>JAPMOR010096045.1:57762-244719 GCA_026543865.1 Argiope aurantia | reverse complement strand
AAAAAAAAAAAAAAACTATCAACAAACAAGCGTTAAATGCAGACTACTAGACGGGTCGGATTCTGCATATCGCTTCGTCACTCGTTTTGTGAAATATTGTTCGTCATTTTTTTACGTTGTGTTTTGCTCATTATAAGAAGCGCTCGTTAAGGAGTTTGAACGCATTACAGATGGAAAATTTAATTACTTTTTAACGTTTGCTCGAATCTTTCGTGTAAATGGCGTAGATTTTGTATTTTGATTTTGATAATGATACTTCGTTTTTTATAGTAGAATTTGAGCACTTGCAAAGTATAATTTTACTTTTAATATCAATTTAGCGTCATTTCCTTATCTTATTTAAATTTAAATAGCTAGGCAGAAAGTAGATAAAAATAAGCAAATGAGCTTTAGAGATAAATAGAAAGTGTGTTGAAAGAGATGCAGGCCTATTTAAAGCCGAATATTTAATCAAAGAAGAACAATATTTGAAATATTGTGCCAAGCATTGCAATACATTATCTATTTAATTTTTGGGAAGAAAAAAATGTGATTTTCCAGAATTCTCTAAGTTTTTTTTTTCCCATTTGTACACTATTTTTCACAGGGTATTTTATCTATGATTTAATATAGAAAAACAATTGTATAAGAATACTGAGCGAAGTCATCATGTTAGAAGGCAAACCAAAGCGTTTTTTATCTTCTGAAAAACGATTTGTTAGCTTTTTAATCAGAGCCCAAGTTGATGCCATTTAACAGAGCTGAGAATTTATATATGCAGAGTAGATATTTTTTATTTTAGCCGTCAGTTTTGTTCTTGAACTGGCGACATGATTTATCGGTGAAACGACACGATTTATTGAAATGTAATCATTTTTCAACATGATTAGTTTTTATCATTAGAGTTTTTTTAAATTATAATAGTTTTTAGTATATTTTAAATAAAAATTAAATAATTAAATAATGAAATTCTGATATATGAAAAAGGTTTTTCAAAAGACAGCAAATTTTTATTTTAAAATAGTCCTTTTTTCATAAACTGATACTTCGGATAAAATGTTTCGGATCAAAAAAAAAATTTTACTTATATGCTTTATGTATCAAATAATACAGAAATCACAAGAAAAAATTTTAAATATGTAATTTTGTTTAATTAGTCATGAACGAAAACTTTTGGAGTGTTAAGGCTTTATTTCATCGATTTTATTCATAGAAAATGATTATGAAAAAATAGAAAATATCCAATAAAGTTCACAAAAATAAAAATAAAAAAAATGCAACGGGAATGCTTGTAAAACATTTTAACAAAAGTTAAGAATTTTGCTCATTTTAAACATTTGTATTAAAGAAAATGAAATTATAATTTCCTTAAGCTATAGTTTTGTAAGGCAATATTGAAAATAAAAAGAAATGCGATAAAAAGCAATAATTTTTTCTACAAAAACGCATCAAATATTTTAGAATATTGGACACTTTTTTTCTTTATAAGCTTTGAACAAAGCTTAGTTTTTTCATTCGTTTATTTCAAATTCTCACTAATAAGTTGCATTGGAATAAAAGTTTCGAATAAATAAATATTTTCTTTATTAAAAAACATCATTATTCACTTATATTTTTTCATAAAAACAGGGAATACGTAAACCAGCCACATGTTTAAACTTTTTTATGAATTTAAGTGAAACCGTGATATGTCTAGAGAATTATAGTGACCAAACGTCTCTGTGAAAAGAATGCTCTCGATTGTCCTGTTTTTTACATATAAACATTCACTTCACATGATTTAATTTTGTTTTAAATTAGCCTATTAAGAATTTCTTTTTTTAATTTTCTTTAGACACAACGTATGCATGTCTGACATATATACAAGAAAGAGATTGAAGAAAAAATATTGAGTAATAACAAAACATGTTACAATATTTATAACTCTTTATTTCTTCCTGCTTTTTAATGCATTAAAATGAACTCTTTCATTGTTTCTAAATTTTAGTTACCTTTTACCAGATATATAGCAAACGTGGGCTCAATAATAACCCGAAATAAAATTCCGAAAATCTTGTAACTTAAAAAAATGTAAAGTTAATCATTATTCAGCATAAAAAAATAATGAATTGTACAGTTATTCTCGTGAAACGTGTCTCATTGACGTGAAACATTTCCCTCCCAATCAGATCAGTTTCCATCCCACTAACGAAGTGGTAAAGCAACCCGAAGTAGAGAAATGAGTTCTCGGTTATGCTTTCTGGAGTATGAAAGTAAAAATGATCGTGGACACGTACGAAAGTTACAAATCAACTATTATTTAGGTCAAGGATATTTTAAGAAAAAGTGAAATAAATCTATACGTCGTAATATCTTCCTGTCGCAAGGCGATGGATGCAGTGACAGGATTTCTTGAATTTAGATCGAGTTACAATTGAACTCAATCTAAGCAAACAATACGAAATTTTGAAAGAAATTCAAAAACACAAAATTTAGATATTATATGCAGAAACAAATGTTACCCTGTATTTAATGAGTATTTTATGGCACTATGAACAGTTTTTGTATTAAGGGGACAGTGAATTTGGAAATAAGCAAAAGTGGACAAAAACGTGCAATTTTATTTTTATCGTTTCATCACCAAAATATATGTTTATATTCAACTAAAATAGTGTTATAAAATGTATTTTTCAATAAAATAAGGGTTAAGATTAAAACAATGACTTTTCTTAAAATGATATTGTAATTAGATTTAAATATCTTTGAAATGTTCCAGGTGTCTTTATTTTTGAAGAAATTAAATGGAATTGATAATAAAGATTTTGGTTAAACAATAAAAGAAAATAGCTTATGCATTTTATGCTTCGAGTTTTTTTTAGCTAGTTAAAAGTCAATTTTAGTTCAGAAAAACATAAAATTCCCATGAAAATTCAGTAAGTATTCTTAAAAATATTTATAAAGAATTAGCATTGAATTGAAATTACAAAATCATGTCTAGTTTTGTTCCAAATAAATTTACATTGGGTAATAAGGGGAAAAAATAGAAAAAAATTAAAAATTAAGTCGTCTGGAATATTTTGAAATTTTAAAAAATTCAATTTTTTAAAAAAGAATATATTTCGTTTTAAAATGATTTTTAAGAAATTTGACATATTTATATTTTAATACATATGCATAAAAAATCCCCTAAATGAATAATTCCCAAAAGTGCATAATAGAGTCCACTGTCCCCTTAGTAAATTTAATGAAAATTATAGAGGAAATTATAGCTTCCCTAAGATTGGGCTCGGGAGTGGGCTAGTTGTCAATTCCCACACCTTACGTGTAGGTCAGATACTATTTATGATATTATTTTACATTTATTCTCTGCATTTCCAAGTTCTCTTCTCATATAAAAAAGAAAAGAAACTTAGAAGAGAAGAAATCATAATGAATTGCAGTTGGCTGTTGTAAAAATAAGAGCCCAATCATCAAAACAACAGATTTTAACTTAGAAAATGATGTATTATATTTTTAATCGTTTGGAATAATCCGCCCGTGAAAAATACTAGTAAAAACTTTTTTAACTCCGCAACGGCGCAAGAAAGAAAAACCTATACTGATTTTCATGGAAAATAAATCACGAGGAAAATAAATAATTTTAATTTAAATGAGATAATGAAATTGAAACTGAAATTAAAACATCGAATATAAATTTATATTAATTTTGTTTCGCTTCAGTATTAACATTAATGCATTATAAGTTAGGTATCATTAATTAGATAAGAATGAATAATGTATATGTTCCTTTCTAGTTCTAAAAATTTTACTGACTGACTAAGTTGACTAGTTCTAAAAATTTTACTGATTTTACTGACTGGATGCTATTTGTCCATAGCTTAAAACTACAAAATTTGATTTTGTTGCAAAAATCCATGAAATGAAAGCCATACACTAAATATGAATGTCATTCAAAATGAAAATGTTATATAAATCTGCATTTTTATGCTTTTATGCCTTAGTTAATTTAAAAGCTTGAACTGTGTAGATGTGAAACATAGTTTCATGCTTTACATATTTGAATAAAGTGTTTTTTATTTTAAAAAGCAAAATTTATCTGTAAAATATATTTTGTAACTTTCTTTTAATTCAAACAATTTAGTCTAAAAATTGAAAATGGCGATTTTAAAATGAATCTTTTAAACAGTAGAACCGCCAAGACTATTACCGTATTGAAAAAATTCGAAAGAAATTTTTCAAAGAAAGATTACAGTCAAACAACTTTGCCCTGTTCAAGGACATTTATCAAGGGCACATTTCTGGAAAGAATTCTTTTATTATAATAAGACAGGATTGAATTTGAACGATCTTTTTTTATGGCGAAGCTAAATGTCAGCTAAATTTTTAACTTCATGAAGACAAATAGAGATCTAGAGTAGCAGCTGCAGTGAAAACTTTTCTATATGTTCTAGATTTGCAATAAAGATAAAAGCTACTGAACTCATCTGTGTAAAACTCGTCTGGTATTGTTTAATGAGTTTAGATGTTTCATTTAAAAACAGCGTTAAGGTCAAAAGTTGTTGCAATTCATTTGCGGGCAAATAAAAAAATAACAACAACAACAACAAAAATACAACAATTTATTAATAATATTCTTTAGAAGATCTGCGAAATATTTTACCAAAACCTGAAGGTTTTTATCATCCTTGAAAAGGGATATCAGGGAAAATGTAATATCAACTTGATTTCTGATTGCTGTTGGAGTGAGAGAGAGAGAGAGAGAGAGCGCTTCTATCATAAATCGAATTGTTTTTCATCAACTCTTTTAGCATTTAAAAAGCAACAAAGCAAGGATATAAATATAAAATATTTATATTTATGAAGTAATAAAATAAAAATACAAATGTCAAAATATTTCATTTATTTCTCCCAAAATATGAAATATCGTTTTAAGAAAATGCCTTATGAGATTTAAAAAAAAAAACTGCAATAACCTGATTACAGACCTTGATATAAGCACAGAAAGTTTTATGATAATCAGTTATCAAAATAATTTTCAAAAAGTATTTTTTGCAGACCTGCGTGATTAATATATTTCTCAATTTCAAGAGAATAGCAGTTTCAATGATTTATACAGGGTATAGTATTATATAACTGGCTGTAAAAAATAGTAAAGCATCGGAGGATTTGATAATGCGGCATTTTAATTTAACATATTATTCATTTTAATTTAACATATTATTCTTAGCATATTTGATTAAAAATTAAGAAATGATGTCATTTGCTGTCTCATTAAGGTTAAGATTCCTTAGAAATTTAATAAATTAATAAGTAAAAATGTGACAAACAGTTCATTTTCACTTTCTGATTATTCAATTTCAATTTTCAAAAGATCTGTTACGTAAAAATGACAACTCTGATTCATATTTACTTATCTTTCAAGGAAGTTCTGAAACTAGTGGGGAGTTGCATTTTTGAGAGTGAATTCTTTACCAAGGAATTCCCATAATGAGGAAATTCAAACAATAAAAAATGATAAAATAGATAAATAAAATCTGAAAAACTTAATTAAAACGTTGCCCTTTTCTCACGTTTAATCAATATTTAGAGCATTTATTCCAAAATCAGCAATTTTATTATTTAGTACACTTAACAACTACAACTTAAATGTACAAAAAAGTGAAAGTAGGCTTATAGGTTACACTTTTAAGGAGCAACTTACGAATAAAATATAACTAATCACCAGTGGTAGCCTGGTGTAGGAGCTCAGTTTTATTCAAAACACTCAACATTTAAATTTAATCAAATGCAGTTTTTTCACTTTCAATAAAATCTAGGAAAGTGAAGAACTCTAAAAGTAAGCATTTAAGCTATACGCATTTTCTTTGAGCCGCTGTTACTGCTGTGGGGCAATGTTTGTCGAGCAGTTCGACAGTTGTTTATTATTGTTTTTATTACTTTACAATATAGCGCGTTTTCTGTACTTTATAATTTTTTAAACTTTTGAGCAAACTTTAATGCGCAGGATTATTGTAAAAAACTGATCTGTTAAAATTTAAAATTCGGAACATTTCAGATTGTGTTCCGATTTCGATTCGGATTGTGTTTCAGTCTTGTAGGAGATTCATCCTACAAAATATGTTGGCTCGATATACTTTAAATCTGACAGGAAATCTCACGTTAGTCTGGTAAGAATGTTTCAAGAGTGGGGTATTGTAACTGGTACCACCCCAGTCATCTTACTATAATTCATAATTGGGAAATCGTCCCGCATTAATCTTCGCATAACTTCTGTATGGAATTTTAATCTAACAAAAAAATAATACCTGTTTTCTTTGCTGAAATGAATGTCATGGCTTCATTTAATTGCCATAATTTCATAAATTTTAAAAACTACTAGCTTTTGTTTCAGTCTTGTAGACTTGAACTTTCATTACTTAACAAATTATAATTAGAAAATCCCGATAATTGCGTGAATTCATACTTAAGATCAGTTTACCTATATTTATGCATCGCTTGCATGATGCAAAACCAATGCCAGTGGCGGTTGTGGAGAATGGTATTTTTTCTTTTTAAATAAAGAACAACAGCATCTGAGTTTTTTAATTCTTCAGGAGAACGGTAGGACGTAACAACCTTTATGCCATATTAAATATTTTTTCAGTGAACAATGTGGTAATATCATTTTTTTAGATTTTATTTGTGGTATCTGAAATTCAAAATTAAAACCTTGAAAGATTATGATGAATAAAAGATAATGTCAATGTGCGAAATAAAACAATTTCTTAATGAGTATGAATGAGTACAATAAAGACTTATTTTATTTACTGAAGAGTGGGGTATTTAGCAATATTTTGCTTTTCAAACTTAAAAATCAATAAAATAGGAACAGTTATGGACAGAATAAAAGGATGATTGGTACGATTTAGTAGATCACGGGAAGATTTAAAATAAATTTGACTTATTTGTTTGATTTTGAAACACAACCCTCCCGATGAATTAATTTTTGTGAGCAAACTTTACACCCTACCTATTAAAGGATTTAAATTTCAAATTATCGAAAGGGCTTAGAATTACTTATTTGCAGCATTTATGCAAGATAGTACGTGAATATTGTACGATATTGTATAATATTGTGAAATATGGATTAAAATTATATAATATCGCACATTCTGCAATACGTTGTACTACTGGGCGTTTATTGTTTTAAGTAGATGATGTGTCTAAAATATATCCTTTAGCTGATGTAGCGAAAATTTTGTGTAATTGATCGATCCACAATGTGGCCTAAGCTTATTTAGTCGAAAAAGACTTAAAAAAAAGTACGAATGAAAATTATGTCGAAAAGCACTGTTCAAACTCTAACAGCAAAGCACAATTGACGCAAAATGTTTTCTTCCTGATGTTATTCAGTGCTACTATCCTACTCATTAACCAAGAAAGTTGGCTCTCAAAAATTGTCTTCTTGCCGATGAATTTTTCCCCTTGCATTAATAGCTTCTAATTAAAATTCAGCCATTCAATATTAATGACTGAAACGTTTAGTATTTTCAATTCTGGCTGGAAAATATTTATGAAAATTATGCTTCTCAATTTCATCAAATTGTGTTTTCAAATAAAATGGAAATTCTTCTTGATCTCGATTACAATCCACATATATTATGAGATAACGTTTCTTACTTTATTTATATTTGTCAAGTAATTCGAAGGAAATGAAAAAAAGTCTTAATATTTTTAAAATTCTTAATATTTTCCTAGTTTGGTTTTAAGGTCTAAAAGTTCCTTTTATGCATTTTTATGTATATTGTTATACTAACAAGCATGATTCAGTAGACTAAAAGAAAAAAAAGAAAAAAGGAGGAGGCTTGGTGACAAGAATTCAGCATCCGTATTGGGGATTTAAGACCAGAATTTACCAATTGAGTACGCGAGAAGGAATGGTGCATATGAAATCTGATTTTGCTGGTCAAACATCCTCAAGTGCGTATAACAGTGAAACTTGGAAAGTGCGGTGCTTTCGAACATCACGAGGTTCGCTCTTAACTAGCTCTTTTGTAGCTTCCAATTACGCAGATGTATGCATAAAAATTTGTTGGAGAAATAGTAACCACAAACTGGCTACTCCGACCCGACGAAAGGCACACAGAAAAACTTGAATTTAACTTGAACACTGTGGTAACTGTGGTAACACTTAAAAACTTGAACACTGGCGGGAACTGTGGTTGAGTCCTAAGGGCCATCACCGGCCATGGTACAACCCTTCTTTAAGGAAATATCTGCCGTCATCGATGGGAGGAGCCGGATCCCACCTTTTTGCGTACCTACAAGGGTGACGAGAACCAGCCACCATACCGGAAGCTTCTCATCCTCAATTACCAGATGCCCCCCGTGGGACTTGCAGATATGGTAAAAAATACTTTTCACGTCGTTTGTTACCGGAAAGTAATTATAAATTTTTAATCAAAATAAGAAAGAGAAATACTGTTTATTCTAAACACAATCTCGCCTTTTTACATTAATAAAATCTGGACTCCCAACATCCTTCGATGATTAATTTCATTCATTAGAAAGTTAAAGATTACTTTAAAAAATCAAACGATTTGTTTCATTTTTAATATCCTTTTCAGTGTCATAAGTGTTGCCTCGCTTTTGCAATGAAATTGCTAAAGTAACAGAAATGAACAGAGGAATTACTCAAACCAGTTTCCTAGAAGAAAACAGGAAAAAGTATTGCTGTTTAAGATAAAAAACAAACAAATACTTTTGTACGGGATGTGATGACATAATCATTCTGTAGATAATTATCTCATTTGGTTTACATACCGGACGCCAAATATTTACATCCGTCGGATGTCGATGCATAAATTTATCCACTAAATAAATAAAGTATTAATAATAAAATAAAGTAATTTAAATAAATAAAGTAAGTAAGTAGTAATAAAATAATAAAGTAAGTAAAGAAATCGTCTCAGGAATGTCTAGCTTTATCACGGACTGTGTATATGAGCACATTTTCAATCAATAAAAATTTAAAAAAATTAATTTTCTGAATAATTATTTTATTTTGTAACTAATCGAAAAAAAAACAGCTTTTAAACAATGATTTGTGGGGTTTTGTAATTTGTTCAACTTTTGTAATTAACTTTTTGATATGCTAGAGCAGTAATGGATATTAAGTTATTAATATGAATCCAGATTTAAACCAGATTTTGAGGAATCTTGAGAAATGCAATAATCGCATTATCATAAAAGTATTTCTTTCAATAATATTATCGGAATCTCTGTTAGCCTTCATAATAAGTTATATTAACCCATCAAGGAAAAAAGTTTTGGGACCTGCTTCTAAAAACAACTTTCACATCCCATGACAGAATTTTAAAATTTTGTAACCTGGTGTATATTCGATGACAATACACTATTTTAATATTTTTAAAATCTCATTAATTGTTAATTGATTCATTTTATTATTTTTTATTCTGATAATATTCCGAGTACTGAATTTCAGAAAATCTGATTTTAAGATTTCATCATAGTTATAATGAAGAATTATAAATTAAAGACTAAAACGAAAAAAAAAAATGAATGAAAATAAAAATAATTTTGCTTTCGGTATAGTAATAAAAATGGTTTTAACAACTGTTTTTATTAAATTTATTTAACCTTATATGAGTATGTCAATAGAATCACTTTTAATGAAAAGAAAACTGCAAAACTAAGTTAGTATACGCGGGTTATTTCTATTCTTGAACGAGTGACGATATTAGCAATAAATGTATTATTTATATTCAGGGATGTATGGATATCCAAATATTCATGGATATTTGTGAACAAACGCGAAACTTAAAATTCTCGAATGTTTGTGAACTTTTCCGTTGAAATTTAGATGTAAATATAGACGAGTTCATTTAGTAGACACATTTTATCTTAAAACTCTCCATCGATGCTTCGTCGGTGATATTTTCTGACATTTTGAAATCTTCTCTGAATGTGCGCAGGATAAAAATTGTTAGATCAAACAAAAAATTGCCGATTTTGTAAGACTAATACGAAGACAAAAAATTGAGTATTTTTTAATAATGTTTGCAGATAAGTTTTTACAATAAATACATGCAATAATATAAAGGAGCCATTCAATTCTTTTAAGGGTGAAATGACATTCATTGCAAAATCCTAGTTTATTTATAAAACAAAGATTAGGCTCTCTATTCGCGAGTTCTAAGTAGAAAGAGAATTTTGAAAAGCATTTTTTTTTTAGATATCGTGATACTCTAGGAATTCATTTCTTGGTGACGAAATGTGAAAGTTCAGTTCAGATGGTATTCAATCAATCCCAGATGGTCACTTCTTCACTTACCAAGGTTTGAGGATGACAACATTTTCTCACTGATCTGTCACTTCAATAATCAGAATGAATGAGAGCTTTCATTTTCATTCCTTATCAAATATTTCAGTAATCACTCATATTAATGGGCCAAGTCAGTTGATAATTACACATCTTGTTTCCAGATGGCTATGTGCTTTCAACTAGCAACTTCGTATCATCACTGTCGAGAACAGGAAATCAATGACTGTTGCATTCCATCCGTTTCTCCCTCATGTTTTTGTTGAAAGCCTACCTAGTGTCATTTGAGAACATTCTTCGCATCAGTTCCCTAACGTTTATAATAGCCAGGACAACAAGATAAACCCTCGTCATAAGAAATCTCGTTGAAGAACGAAATGCGCTAATGCTTCTGAATTATATTAACATGGTGAAAGTTATTCCATATTAACAAAAGGGATTTCAGAAATGACACTATTCGAGATTTTAAAGAAGCATGACGAAAAAATATTCCTTGGCACTTGTTTTGGTACAGCATAAATCTGAATGAAGAATTTTTGAATAGGAATTTTTTTCGCTGGACAATAGATACAGCTTAGACAAGTAAATTAGATAATTCTGAAATTATTATAGCGAATATTATAGGTTTTATTTCATTTATATTTTTGTTGCTGTATGTTTTACAGAAAATATTTTTTCGAATAACTTTGCTATAATTTATAGTTATAATTTTAAACTTTAATCTTTATTATTTATTTAAATTACTACATTACGTTAAAAAACACATTTCAAAAACTGGGAAGAAGTTTTTGATTATTTAGAATTTTGATTATTAGAATTAATCAATCAGCTTAACTTCTATAATTCGTTTAGAAAATCATGTTATTTCGAATAAAAATGCCCAGTTTTTGAATTTATATACTGATTTATATTATATTTTGAATTTATATACTTTATGCTTTTTTTCTGCTAAATTCAAGTACAGGTTTACATTCATTCAAGTACAAACACACTCACGCTGGTCTTGAAAACTTCTTATTTTTATATAGGTTCAGAATCTATTACAGATATTTTAGTCTTTCATAAATAAGTTATAAAGGTAATCTTGTTCCACATTTTTGTTGCATTACGAAATAATCTTAAAAAGCCTCGTATCAATTTGAATTTGATATCAATCTTCAGCTTAAAAGCATGTTGTAGAACCATTTTTTGGAAGACTTTCCTTTCACATCAAATTTGAAATGATTAGAAGAAACCTAGAATTAAAGTAGTTAATAATAGGTTTACAAAAAGAAATGACAGAAGAAGTAAAAAGGAACAGATTATCGAAAATATTCATATGAATATTTCATATCGACCGCAGAAGGTTACATTTCTTATTTTTATTATTCATACTTTGTCTTATTTCAGTATTTAATATTAAAATAAAATCTTTTTTGAGCCATTTCATTGACAATGTAGGAACTAGTTATTTATAACCAAAATAATTTCATTCGAAAACAAATACAGTTTCTTTCATATAACAAATAGTTTTCTTTAGATGATGGTTATGTAAATTCAGATAGAAATTGAAATTTACTCAACTCGGAATACCCTAGTTTTTACGACTAATAAAAATGAGTCTGTATCTGTCTGCGTATGGGTGGATCGATCACACGCCAATCAAACCAGTTTGCCTTAGAGCTGAAAAATAAGCAACTCAAAGTGATTTTTTTTTAAATATTATAACTTTAGTTAAATAAAAATGAATTAAAATTTTGGCATTTTTTTGGTGATCATTTCTGAAAATACCACAGACAAAAAAGACTTTTACATAATCTTAAAATTCAAAAAAATTATCTTTTCAATTATCTTATTTTTTGCCATACAATATTTCTCAGTTTTTAATTCATTTCGAAAAATATATTAACATATTTTACAACAATATATTTCATTGTGGAAATATATTGTAAAATACTTTTAAATGCATTAGAATAGATATTTCATCCTGGCTTTTTTTTCTTTCTTTTGTTGATGACAAAAGTATGAAGCTACGGCTTATTTTTTCATAGAGTCGATCTCTCTTTAAAGTATGTAATTAAGGTTTAACTTCGAAATAAGCAATGGCGAAACAATTTTAAAGTGCCCCATTTTTAAACATTGCAATTCTTTCTAATGATGTAATTGGATGCATAAAGATATTGACAGAATAATGAGTGAAATACATTACACAATGAACAAACGGCGTAAGGCGTAAAATAGAATGATTTGTATGTCTTTCAAAATTTAAAGAATATTTGGCAGGGAAAGCCGTTAAGATACAGTTACAAAAATATCGAACTAAAATCTTTAGCAACCATTCATTTCAGGGAACCAACGGGTCGGGAAAGGCGACTCGTTATCAATAAATGTTTTCTTATCTTGTAAAAAAGTAAATAATATAGCATTTATAAAACAGAATTATTATTAACAAAAGTATAACTGCAGTTTTTTAAAAATATGGTAAAATATTTTAAAACGCAGTGATCGAAATTTTGAAATTTAAAGGTACGTATTTATGACAAAGATATGTATTTCTTCAAAGGATACGGAAAATTTTAAATCCTAGGCGCAACAAAAAAGAATAATTCGATATTGCCTTATGTTATTTAGATAAAAATGCATTCATGTTTCATACAAAATAAATTATTTGATTCACTATTTCGAAAAAAAAATGCTTACGGATAAATAAAATAAAACTCAGAATTCCGAATTCTTATTATATTACTAGCTGGTACCCGGCATGTTGCTGCCTTAGAAAAAATAATTTTGGAAATATCGTTTGAAACTCGAAATAGCTATCTTGATTAATTAGGAATGTTAGAAAGAATGAGATTTATTTTCTTGTAGACAATGAATACATTTAATGGAATTGAATGACATATAAAAGAGAAGTATAAATAATATTTATTCTATTTTTTCACTTTAATATTCAAGTATACTGTAGGGTAGACAATATTTTTTTTTCTGCCTTCAATAAAAATAAATAAATTGCGTGGCTGTCCGACTCGTGAGCATTCAACATACAACTGGCCATGTGAAAAAATATGGATTTTCTAGGTTCAAAAAAATAAGTCGACAAAGTTTTAGTGCCATCGGATGAACAATACGGCGGCGCATAAAATATGAACAAATAAACATTCATTTTTATATATTAGATTATAATTTAGATATAAAATTATAATAATTGTACTATGCCTATAACCTTCGCGCAAGTGCAAGCAATAAGTTGGCCAAGTTTTATCGCAATAAGATAAATGGTACGGCAACGCAAAAAAAAAAAGTTTTATATATTAGATTTAACTCTTTGACTGATAGCTGCTCTTATCTGAAGCACTTCTGAAAATAAAAATGCGACCAGCAGGAGATATCGCTGAGGACTGAATTCATGGCTTGCCCCGGAAACACATATACCCCCCCCCCCATAGCAGTCAAAGGGTTAATGCAAAATAGACATAAACTCAAATTTTAGAAAGCATACGTTCATGTAAAAGTCTCTCAAACAATCTGACACTAGAATCCACAATTTGAATACGAGAAAAATTACAAAATTTAACTTATTTTAGTAAATATATAGTTAAATTTATGCTAAAGATTTCCATTCATTCTTGTATTCGTCGTAGATTTATTAACACCTCCGTTTAATTTTTTTTATCAGACAAACGCCACAATTTTGCTTTAAGCCGTGTTGGCCAGAAGTCTATAGCGACGGTGATCTTTTCGCTAAATCAGTTTTTTTCAATTTGCATACGACATAAGCACTAAGCAGAGATGGAAAAAATTGGTAATTTAATATAATGCGGCTTTTCTATCATTACTTATTCAAGAAATCAAGAAGATAATATGCTAAATAAGAACAAAACATTTTTTAAAGAAAGAAGATAACCAGTTCAATAGACGGAAATAAGGAACAAGCCTTAATCATGCACACAAACTTAGCATTTTTCCATAATGCAACTCTTCTATTATAATTTACGGAAGTAATCAAATAGATAATGTGTTAAATTAAAATATAAAATACATAAAAGGAGAAGACATCCTGTTCAACAGACGTTTATAATAAGGCAAAAATTGATGATCATATAAGTCTAGAAATGAAAGTTTTTTTCATTTTCAAAACCTGCATTAAATTAAAATTCAAAACTTATTCTATAGAACTTATTATTATAAAATAGCGTATTCCAATTAAAAAATTGTGGCTACTTAGATGAAAACTAAACATATAATGGTGATATAAAAAAATCATAAATTTGTCTGAGAATAAAATATTTAAATAATGATCCATTTTTTTTTATGAATTGCCTTCTTTTAGATTATCCTCGATATTTTTTCGTTAGGGAAAATTAGCGTAAATATTATGATGGTAACAATAAAAAGAATAAAAAAATATTTATTGTTTACAAAAATAAACATTTTATTTTGACACCAACTCCTTTCGTTTTATCTCCTAGTAATTAGATACTTGTCGATACTAACCTGTTTGAACTTTGCCTGCCATGCTTCTACAACAGCTCTCGAGCTCAAGCAATTTCACCTAGAACAGATAAACAAACTTCAGAGACTTCAAAGGAACGCTCATAAATTGTTTGCTTTTATCTAAGATGTAAATCACATGAAGATTATTAAAAAAGATATGCTCCAAATGATTAACAAAAGAAACGTAGATTATTATTAATTAGATTTTATGTTCTCATTCAACTAAGTCTGGCGAATAAAATTGTGCCGAACGTATAAGAAACTTTTCTTTGATTCTTCAAAGAACTTTTTAAATGTTGAAAGTATTTTCAATATAAAACAAAATTTCACACATTAATTTTCGATAGGAAATAGAAAATTACTTTTCCAAATGGCCTACAAGTGAGGGCAAATATTTACTCCTACGTAGTTCCAAGACGGTAAGATGGCATCAGAAAAAGAACTGAGTATGTTCGAAAATGATTGTTTTCCTCAAATTCAAAAAAGTTTTAAGAAATATTGGGATAAAGTTTCTCTCCAAGAAATAAAATTTCAAGCGGCATTATAAATAGTGTATAAAATCAATGTGGAATTCTTAGAGAAAATTTCGAAAATAAGAAAAATATTCTTTGAAGATATATTAAAAAATCTAAGAAACAAAGATGATGCGAATTTTTATCTGCCAAGAATGATCAATAGAAGATGTCTGTGTAGAAAGAATCATTCGGCGAATCTGATGGAATGGTTCATTATTTAATTTGGGAGCAAAAATATGTTTTGAAAGACATCTTAATGTACTCAGCCATCAAGCGCATTTACCTGGATTAACTTTTTCAAATTCACTGTTTCTTCACTAAATTCGTGCATTGAAGGAATGAAAAAAATATATTGATTCTTAAAATAAAAATAGAATATTGGTTTTTCATTTCTATGGGCGCTTAAGTCACTGCTTATGTAAATAATTTTATGTCAAACGATATGTTTCAGCTTGAGTCTGTTTTACTTTAAAAAATGAAAAAAAAGTTCTCAATGATTTGGATTAAAACCTGGATTCAGTTTTTGAAAGAAGTTTCCTGTATGTCTTAATTCATAAAAATATTCTACTATAAGTTCTTTGATTTACTCAAATGAAGAAAAAAAAATGAATATTTCCAGTTGATTTCTTTTCCAAATTATGAAAAAGAAACTAATTGAAAAAATATGTTCACAACAAATTATCCGATCATTTGATAGGATTCGTTAATTTTTTTAAAAAAATATGTGCATGCAAAAAATATGTTTAAATGATGTAAGCAATGCATGCTATTAAAGTTTACTGTGACAAGTCTGAATAGCTTTTCAAAAATGGAGACTCACCATGATGTTCAAACTTAAGCTCTTGTAGTTGATTTTGTACATCTCTGTGAGAGTGTCCATTGTGTTATGTTCAACGTATATAGAGAAAGTAAAATGATGTCTCACTATTTCAGGTCATGAACGAAAAACAATTTTGTCTTCCCAAAGTTTCTGTTTATTGAGCAATTTCTTCGGTCATAATAAGTGATTCATCTGAAGTCTATTTCATCTACGAACAAAGACTAAGCGCCTCGAATTTTTTAATGATAGTCGGGGTACAGAGAAATGTCATAAAAGAAATTCGATATAGAACACAAACAGAAATTTTTCTCGCTAGTAAAATCTATATTTGTTTTATAAATAGTTACAGGTTCAATGTCATTTAATCAAAACAAAGCGTACTGTTACTTAAACGCATTTCGGTAAGTTTTAATGTGAAAATTCATGAAAACTAATAACATTGTGTATAATGGTGATTGCTCATTTTCTTCAAGTGCGGAGGATTTATTATATATGCAGAACAAAAGGAAATGTTTTACTGTTTCATTTACATGAAAGAATTTTGTACATTTTTTTAATGGCGTTTACTTAGAAATTTCAATAAACAATATAAAAAACTCACCTGAAGAAGCGATGTTAAAAATTTATTTTCAAGATAACGCGCATATTTTCTAATTGGCAACTGGAGAAATCAATTGCTTTACAAATAAAGCGAATTCTCTGAAGTGAAGAAAAAAGTTCATACAGTCTTCTACTTTAAAGAGGAAGTTTATTTTAGCCACTATAAATAGCCACAGCACCAGATCTGCAAGTCGTTTTATTTTACACAGAAAGCTTCTGTTTAAAAATATCCGCAAAACAATGTATAAAAATACACTGTTTGAAAATGCTTGTTATGAAGACATTTGCAATGCGAAATACCAACAACCAAAAGTTTAAATTGTAATGATTTAATGAATTTTTTTATCATCATATTATGAATAATGAACTTTTTTTATCATGTAAATAATAAAAGATAAAATGAAACAATTACAGCAATAAGAAATAAATTAAATTATTTAGATGAAAACAGAGACAAAGTGTAAGGGGTTGATAAATAAACCAAGACAAATTATCTGATGACGAAAGATGCGCATAAACTAGGGTTAATGTGTTCATTTCTTATAGAAATTTGTGTAAGTCCCTCAAGTATCAAAAGGAAATCTTATTTCTAACATTCAGAGCAATTAGCATTTCATATTTTCTCAAATAATTAAAAAGAGAAATTTCTATTTATATATATTTATGAAAAATCTTTTTTTCCAAGTGAATTAGGTAAAAGTTTGGTAAATCTAGATAATTTTTGAAATATTTTGTATTATATGAATTCATGTTACTCACACATATCTTGTCATAGTTTATTTTGGTAGTAGCTACTCGGAGAATTTTTTATGCTTAATTTTTTTTCTTTAAAAAAAAGAAATGATTTTATTCTTAAAATATAAAACTGATATTATCTTTGTATTTTTTCAAAAAAAAAAAAAAACAACTTAATGCCGAAGATTTTGATATAGTATACAGTTTTTGTTATCTACAAATATCCGGTCTTAGAATTTCCACACTCCAGAAACGAGTTTCTTTTAGATTCATTCATTCTACATGAGCGTAACGAAGATTTACTATAAAACTCGATTTCATGAGAAAACTTGGCATTTTAGGTCAGACATTTTAGCTTTTTTTTTAAATCTAGAGAAATTAAGAATCAAGATTTAAATTCCACATTCTGAAACCTGATTGCAATTTGTCCACATTTTTCTACTTCCAGTCATAGAAAAATGTGACTTTACACTTTCAGTTTGAAAGTGTTATGCTCTAGAGCACTCGCTAAGGTTCAATTAAAGTACCAGATAAAAAGTGATGAAATTTTGTAGCAATGTTAGAAAGTGAATGACGCTTCATACTATCTTTCTATTGAAAATGAAAATATAATTTACAGTTGATACAGACGCTTCGTTAAAACTGCTTTTAATATTCACAAACATTTCAAAATGAAAAAATAATTTCGGGAGTCTTACCGATGTCGAGAGAATATCAAGGCAATTTCAGGGTAATATTCTTGAAGAAACAAGGCCCTTGAACAGGAAGTAAAACGGTTTTCTGTAATTACCTAGAAGCGTATCTTAATAGGTCAAATAATTAAAGGAAAATTGCACCTGGAATGGAGACACTGTTTGACAGCATCTCATTACCTAACCATCTGTCTTACTGTAAACATTCTTCTCATGTACTTTAATCTTTAGCTGAATAACCTGAGTTTATCGAAATGACGGTGCAAACTCTTAAAGTAAATTTAAGATAAAGGAAATAAAGATTAAGAATTCTGCAAAATCTTAAAGGAAAAAAAAAAAAAACGCCTTTTTCATATGTGGTACTTTGTTCGATGCTGCTACAGTGATCACAGACGCTTTTCAAAGTATTCAAGTATTTTCCTTTATCAGGAAATCCTTGTTTTTACTTTTTTTTCAAAACAATATTTTTTCTATCTTATACTTTATTGAATATTAAGTACAAAAATAGAAGGAAGGCATTTTCATATCAGAAAAAAAAATCAGATCATTTTATGCCGATGGTGAAGCAGTTATGTTCAAAAATTCAGTTAAAGACCTATATTGATTCGTTTGTCTCGTTAAAACAGAATATATTTTAAAGCAATTTCCATTTAAAAACTGAGTGATCAAAATCCTATAAG
Organism: Argiope aurantia; assembly: GCA_026543865.1. NCBI lineage: Eukaryota > Metazoa > Arthropoda > Arachnida > Araneae > Araneidae > Argiope > Argiope aurantia. The sequence continues at coordinate 225,925 of JAPMOR010096045.1, read as the reverse complement.
TTCCAACTAATAGAAACAAAATTATAAATAATCAGCAATAGAAACGGCATTCATAACTAAATATTTGATAAAAATAAGAATGAAATTGATAGTTATTGATTTAGTTGTATCAGTTATATAATGGTTAATCTGATATTATCACATTCAAAATAAAAAAGGCACTTATATGCAAACTGCGATCAGAGTCCTAATTAATTAAAGTATTTCAAAAGAATTAAATAAATTTCAAATAAAAAAGCTAAGCTTTCGAATATTTCACAGGGAAAAGCAATGATATACAGTGAGAGTCAAAGTAAACACCCATGATTGATTTAGAAAATGTGTTATTACAAATATATTATTGACTTATAATATAAAGTAGATATATACAGTTTTTAATTTGTTTAATTAAAATCGAATAACCTATAAACATTCAATAAAAATAAAATACATAAAGAAATAACTCAAATTGAAGCTAAGAACATACAATTTTATATGTCAAAAAAGTAAACACTCATAATTCTTTCTCCTTCAAATGTTTTAATTTTATAGATATTAACACTTTTTTCTTATAGGATCTTGATTTAAGTTAAAGACGTATATTCTGCCTCAATTTAAGTAAATTTCTAGAAAAATCTGTTAGATTTTGCAATAGGGAAACAAATAGCACTAGAAACGATAAAATTGGTAGTAAGCTTAAAAGAAAATTCCTACATGAAATAGAAAAATTTGTTTAAAGTAGCCATTACACAGTCAAGAAAATTCTTTACAAATATTCCAAATACAAACAGGTAAAAGATTTTCAGAAAACATGGAGACTAAGACGACCTACCGATATTGAAGTGAGAGCAGTAGTACGAGAGATCAAATCTAATCCAACTGCAAGTGCTGTTAAAACATCTCAAAACAACTCACAAAGATCAGTGAAGACAGTAAGCACTGTAAGGAGGACTCTTCATGAACATGGCAGAATTCCTCGTAAGAAATTATTCATCATGAAATCGAGCCAGAAAAAAAAAAAAAAAAAAAAAAAAAAAACACCGCTGCTCTTTTCTATAAAAATCTTAATAAGGATTTAGATTTTTGTAATAATATTTTATTTAGTGATGGAAAAAAAAACTGAATTGTTTGGCAAACAGAAGCTCGCAAAAACATGGAGACCAAAAAATAAAAAAACCAGTTATAAGTATTCAATTAAGACAATTATACATGTGGGTGTATCCTTTAAGATCTAAGGGCGTATGGTGGCAGCAGGGGTCTATAATTCAGTATTTGTCGAATCTACAATGAGCAAAATAGACAATATAAATATTTTAAAAGGTAATGTTGCCCCTAGTGTTGTGAATTTGGGATTGTCACAAAACTAGATCTTCAAACATGATAATTATCCCAAACACACATCAAAGATTTTGAAAGAATAGTAATTCTATTGTGTTGCAAAGACTCTGGACTATCTTCCACAGTCACCTGATCTATTTCCCATTTAAAATTTAGGGACATATCTTAAGAAAAATTTAAGCCAAAAAACAATTTCTAATAAGAAAGAGTTGAAACAAATTGTCATAGAAAAATGGCAAAAAATCCCCCACGAACTAACAAAAAACTTTAAATCGCAGATGAAATATTAATATTACAGCTTTCATTGTTTTTGTTGGTGTCAGTTTCTCCGTTTACTTTTTATTGACGCAAGAAATCAGATGTTTTTCTGTTTTCGTTGAATTAATTCTTTTCGAATTTTGATTTAATTAAACATATATAAATTGTTACATCCTACATGTATAAGTTAACAATTGTATATATCTACTTTAAATTATAAATCAATAATATATTTGAAATAAAACCTTTTCTATACCAATCATGGGTATTTACTTTCTTTTGACTCTCACTTTATATGTGTTTCGTTTAATATATATCTTGAAACGCAACGAAGGAATATTTTGAGACGAAAAATATAATTTTAAAATAAATATTAAGTTGTATGGATGTTGCTTAAGATTCTAAACTTATCAGCTTCCACAGATTCATTTGATTTTTATTCTTAGTGAAAAGATGCATTTAACACTCTGAAAGCATTAATATACAGTTTCCATACCATTTTGGCGCAACATTCGATAGATCTCTTTGTTTAGTTTCAATACTCCAGAAAGCAATGAAGGAAACAGTGAATTTGAAACCCAAAAATGTAAGTTTTATTTATTACACAAAGTTTTTAACTGCGTAAGAACAAATATATGTTGTTTCTAATCATAAATGTTGTCGTTCTTACAGCAAGTGCTGGTAAAATTCGAAAATTGAAGAAAAATCTTGCATTATACATCGGAATAGCACCACTCATTGACCTATTGCGGGGAATCCCATTTAACCCTGAGGTACTAGGATTAGCAACCGCAGTAGTTCGAACCTTGGGGGAGTCTGATGCTGAGATTTTGTTTTGAATTTTTCTTTAATTTTGTTACTATTTTATCATTTTTTGCTGCTAATCCATGGACACAAGAACAACAAAGAAAAATTTGAAAACGGCCGAATTTTTTGGAATAGTTGTTACAAATTCGGTGAAAAGATATCAATTTTGTCTAATTTATTGTGAATTGAATATTTAAAACAACATTCGAAGTTCTAACATGTTTTGTCTGGATAAATTCCTACTATTAGTTATGAGAACTTTATTGAAAACACCAATCACAGTGGCAGAACAAAATTGTAACTAAAATCCAATCGGAGAGTTCATGCCCTGTTCATTGGTTTAGTTCAGTTATAAAAACGTTACGTTTTAAAGCAACACTAAGACTATTTTGGGACGGACCTCGTCATTTTGAACCACTTTTAGATGACGAGAATGACACCTGAACTGGCACCAACCTCTTCAAACTTCCGCACCATATCAGCGGGATCCTTGTTCATTGGGACTATCATCTATAGAAAGTCATGTTTACATTTAATGTAAAAAATATTATATACAGAAATTAAGTACAGAAATCAGGTCATTGATTCATTTTAAATAGCAATTATCACTAGAAATATTAAATTAAGAAAAACTTTTTGCATCAATTTTTAATTTTTCACACCATTTTCTCATCAGTTGTGGTAAAAATGTGTGTTTGAACATTAAAACTATAAACGTTAAACCCTGAACATCGCGTTTCAAGTTCATCCCGTAAAGCTCTAGGAAATAATACTGCCGCATTGAAGAAAGACAGTCGAATCTCCATGGCCGAATGGTCATGGCACTGGTCTCATGGTCAAGAGACCGGGGTTCGAATCTCGCTAGAGACAATGCGATTAATAGTATATGTAAATACTTAATTCCTTGATTTTATGTTTTCCTTTATTTCATGTTCCAGAAGATACTGGATATTTCTTTAGTTTACCAGACAAGTGTTCTGGACTTTTCTTACTGTCTCCAGAAGAGTATTCTGGAACTTTTTCTGCTTGTATAAAAGCAGAAGATTTGTCAGTTACTGAGTTCTGAGATCAGTTAATAAATTGGTTTAGCTCTATCTCTTGTGTGTGTCATTGAGTTCAACACTAGAATATCTACGTGACAATACATATCCTTAATTTTTTTGATAAAAGTACTAATTAGGAACATTTTTGAAATAAATTAAATACCTTTTCAAAATAATCAGATTCGTGCTATTAACACACTGCTTACGGGTCACTAGATTTGTCGTTTTTATCAGGCCAAATGCTGTGGCTGCGTCACGAGATATCCCTTTTTCAAGTTTTTTCGGCTAAATCGATGCTTAACCAACCAGAGGCAAATATTTAACGTATTAAGGACCGCAAAAAAATCTGTAAGACATACGCCTGGGACAGTACGTTTTGGGGCAAACTTGTTCGTTCTAAAATCATCCTAACTTTGTTATTTATGAAGCAATAACAGCCGTGACACGCAACACGAGTAAATTCGTGAGCGATCCGCAACAGATAGCACGAGAAACACGACAAAATTAGTGAGAGGTTCTTAATACCTTAAAACAAGATACTGCTGCAAATCGTGCCGAATACCATTGAACAAGGGAATATGCTTTACCAAATATCACACTCTAAAGCATTATTCAAGTCTGTGAAATAAATATTAGTTAAAATGTAAAAAATCTTATATAATAAAGACATGTATAAAATATATAATAATATTTAAGAATACTTTATGTAAATATAATACCAAATACAAATTAAAAAAGTGCATATATGCATTCTATTGCTTGCCAAGGATGCCTCTAGAGAGTTCAAAAATGCACGGGAGCGCATTGAGTGCGAAGAGCGCCATACGCAGTGTGTGAATAACTAATCAGAAATATATTTTCAAGTATTCAAAAATAATAAAAAAATTTACATCGTTAATATTTTTATTATTTATAGAAAAAGACGTCAAAACATATAATTGCATTAAAGCTACTAATTAATGATCGTAGCAGAATGGGTTATATCTTAGAGGGTTTCTTTTTTCTTCCTTTTTAATAGGAGGTGAGATAAAAATGTGCTTAATAGTCTCAAAATAATATGTGTGAAATATTATGAGGCCCAGATAAATCTAACTGCTTCAAGGTTGAGATTTAAGTTTCGATTTCTTTTCTGAGGTAAGTTCTAGTCAAAATTCCACCCAATAAGCTTTATTTTCTTTATACCTGGAGGACTTCATGAGTGGGCTGTGGGTTGATTGTTAATAGAAATTATATTGTCAATAAAGACGAGCTATTTCGCATAACAGTCAATAAGGAAAAAGAAATCAATCAAAACTGAGGGATCCTCAAGGAGCATTGATGCAAACGAATCAATGAAACAATGTGTTTGAGTGAGGATGGCTTTTCTAACGGAGATCCTCGATGGCCTGGTAGTGAAGTATCAGCTTTCGAGCCGGAGGGCTTTAGGTTCGAGACCCGATTCCACCGATGATGAACCGTTGTGTAAGCGGGTCTAGTGCATGTTAATTCCGTCGGAGCCAAACGTCTTCCCGCTGGCGTGGTGTAGAAGTTTGGAGAGGGGGTGTCAGCTAATGTCGTCCTCGTCATCTGACCGAGGTTCAGAAATACGAAGTCCGTCCCAAAATAGTCCTAGTGTTGTTTTCAATAAACTAAACGAAACTTTTCGAACGAAGAAACAGTTCTATGGAAAATGGGTTCTTCGTTTGATTGTGATGACTTGTCAAGATAATATTTTAACATTTTAATAATTACGTATTCTAGTTGGAAAACATCGATTATTTTCGTAACCCAATTTATCGAATGGACAATATGATAATAGTGATTACGATGAAAAAAATTTCATATCGAAAGACATGATTTTATTTCTATTGACATTGATAAACACCGAACATAAAAAAAAATGGAAAGGATATCCTCTTGAACTGTTATAATTCATTCAAAATTATACACTAGAAAACTCAATTCATATTATTATCTAATTTTTAAAAACTTATTTAACAATTGCTGTGAATTTCGTAAGCCGCGAAAGAAGTTTTTGAAAATAAACTGGATTAAAAGTTCTCTATGAGCAACTTCCGACTATGAAATATGCTATATTATAGACTGAACTCGTGAAATAGATTTTAATGATACCGTCAAAGATTTTGCTAGCAAAAAAAAAAAAAAAAAAAAAAAAAAAACAAGAAAATTTATGTAATCATTTTGCATTTTACATAACAAAGAAAATAATTTTCTGTCAGTTTATTTTGTATTTTGGGGTTTATGCGCCTACATATCTTGTAAGGAAAGGACAGCATTATACAAGTGCCCATCGGGCAAAATTTGCAGTTACATCACTGCTCTTCTAGTACTTATTAGCTGCATTTTACTAAGAAACTACAATAAAGGAAGAACATTTTTGTGCTTTTCAATTTCAGTATTCTGAGACGACCACTTTTCTACGATTCTATCTCACTAAGGGGTGAGAAGCAGAAGAATGCGCGCATTTCCGGAATTTAAATGTATTTTTAAATGTATGCACCGTATCATTTCATCTTTCTTCTCACCCCTATTTTGTCGAATTAAACTCATCCTAACGCATGCGCAAAAGTGCGGAAGGTTTTAGAATCCGTTGGCAAACCTTTGCTATTAAATTCTCCAATATAAACTGCGCAAATGAAATGCTCTAATGGTTTCGGTTAGCAAATAATGAAGATTCGAGTTAGTTATTTCTTTTTGGATCCATAAAAAGAACATCCAGAATGGAAAAGCATTCAAGTGGGTAAAAATAATGCTTCTGATGTTAAATAATCATGGCAACAGAACTAATTGGGTCTCATGAAAAAAAAAAAAAAAAAGGCATTTTGTTGAATATATCACGGGCACAAATTATAATTTCTCGAAGTAAAATTCCTTAATTTTCTTAACATGTTAAGAGGCTTAGAAGTAATACAATTATTGGAAATTCTGGCAAGTTCAATTTTAGATTTTTTTTCAAATATCTTTAGACATATAAACGCAAAATATTATAAAAATAAAGAAAACTTTTTACAGAAAGAAGCAATAGAAAGATATTACAAATAATTTTTTTTAACTAAAAGAGCAAACATTTTAAAATCTTTTTAAATCCAATTAATGCTAAATTTCAATCAACATTTACGATTTATGCTTTTATACTACTTTTTTTAATAAAAGTAGAGCGGATATAAAAATGAATCACAGAAATTTGAGAAAAGTGATAACCAATTTAATGGGTTCAGAAATTCAAATATTTTCTGAACCTTTCTCTATTTTGTATTTTATTCAATTTCTCAATTCAGTAGCATGTGATATATTTTAATAATCTTTAAATCGTGTAGTATAAAGATGATGGCAGGGACTATCTTTTTCTGTATAATATTTTTGTTATTTACTTTCAAATATTAACTGACTTCATTTACTATTAGACGTATTTTCAACTTATTTTCGATGAAACGATACCCAATTCAAGATTAACTAACGGCCTTTGAAAAAAGAACACAGCGAGTTCTTGGAATGACTACTTCTGTTGAATCAATTAAAATTTTTGTAGGAGTAAATAATTATTGTACGTAGGATACAATAAATAGTTACTGTACATAGAATAAAGTAAATAATAACTGTACGCTGTATTGTAATCTTTATATGTTATATTTCCTCCTTCCAAAAAAAAAAGAGTAATTGATCGGCCGTAAACAAATATATATAATTGTCTTTTGAATTTTTTTTTATTTATCAGGTTTTAAATCGATGTTAAATTGCTACAATATGAAGGGAAAATGTTGCAAGTCAAGCGTTAACAAATTTTCTTTTTAGTTCTATTAATATGGGTCAAAGTTAAAGCTTCATTTTCATACGACCATTCTAACTTTAATCTTAATTTGCTAATTTTAGCTCGAACATATATAATGTTTGTAAGGATTAGCTCGAACTTTTTAATTTATAATGCTTGTAAGGATTATCCGGATTCTTGATATTCCGATTAGAAAGACCTTTAATTAGGAAATTCTGATGAATATATCTTATATGTGTTTAATGAGATGAAAAAAAAAACGATTGTACCGTTTCGTATAACATTTTTTGTTGATGAGTAGAAGCATGAAGAGCCGAATTTGCCTATTTCGGTTACTGTTACTCTTTTTTTCTTCGGTTCAGTTTTTTGAGCTTTAGTTATATTAACGCCCCGTTTTAAAGCATCACTTCAGCTATTTTGGGACAGACCTCGTCATTTTGAACTGCGGTCAGATGACGAGGACGACACTTGAGCTGATACCCCCTTTCCAAACTACCACAAGACACCAGTGGGAGGACGTTTGGCTTCGACGTATTTAGTGTACATCAGTTCGCTTATGCAGCAGTTCTTCGGGTCTCGAACATGAGGCCCTCCAGTTCCGAAGCCGAGACCTTACCACCAAGTCACAACTCCCCCTCTTTTTTTTTTTTTTTTTTTTCTGAAAACGCTTTTAGATACTTCTTTTCTTCAAATGCTTAAATTTATTCAAAAGAACTTCGCATGTTACTGTGTTTTTGAGACGTTAGTTTGGCGTTTTATGTGGAAACAAGTTGGAATGCACTTGCAGAAAGTTAAAGCAGATAATATTCTAAAACATTTCAGACACTTTTTTTCAAACTTACATAAAACTAGTGTAAAAATGAATCAGATAAAGTATATAACATAATCATGTAATAATCCAAATGTTATTAACCAAATGAATTATTTTTGGCAGAATTTATGGAAATTTTCTAAAAACTGATTCTTTAACAGTCAAGTTCTTTAATAACCGTTAAATGCCCTGCTGATATATGAATAATTAAAAGAAAAAATATTATTTTTCCTTTTTTTTGTAATCTAGGTCATAGAAAAATAAATGACTAAAATCCCAGATCATACGGTAGTATGAAAAAAAATCTTAGAAAGAAAGCTGGGAATTTGTCGTTTACTATCAGCTATTTTTGAACAATATTTCTCTCACTTGTTTTTCAAACTACAAACCAAGCTATTTTTGACTAGAATTTATGAAATATTGTAGGATATACAAATAAAAACTTTGTTTAGAAAAGATTTTTCTACTCTTGCATTTTGTTTACAGGTAAAGCAAGATGCATTCTCATGAAATCGTCGCAGAAATATTACGCTTCGTCGTAAAATAAGATTCGACTTTTTATTGGCCTTAAAACTGAAAAGCAAATAATTTTCTTTTTTAACTCGCAGACATGTTTGGGTTTTAGACGTAAGTTAGAATAACTTCAAACTATCATAATATTTTCTCGTTTCCAAAAATTTCATATATATATCCTGAATCGAAGAAACTGGATTTTATTGAAACATCGTTATATTTCTGTGTATAGGATGGAAATAAAGACATTCATACTCATCAAAGAATGTCCGACAATATCTGAATGAAAGTTTATGATTTATTAATTCAAAATCAGATTGATATAGGAAAGGATATCGTGATTTAATGGTGCAAAAGCTAAATTTGGCCATGCTGCGCCAGAATGTAAAACCAAAATAACATTGGATAAATAAAGCATGGAATGGTATAATTTATAAATGCCTCTTTTTCATATTAGATGTAAAAGAAATTAGGCAAGGATCAAATTCATGACAATGCCTCAGCAAATTAAAAAAGCATTTAAATATTTATGAAATAAACATTGAGAGCATTCTGCATCATTCTTTTTGTCAATGTATATTAAACAAATTTCATGATTCGCAACGTGTAAATTATTGAATTTGTTATGGAAATATGGTTTTGGAGTTTTCAAATACTTATTTTATGCCGAAAGAGTTTTTATTCCCTTCCATTGTATTCAAAACACTAAAAATAAATTCTGTAAATGAGGTTCTTAAAAGAAATTCTGTGATTTATGTGCTGTTGTGAAAGAAAGGGTTTCAAATTTGAGATGGAATTGCTATCAGACATTAACCATACATACATTGATGACACTTTGTCTTCATTTCCGAAAATGACATACAGTACACTCCCGAGTATCCGGCTTCCATACTACCCGGCCGAGTTTTCTTTGATCGTCATTAAATGAGGAAGGCAAGGCGTAGCAGAAGCAGTCATCTATTAAGGACTTTTCAAAAACTGTAAGTTTTGACTCTTATCTTAGAGCTACCTTTTCATATCTATGTAATCATTTATCAGTGAAAAATAAAATCAGTTTGAGTCAATTTTCTTAAGGCTACGATTTATGTTAATGTTTTGTTCCCGCTTCCTGTATTTAAATTAGGAATGACAGAATTTACGTTAAAATGTGAACAGTTTTTATCCTTTCACTTACTTTTTCTCTAATAAACTCTAGAAACGTGCAGTGCTCTATATAAACTTATATAAATTACTAGCATAGACTCTTCTATTTTAACTCGACACATTACCGGCAACTGTTTCTATGATTCACCGGGCAGTATTGTGCGTGGCTTGAGATAAATAGTGGGCTTAGTACTCAATAAGAAGTGAGAAAATACGTATTATAACAGTGAGTTTTGGTATCGAAACTTTGTCTTCTGGTATTGGTGGGCAAAAAAATGAGTTCATAGAACTCCGGCCTATCTGGTTTTTTGGTAACCGATCTGCCCTTCGGCCACATTAGGCCGGGTACTTGGGAGTGTACTGTATTTTAATATCTATAATTCATATATCTATCACGAATATAAATTATGGCAACATTAATAAAAATATATCAAAACTACTTATTTTTTAATAATTTCACTTTATTTTGCATTTTTTTAATGCGGTGAGACTGTCCTTGTTGTATTGATAAGCGAAATATACTAAGTAGACATTTTTGTAACTTCAATGCTTATAAGGATGTGTATGACTCATAGATAGAATCACAGAATTTTTAATATTTAAATATGTTATGCATAAATTAATTATATTTTAAAAGTCAAAGTAGCTATTCATTTAAAAGACAAAAATTACTCGGATATGCTTAGTGTTTTAAGTTTTTGAATGATTTGAAATAAAAGTTCCAGTAAGAGTGGATTGTCTAATCAGGAGTTAAAATAAATTTGTAGATGAAGCGATAAAATTCTAATTATCGATAAATTTATCGTTGGATTAAAACACTAGATTTTAATTATTCATGAAATGAGTTATAACTGTCATTTATTTAATTAAATAAAAATTAAGAAATTAATAAATTAAAATTTCATTAATAGTAAGATAGCTGTAATGCACTTCAGAAAAATAAAAAAAAATTTCCAATCGCGTAAATTGCTTTTTGCTCGAAAACAATTATGCTTAAAACAAGCGATGCATTCATAACAAAATATTAGTTTTTAAGCATTGAGAAAGCACTCAGTCTTTATATATATATATATATTTGTACATTCTTAAGAATCGGCTTTCTTACATGATGTTTGAATCAACACAGGAAACAAACTTCATTAAAAGTTATAGACAGATATTGTGTTTGTTCATATTACTAAGAAATGGTTATTCAAGTCATACGAATATATATTTTTAAACAAGTAGTATTTAATTCCTTTTAAAAATGATATGATTTTAAAGTTTTAAAGTAAAATTTAATTTGAAAAACTTGCGCATTGTTTTAGAAAAATGTAACGTAGTAAATTGTTAACAGGTACTTACATTTAAATTTTAGCATTTCCCATGCATTAAAATTAAATAAAAAATCAATTTATCACCCCCCCCCGTTCTACGCTGAGAAAAAACAATTTTTGATGTGATAATTTAATCTAAATAATTGCGTAGGTGGAGTACGCTATTACGGAATGGTTGTCAGCTGAGTGACTTCACCTGTCGGGAAACTTCACCTGCTTGAGGGTGATGAAATATTACAAGCATTTTCCTGAATATTATTTTCAAATACCCAGAAGGGAAAACGAGACTTCAATTTCCCAGATCCAAGCCATAAGCAAGTAAAAAAAGGCATCATTTCTTACGATAATATATATAGGGCTTCATAGAAGATATTTCCTGATTAATTTTTCAGTATTCATTCGCCGGAGAACGTGCTCAGTATTAACACAAATGTATGCCCTTTTTTATTTTCAGTTTAATCAAAATTTATTATTTCTTTCTGAGGATTTTCAAATCATAATGAGACTCGAGCCGTGTTGGTTCTTGGTACACTATTTATTCTGCTGAAATTCATGTATTGAAGAACTAATCAATGAAGCAATTTTTATCAAGTTAGTTTTCCCGATATGCTATTTCTTAAATTCTTTTGCTAGAAACGTCTTTGCTTTTTCAAAACTGATCTGATAATCGGGGAAATTGTTATACCTGGAACAAAGAGCACTCTGGATCACTAACCCTTCTTCTGTCATCTTGAAGCAAATAATCAAACTATTTCAGCAGTACTTTCTAGTATTTAGTAGAAACCAATTAGGCCTTATTTATAAATGCGACCACAATATTGTTTATTCCATGAAAAAAGTAAAAATTTTCAAACTGTATTTTTTATTTGCAGATATTTGCAAATTTCAAGAATGGTTCGACGACTTCCAATTATATTTCAATTTGAGTTGAATAATTCGGTTAAGTAAACCTAGATTCTGTTAGCAAGTTTGAACAAACAAAGTCTCCCTGATTCTATGTGTATATGTTAATTATCGAGATTTCTATCAAGTTACACCGCCATACGAAGGAACAAGGCAAAGGGAAAACATAAAAATATTGATCCTGAAACAATAAAATAAATAATCGAAACTGCGTGTGCTGAAAAAGAAGATAAAACCTCGATTAAAGAGGTGTAAAATGTTTTACGTTAAATTTACAGCATAAATCCAGGATCTAACGGCTTTTAATATGTCTGAGAACGAGACATTTAACTATGATGTTCAGTATATAAACTAAAGTAACTAAAGAAGAACTATGGATGACAAAGATGAACCATGGATTGATAAGAAAAGGGGGTTTGATTCTCGCTTCTGAATTTGTTGTGGCCAATAAAAAAACTGCATCTGTCAAGTGGAGAAAAATAGCTGATACTATTTATGACAAGCATACCGCAAAATGATCCAACAGAAACCCTAAACAGACAAGTTTAGGGTTTCCTTAACTTAAAAGCAAACTTAACAAACCCTAATTACTAGAAAACAGACCCATCAGCAGCAATGATACCTGCGTGATCCAAGGTACACGAGAGTGTGATCGATTCGAAATAGAAGATCATCTTATGCCATGGAACGCTCTGAAAGCAATCTTAATTTTTCTTTTTTGAATGAAGCTTTTTTATCTCTCTATTTATAAACAATGAAAACTGAAGTTGAATAGACGTAATAAAAAAATAGGGTATCCGTAACTTAAAAGTATAAAATTGCGCCTAAAATATTATTGTAATTTTTACTTACACATAACACAAATATAAATGCACATTTGTGTCCAAATATGAAAATGAAAATTAATTGCTTTTATTCGTACGTAAGCTGTTTAATAAAGAATGATCATAAACTAATGCAAAATAATTATCAGTACTAATCTCTCAAATTTTAATGCTCTTTCTCGAAATGCTCCCCATTACATGGAATGCATTTATCCCATCTTTATTTCCAGTCTTTAAACACATGATGGAAGCCATTTTTGATAGATTTTCCAAAATCTCTCCGCAGTTTTTTACCACAGCCTTAGGTGGTGGAAAATGCTTAGCCCGGAGGTATTTCCTCAAATTCGTTAAAAGAAAAAGAATCACATGGTGCTAAATCAGGGTGTAGGATGAGGATAAATAAGAAGGAAAAAGCACAAATTTTCCCTTGATTTTTGAAAGATAATGATAATTTTTGAAGGCTCACCGCGTGCAAGCACATGTCAGGCGCAGTGTTTCTATGAGCAAAGCGTTAATGGCGTGATTTGACGATCTTCTCTCGTTATCACAGTAAAGGTCTTGATGTTTAATTCCATTAGAGTAGTTCCTAGAACACCGGCTTCATCTTCTCTGAGATCGATCGTCCTCCCTTTATAAACATTTTCTAGTTGAGCTATAAGGTAGGGCAACTCCCCTATGAACTTCCTGTAGCATTTCAGCTACCAATTAAATATGGCAAAAGCAAAATTTTAATGTGCTTGTTGCGGGTCAACCCATTTTTGGCTTTGACGAAAGTGAAACAATGCGTACTTCGCCGGATGCCAAGATCACAGGAATGATGTCATAATCGTGAAACATTGTCTTATATTCTTCACTTATCCCTTTAGACATAATATTTTTTGACGTAATATCCATTTTTAATCACCATTTAAAAATTATAATTTTTTATTGAAAAGTTTTAGTATTACAAAAAAGTGACCCATGGTACAAACAGTCTTAATTACATTCATACATAATTTTATAGTTTGGTTTGTGAAATAATGAACAATTTGAAAAATTCTAATATATTTCTGATAATATTTTTGCATGTAACGCTAAATATCATTGTACACAAGCTTCAGTTAACCATCACTCAAACTTCAAAATATTTTATCTTTCTTCGGGTAAATGTTTTCCATTATGAATATTTACTCTGGAAACTCCCAGTTCGCTCTCGTATTTTGAACACGAGAAATTGAATAGATTCAACAAAGCATGATAAGACTTGCAGATGATCAGAGAAAAATGTTTATCTATAGAGTGCTATGATGGATCTAGAATGTAGATAGGCTTCTTCTTATCTCAACAAGTTGTTTAAAATAGCAGATATTAGAAAAAGTGGAATACTCTGCCTAAACAATCGTTTAGGCAGAGTAAATATGCCTAACAAATGTTTGCATTCGTTTACTTATCTTGCCATTTTCTCTCTTGAATTTTCGAAACTTGTTGACAAACTGAAACATTGAAAAGGTTTTAACTACCTCCCCATTTATCAAATTGAATGTATTCTTATTCTAAAAAAATTTTACTCATTTTTCGAAAGACTATTCGATAGAGTGTCAGTTGAATGCTTTCGCTGAAGACATGTGAAAATTAAAGATTTTCGAATTTTAAATTAAAAGTGAGAGTATCTTCAACAAGATGAAACTCAATCATAAAATGTGCCTAAGTTAGATCTCTAAGGTTTTCATTAGATGATACTAAGCGATCGCCTCGGATTGCTAAGCAATGGAGCATTTTTTCATTAAGCAAATCGTGTTTTTATTCATCTTATACCACCTCTCTTAATGAATATTGAATGGTTGTACCAGTCATAAAACTGTCAATCAATAGTCTCGTTTACAATGTGGTTGTGTTACTGATAAGAGTCAGTTCTAGGAGAGGTTACAACATTTTATCTTTAAAGTGTCATTTTTGGCAAGAGTTAGTATGATGTTTGACACAATTTCGAATACTTTACGATACGTTCATTAATACAATTTCATGCGTTTTAATACTATATGAATAATTTCTACTTTGCTTTTTATGAAAGATGAATTGCTTTTCAATGTATTTATTCAAAAATGTATGATAAAAATCCTTCAGGAATGATATTTCTTCTCATATAAATAGTGTATCCACTTCGAAATAATAATAACTTCTTCTAGATTTTCTTCTTTATTTAAATATAACGTTTTGCATTAAACGAAGGAGTTTGCGTTTCATTAGTTTTTGCTTTATTTCTTCTTGATTCGTTTATTTAATTCAATAAGTTCCATAAGTTACAAATATATGTTATTTAAATATAGGCACTTAAAAAAAGATGTTTCTTAAATATAAAGTACAATTAAATGAGGTGAGTGGTATTGGAATGATTTGTAAGGAGGGAAAAGTTGCAAAAGCAATTCTTGAAATGCCGTAAGTAATAAGAAAAGCTTCCAACTACGGATGTTTAGTTTACATACTACATCAGTTTTTTAAAAAAAATCAGTTTCCAGAGTAGAACGCCATTACAAATTTAAACTTTTCTGCTTATCATCATAGATTTAATTTAAATGTTACATTTTTTTTAAATCTGTACTTTGATAAAGATAAATTATTTGTTCATTATACGACTTTGCATTTTGTATATGAAATATTGTAAGTATACGGTGCATAAAATAAGCAGCTTACTAAATCAGAAGTATATTCATATTTTGCTAACTGATAATTTGTATCTGCGAAAATTTGTAGGAGATACTAGCTGAATTCAAATTTAATTTTCTTCTAGTTGCACTATTTATTAAACCATAATCCAAATCTACTGTTAAAAAATAAAACAGAATTATGAAAAATGTTTTTTATCAATATATGTAGTATATGTTCTTCAGAAACTTTAATTTTATTAAATATCGTTCTTATATGTACAATAAGTCATTAAAAATAGTGCTGAATGAAGTTCTCGTAATACACTCTTCAACAATGTCCATCTACACCTTTATTGAAATGTTTACTGATTAGCTATGCGTTTTTTTCCCCTTCATAGTTTAAACAATATAATTATTTCTAATTTCAGAAGAATTCATGGCCGTTTTAAACCTTCCAGGGGCCCTGAGATAATGCAAATCTCGAAGCCCCTTTTTTCCTCCAAATTTTTTATTCCGCAATTTTAAGTAGTAAATTTTGAAAACTGAAGTCTCAAGTCCTTTTCTAAAAAGTCCATTTCCATATTGTACAAATAAAAAAAGGGCACAGTCAAAACATAAAATTAATTTTAAGCAAATTAAAGAAAACAAAAGACAACTTTCTATAACACTCTAAACAATATTGTAAAAGGAGGGAATATATTTTTTTAATTTGTAAAGCTCCAAATTTTTTGGAATCATGAAATAGCATAATGAATAGCTTGTAAATGGTAATTAGGAATATTACAAGAATAAAGTTCCAAAATTAATTTAATCAATACTTGATTATGACCTGAATAAATTTGACTGCTGGACCCTCTGTCATCAAATGAAAGTATAAAACTAAATAACTTTCTACAACTACTAAAAATTATCAAGAACTGAGAGGCTCCTAGACAATTGCCCACTTTACCTATTTAAAAATCTTGTTCCCTCCCCTCCCCTTGATTATAATTATGTAAATAATTTTTTGGAATGTTGACATTACAGTTCCTGTATAGTAGATTCAAATCTCTTGGGAATTTAATTATATTTAATAGAAATGGATTCAAGGGTATGTTTCGATGTGCCCATTGATTCGGACGTTCTTATGCGATTTTTTTTCGTGAAAATAATGCACAAGTTGCAGATATTTTGCCAAGAAAAAAGTTTGGTTATCTCACAATGAGCCCATAGTTTTCAGAAGTCCAGTCGAGATCAATATAAGATTTCAGGAGAAAATAAATTTATGACATTAATTTCTTTATTAAAAGAAATAAAGTCAGACTTCTTTTATTGCATTGCAGGAGAAACTCTTGCTGTAACATTAAAGAAGTTTTTAAAGAGATGTTTTATTTCTTCATAACTGTATAAGTGAACATTCAATTCTATTTCTGTAATTAACTTTCATTCATAATACATGAAACTTTGATTAAATATTCAGTATATTCCCATTATAGAAATTTGAAATCGTGTTATTAAAATGAAATGAATAATTTCCTATTAATATATTGCTAAATAAAAAAAATTGCTTTATAATGCTTATGTAACAGTTATAATTTTTTTCTCAACATAGGCTAAAAGTTTGGTGATTTTGTATTGGATTTGGAGCAATATTTAACAGAGTATTAATTCTTTAATGCTACTAATCACAAAAAATAATTTAAATGATTTCTTAGATCACTTTTATATTAAAAATTATTACCAAAATAGCCTCTCACAAGAAATGTTTTAAATACTTAAAGTATAAAAATATTCTTACCATTGTTCAGCATTCATTTATTATGAAATTTATACATGACTAATATTAAATATCATTTAAGCAAAGAAATGTTTCCTCTTTTCTCCTAATGCAAATAACAAACCAACAACAAAATACAATTTGAAGATAAGGGATACAAAATGCAGAAAAGCAGAATAAACCCAGTTTGTAACCCATGTAGTAGCAATTATGCGTAAAGGTTACTAGTATTTCTTTTAATATAGAATAACCTTTTATTTAATGTTGATAGCTCATGAAACATATGGTATATCAGGGAGTTTTATTTTTCATGATATATTCTAGAGAAATCATTTTAATTTGTATAGCATATACTTTAAATTTCAAAGATATCTCCAAATTTTTTGTTTAAAATTATTCAAAAATTTAAGTGTAGAATATTCAGACTTAAATCTAAAAGTTTTAATTAACAAAGTAAGATTTTCTTTCAAGAATAAGAGTGAATGTATATATATGCGTCTCTCAGTCTATTTAAAATATAGACCATTGTACGTAGAGATACTGAATTTAACCCACGTATATGTGAGAGAAAGAAATATGCAATTCAGTGCATTTAAAAATATTAATACAAAAAATAATGTTATCTTTAACTTAAATTATCTTAAAATTTTAACAAATTCATTCATATTGGTCTATCAGTCTTTGCGTATTTTTGTTCTGTAAAATGAATACAGATCTTAGATAGCATGTATGTTTTATAATCAAGATCTTCCGTTTATAGTTACGTATGAAAAGATAAAGTTTTCATGTAAACGAGAATGCTAGATTTTTAAATATAAGATAAGATGTATTTTTATAACTATATCAGGCTTGTTAAGTTATTTATTTCATGTGTATATGAATTATTTAGTTGATTACCAAAAATTCAAAAAGATTTGAACAGATTTAATTTCAAATAGTAGGAAATTTATCAACTGTTAAATCCTCTTATTGACTTGCATGCTATTAATTAGATGAAATGCACATTTAAATGATCCACTTATCTTAAAACTATTGGAATCGTTTGTGATGGAAATAATTAAGTTCAAGTGTCATTTTTTAGAATGGAATTTCTATTTCAGATTTTCTTTTAAAGTTTATTGATTTTCATTTGAAAACTATATTTAGCATACTTTGACTGTGAATGAATAATGCGAAGATTTGATATGATTTGCAAGTAAAACTATTTTTTACTGTAAATTTTTAGAAAGTTATCACGAAAAAAATCAATATTTCTCTTAATGTTTGATTAATTAAAATTCTAATTAAAAATTCAAAAAATCACTTTCCTACCTTCCAAAGTATATATTTGCCAAATTTGATAGGCAGACGGCCTGGTGTGTACAGAGCCAGCATATACACATAGAGACAAGAGTTTTTTTCCTTGTGTTTAAGCATCAAAATTTAGTTAAAATACCATTCCATTTTCTCGCCAAATACTCTTGACAACAGATAACATATGTTTTAGCAAACTTAGATTAATCACTCCCTACCCCCTTTTTTTCAAAGAGCTACGTATGATTTATTGGTCTTTTATAACCCGTACGTATCTGTCCCACTAGTCCCCTTACATCGTCTCTATGTTTATGTTTCATTGGATTTCTAATTTATTCTACGCACAAAAGTTCGATTTTGTAAAACAATTCTAAATGTTTTTTGACATTTTATTCACCTTTGAGACAGAAAAGTTCATTCTCTTTCAAATAGAAATTGAAAATGAATGCCACTTTTTAGTTCAATATATTTAGATCCTTCAAAAGTAAAATATTATAAAAATCTAAATGATAAAAGATAATTTTTCTATTTCTTTTTAAAGCAATCAAATTCAAATATCATACCGATGATGAATTCTTCGTTAGCAACAGATAGAAAATTAAACGGATTCCCGATAAAAAAATATTTTAAAGGTATTTTAAACGTTTGAACATATAATAATTACCGATTCTTTCTTATTATGGAAACATCTCGGATTTGTATTTTTAGTTCTTGTATTATTGTATTGGAATTCTAGAAAAAAAAGAGACGCAATATCTGTTAATTTCTGGTCGCTTTTATTACATTACAAGTGCATTCTCAATCTCTGTCTTCGGAGTTTTTCAACTTTAATTCTGAGTTAATTGAATCAATTAAAGGAACAATTTCTTTAATTAAAAGCGCGGTTTTCAGAATAGAGTTAGTCTCTGACAAATGAAATTATTTACCGCGGGAGCAAAGAAAAACGCATTTCTCAAGGTAATTGAATCAAGGCTGATTGGAAAAAGGTCGTTACTTTCCTCAGTCAACAATATAACGTTGGTCATTTTTCTGATGCAATCGATCTACATTTTTTGTCATTTACTGCCGAGTTTTGGCTGCCTCCCAAAAGCGTTACTTTTTTTCTTTACTTTATGAATAATGAAAGTCTCTCCTGTTGTTTACTACAGGTGAAATCGCACACTTTTTCTTTTCTTTATTAAATATTTCTTTCCTGCTTACGATTTCCTCAGAGATATTACGACAGCAATTCACGAAGCATTTTACGTCAGTAATGGAAATTCAAAATACAGTTGTTGTGTGTTGACGTAAGCACACGGGCTTTCATCTGTCAGATTCATCTAATATCAAACCGTCTGATATGGATTTATCGTTACTCATATCTTTTAATACAGAATATGAATTCCTTTTCAGATATGTTGGAGTCAGTAAAAATCAAATGTATGGTGAGTGACTTCGAGAGTTATAGAGTAGAATTTCGATTATGTTATTTTATTGCGTGATCACTCAGCAGAATTCTTCAATTAGTTTTTTATTAGTTATGCGTATATCAGTAGATAAAAAATGGCATAAGAATATTTTCTTTTTTCTTAAACACATTACAGATATTATTAGATGGCAGAACCAAATAACTCGCTTCAAAAGTTTGAGCTTTAAAACATTTTTAGTTCTAAAAAAACACATAAGAAATATTTTTCTCAGTAATCTGTACTTTAAAGGGCATTTAAACAGTTATAATATGATGGGGTTAGTAGGCATCGATTTTGCAACATCATAAACTGCTTCTAAATTTAAACGTATCTGATAGCTATCATTTTCCTCTTTATGCTATGGTAATATATCAAAATGGCCAGTGTTCACTCTTTATATTGGTATAAATATTTTTTTTGTAATAAATCACTAGCTTGAGTAAGCAAATTTATTTATAAATATGTAGACACCGGTACCCAGTCTCTTATCTCACTGGGGTATGTGAACACCAGCGCATTAAAAAGGAGATTTAAAGCCCCTTTAAAAGGAATAGTAATAAGATTATTTTTTAACATTAGGAGTTTCCTTTTGATGCTTAATGATATTTAAAAACGTGTCAAAATAAAAATTTTCATCTTTTCATTGCAGTTACAAGTGAGTAAAATACTGGTCTCTACTTCAGTAGTAGACATACCTGACTTATAAAAAGAGACTTTTTTAATACCACATAACTTTTTTTCTAGTTATTCTGTGTATATGCACATATGTATGCGCATACATCCGCTTGTGTATGAAGCAACGATAAATTCAATAACTTTTGATTAGGACTACTGTAAACATTGTATTTATTGAAAACTCAAAAATTAACATTTCACATTATTTGCAGAAACAGCTAATAAATGGAGGTTCTTTTTTATGAAAGGCAAACCTGATAATTGATGCTCAATGATTATACAATTTTATTAGAGCTAATATATCCTAAACAGATTAAACACAAACACTATTAGTATAATTTAATTTATTCAGCAAAAGATA
Source organism: Argiope aurantia (assembly GCA_026543865.1). NCBI lineage: Eukaryota > Metazoa > Arthropoda > Arachnida > Araneae > Araneidae > Argiope > Argiope aurantia. The sequence goes on along the minus strand of JAPMOR010096045.1, from coordinate 205,064 downwards.
TAAGTTAATAACTTTTGTAATAAGAGTAAATCAGAAACATTATACATACCACATATATTTAATTGCTTTGAAGTTTGGACGAAATTATTTCACCGTCATCATTTTAAATATTTAGATGTCTTCTCCTTTTGGCCATTTCCAACATAACTTACCCCTAAAAGTATCAATGATTGTCAGTTTATCATTCTGAATTTCAGTGCCATTCCCTAGACATTTCTGATCCCCATATAAAATCAATATATTCTCTCTTGATACTATTAGAAGTGGTTACATCGTCCCTCTTCGGATTTTGAGTCCTCGGGAAAAAATATCCTTAATTCTTAATACAAGAATGGAACATATAGAGCAGTTATTTATCTTACATAATCTTAAGGTTTGGCACATTAATATAAATAAAAAAGGCAAAAAGTTATATAATTTTAATTTCATTAATTTAAGAATTTTTTTAAATTTCTTATTGAAAGTTATTTCTCATTGAAGGTGTAAAATTAGGATATAAATGCATGAATTATTCAGAAAACGTATTTATTAAAGAATGGCATGTAAACAAAAATTCTTTTTAATAGATAAAATGAATGAGTTCAGAATCACTTTCAGTCAGAATTTTCCAACTGATAAAATATACAAAGCTTTATTTTCTCTTTTGAATACTGTTTTATAAAAATATTTATTTTTGATACAGGCCATTTCAGTTCATTATTATTTCTTTCTCAGTCTAAGTTTTTGTGAAAGTAAATTTGGCTGGATTTCATAATCCTGTAAAAGTTTCCGGTGAAAGATCCCATTCATCCCAGTTGGCTCACATTAATGACTGGTTTCAAAAATATCGCCATATCTTCGAAATTTTCATTGTGAAAGTTGAAGCTCTTACGTTTGAATGCTTTCTTTTATTTCCATAATATTTGTTTTTGATATTTACAATTAGTTTAATTTCGACCCTATCTTGAGTTCATTTCTATTTTTAAAATCATTTTCTACAACCTTTTTCTTTTTTAAAGAATGTTCAAATCGGAACTGCATGGAACCACCTAAAAATATTTAGGACGAAGCCCCCTTTTTTGGTCCTGAAATATAGAACATTGGCAGATCTATGTACTTTTATAATTGTAACATTAAATATACAACTCGTATATTTAATGTTACGATATACAAACTCTTAACATTGACTTGATCGACCCAGCCAGCGAAAATTCTGTTTCACTGGTAAGTCTGCCTCCTCATTCTTGAACTTACAATCAGCCGTTGGACAAAATGTTAATGAAAGCCTTCATGTATAAGAAACTGAAATTTGTCTGGCTAGGCATCCTTTTTTAGTTGTGAAGTTATAATAAGAATCGTTAGGCAAAATTTCGTGATGAATGTTGACTAGAATGTTGTCTTTTATTTCGAATATTTTTCTAGATATACATTTCGTATAATGTCAGTAATCTGTAACTCAGGAGTAGCAACAAACAAACATCTCTAAAGCTTCCAATTTTCCTCTTCAACAATCTCATTCCAACAGCTGGAATATTTCTTAAAGACATTCGTCCAACATTTAACCTTACATTTCCTTCCACATCAAATGTTCGGCCTGGATCTGCTAATCTTGTTAGCAAATATTCTTTCAAAATCGCTCGCAGAGGCCAGGGAAAAAATGAGCCAGCACTATCATCTGAAAGACTATCAATTTTTGGCAAAAATCAACCAAAGCTGTTAAGAAATCAGCTCCAAGAAAGTGAAACCGGAAAAACTAAATGAAGTTTTTTCCACTTTAATAGATAATAAAATCAAACCTCCTCATGTGTCAACTGATGACAACAACGGTAATCGTAGCGACGAAGATAATGATATTTAATGCTCAATTTGTGAAGGATTTAATTCAAGCATGAAGATCCATGTTTAAATGCGCGACAAATGGCTGCACAAGAAGTGCAAAGAAGGGAAAGTAAAAAAAAAATACTTTTATGTAGGAAGATCCTGAGTTCTTTTTGTTTTGATGTTGTATTTAGGACTAACTATAATCCTAAAAGTATAAAAAAATTGTATTATTTTTTAATTTGTTGTATCCTTATTTTCACGTTTCATGAAGAAGGAATGATAATAAAATAAATATTATCTCAATCCATTTTAGTGGTTGACAATACATATGCACTATAGTATAAGAAATTTGCTACAATAACTTCACTATTTTTATAAAACAGGGAATTTCAAATTAAAATATTCACATTTCTTTTAATGTTAGAAGCCAGTAAGAGTTATCTTCTCGAAATATTATCGCATACTCTTTAATAAAGGTTCTCCAGCATAAATCTTCGACAAAGCCATGAACGCCATGAGTGCTCAGACTTTTATTTTGAGAGTCCCACCTATGAGAGTTATGTATTTCATAGTAAAGAAGAAAAAAAAAAGATATTTGTATATTAACAGCATACCAATAACGCACAGTAGCTATGAAAGTTTAATCTTTGTCGCGATTCTAGCAATTTGTGCTAAATCTAGCGTGCTATCTTTGGCGATTTATCACTGGCATACGGTTAATACACAAGTACTAGAAAACTCAATATGCATTTCTAGGCACCTTTTTCATATGGACTGAAATCAAAATTTGTCATAGAAGTACAATTGTAGTTATAAGATCACATTTCAATTTAAATCAATGCGTTTCATAGTTACTACCTTTACATGCAAAAGTACTGACCGATAGACGGTCTCCCTCTTTAGGAATTTGGTTCCAAATTCTATACGGCTCTACATTTTAGGTAATAAATTTTAATTTTCTAACATTTTACATTTTGTAGTTATCGTATTCCCCTGTACTCGGACAGCCGGACAGTCAGACTTTCTTTGAATGAATCTCGTTCAAAATTTGATAGAAATCTACAGATTTGATGTAAAGATCACATGCCAAATGCCATCCATCTAACTCAAAAAAGATTTTGAGTAACTATTTTCACAGACAGATAGACAGCGCGACTGACAGACATAATTCCAAAAATGTGTTTCTTGGACTTCAAAATCCCGATTTCGATGATTATAGTTATTTCTCTTTGCATACTTTGTGTAAGAGAAAATAAAAATTAAAAAAAAAATTCTTCGTAAGTAGAAGAAAACTGATGCATTTAACGAATCAATACCAAATTTAATTAATTCATTTGTAAAATTCACAAGAAATAAAATACAGACGGTTATGTTTCATTTTCGCACCTTTAATTGTAGCAAAGACGCTTTTGATTCATATGATGAGTACTCCGTCAGCCACAATTCTAATGTGGCGGAAAGGTAGGACGGATATCAAAAAGTTGGTTAAGCAGGAGTTCTATGAGCTCTTTGCCTACCAATACCAGAAGACAACTCGCTGTTATAATACGTATTTTCTCACTTCTTATTGAGTACTAAGCCCTCCATTTACCTCAAGGCAAGTAGAATGTGAACGCGATCCGGTGAATAATAGAAACAGTTGCCGGTTTTTCCTGTTACACCAGAGTCTAGTCGCTGTATAGCGCGTAATTTCTCCTCCATAGTCACTATAACTTGTTTTCGGTTATCACTCATTTTGAAATCTTTACTTTGGTGCACTTAAAAAAAACAATTAAGCATACCCCAAGAACAATTTACGAATCCTGTACATACTGTGCAGTTATAATCAAGAACGGTGGCAACAATTGAGATCCGTTACACACCGACGAAGCAATGAACAACAAGCAGAATGCTGCTCTTTTTCTGGCACAACTTTTATTTTGCGCACGACACGCAAGAGGATCGTAGCTGACACCCGCTTTCAATGCCTTGCCAATGTTTCCAATGTAAGCCTTGCCTTTCTCGTTTAATTATGACAAAAGAAAATTAGGCCGGATAGTATGGAAGACGGATAATCGCGAACCGGATACTTGGGAATGTATTGTAAAATTGAAAATCCATTTTTGCTGTCAATTTTTATTTGCTGAATAGTGAAGCTAAATGTAAAGGAAGAGAAATTTCTTTACGATATGAAAGAAGACAATGAAATCTTTCAATAAAAATTCAGAGGCAGAAAAGCAAAAATTTATTGAATTCCAGATTTGTAACAAAAGAATTTCTTTTCTTACAAATAATTGAAGCAATTTTAAAGTAACAGTTATTTTTTTTATATTTTAAATTTAATTCTTCCCTATGTTACTGAGAAAAAAATAAAACCAAACAGATTAACTAGCTCAGTATTTATGTAACAAAAATAATTTATGGCATTCCGTTGAAGCTTTAACCGAAATGCATAGAGATCTAAAATGAAGAAATAAATAACAGTGTCATTCAAATGGTTACTTCGACAAATACAGACTTTATATTTGAACATGGGAAAAATCAGTATACAACAATATAAATCAAAAGGAATTCAGCGTAGTTTGCACAATAAAAACATTCAATAGCAAACTAAACTACATTTTTGATTTATTTGAAATTTGATTCATATATCATTTCAAAAATCTGATATTATTAGAACAAATAATCAATTATTTATAGCAAAAGAATTCATCCCATTTTATAATTCAAGAATTGCGTTTTTTTTTTTTTTTTTGCAATGAAGTGTCTTTTAGGGTGTTATTTTTTTTTCTTATCACATTATCAAAATGTATTTGTTGCAACTTGAGAAGACATTTTCGAGTTGGCTATTCGCTTTAGATATGGAAAAGCTGTCAACATTTTGAAGTAAGAACATTATACGAACTTGAATAGATTTAATTTTACAAAGGAGGATTTAATATCACAATAAACATGGTAAAAGGTATACTTTGGTTGAAAATCATAGATCAACTGACTTTAATCGACTTGCTACAGGATTTCATTGATTTTATTGCTTGGAAGGGAAATGTAAAGCCTGAAATGAAGCGAGATTCATTTTATTTATTATTTCTCACTCATTTCATTGGAAAAAGAAATTAAATATGTGTGTACAAGAAATTTAATAAAAATATTTTCTCCTCATGTAATAGTTTTTCCTTACAAAATGATATTTCTTTTATTAATCTTTCCGCAAAAGTAGCTTTTCTTTGTTTGTAAAAAGACCAATTTTCACCAGATAAGATAATAGAACTTGCTAAAAGTATAGATTTCTAATTCAATAATATTCACAAAATAACAAAATTAAAAAAAATGTTTGAAAAAATATAAAAAGGAACTGAAAAATGAGTGCACACAGTTACACAAACTAGTCAAGAACAAGTGCAAAGATATAAAGCAAATAATATAGATAACGGCCTTAGATCATTGAATAGAATTAGTTAAAAACAGATAATATTTATTTGCATCCATTAAAAGTAAACTAAATATTAATGTAAGAAACAAAATACCAGTTGGAAAAGAAACCGTTGTTAAAACGAGAAATAAGAAAAAACGCAGGAAAAAAATGCAAAGGTTTCAAATGAATATGTAAGTACATATATTACTGGTCTGAAAACGAACAATAAGTAAAGATACTTTAATATGTGCTTTGTCAATGTTAGAATTTTAAGAAAGAGGTAAAGAAGTTCCGGACATTATAAGAAAGAATTTAAAAATCAACTTTATATTAAATTAACCCGTTAAAAATAATTTATTAGCTTACTTTTTTCCAATTTTTAGTAAGTAGAACAATATATATGTTTGGAAGAAATAAAAAAAAACGTTTAATGTAGTTAAATTAGAAAAAGGGAGGTAGTTCACTGAAATAATAAACTTGCAGCCGAAAAAAGAGTATCACGCTCACGCTGCAAGCTAAAATTCCATTTACGAGAATTTCTTTGCATTTTACTTCGAATCACAACTTCATTTTCCAGTTGATAACCAGAAAAAAAAAATGTCATTACATTACAAAATGTAGCTTTTGAAATGGAATTTTATTTTTTTAGTTCTTAAAAAGATATTTAATGGTATAAAGGACTTAGAAATATAAGGGTTCAAACATAAATTTCTTTTGCATTAACTAATTAAGTTTTAAAAAAAGGAAGTTTAAAAAAAAGCATTAAATGAAAACAGTTTAATAAGAAATGTTGATCCTTGAAAAATGTAGTGAATCAAAAACAAGTATTAAATTGTTTTTTATAGCATTCATTCATAATTGCTCTATTTAACAATTATATGAAAAAAATTATTCAAAAACGTAGAATATAATTTTCACGTGGCATATTAGATTCGACACATAGCATTTTAATTCAGTGAAGTATAAAAGCTTGGAAAATGAAAGTTAAGTTCATGTTTAATTCGTTTTTAAAACTGCAAAAAAAAAAAAAAAAAGCTTTGCATTTAAATTAGTGTTTTTTTTTTGTTTTTTTTTTTGTGACGGACTTACGTTTATTGTGCAATGAAATAAGAGAATAAAAATAAGACGATTGCTGTTAATTACATGGGAAGAAGAAACGTTTCTCACTTCCTTCACAGCAGGAAGTACTGTAATGAAATAGGTGACAATGAAATGTAGACCTCTAGAAACAGTCTACATCTACCTATCTATCATCCTTGCATCTTCAAATCAACGACATTTCGGTCACTTTTTGATATTGATTCTTTTCTTGTAGCGGAGAGTCATTTGAACCGGATTTGTTGCATTCGCACAACTGTGATAGACATGCCAAGTGAAGGTTACGTCTCAATGCTAAACAAGGTCAACTTCAAAGCGTAACTTTCGACACTCTTTTTTCCAATGATGAAATGAATTCAAAAATAGAGACCGGTTTTCTCCCTGAATAGAAATGAGCTGCGTAATTTTACTTCTCCTATGTCGAAAAACTTAATGAATGCTTAGTTAAATTAAGATACGCATAGCAGATGTATGACTCAGGAAATTTGCGAAAGAGAAATAATAATAATAATAATAAAATAGAATTGAATGCTTATATAGTATTAGCCCAACATGCGAGGCCCTAACAGTCATTATTAAGAGGAAAATTGTTTTTGAATTGTCTTCGAAATTATACGCTATCTTCTAGTTGTTGTTATACGAAGTCATAGAAGTTAAGAAATAAATTGTTCAATAATGGCTTTCGTCGGGACATTGGAATAGGCCGTGTGCCACTTTCTCTTTAGACAAAAGGATCATTCTGATAATAACTAATAAATAGGATTATATAAAGAAAGCTGGTTCTCTTGATAATATTTGCCACAGAACAACAAAAACAAATATAGGGAAGTCGAAAAGATTTTAGTGAGTGTATAAAAAGAATGCCGTATATTTTAAATCATTTTTTTCTCGGAATTTTCATATTTATCTCAAATTCTGGCAAGCTAAATTCTTAATCAGGTCCTCACTAACATTTTCTAAAGCAAGTATGGTTTAAACTGATGTGTATTCATATTTAAGAATAAAAAAATCTGATTTAATGATAGCAGGTAAGACTAACACTTAAGAATGCCCTTTTTTATGACTGCAGCAGTATAGAAAAAAATATATGCATTACTCTTATAAACCGATAATAAACAATCACTTATATGTTTATTAATAAAAATTATAATATATTTTGAAATAAGATGGAGTTGAAAGATGTTTAAAAATTTAAGGAAAGAAAATATTTTCAATGAGTTTGGAAACTGAATCGAGCTGCATTTCAGATATATAATTCTTTCTAAGATTGAGCATTTGGAAGAATTTATTTTAGAATTTTCAAGAGAAGAATTTTTTACAAATCGTATCACTTTGATATGAAAATAATGAAGCCTATGCATATTTATTTGTGGCTATTTTTATTATTAAAATAATATTTTATATAAAGAACCTATGAAAACATTAAAGGAAATAGCTCTTCTAAGTTATCAACATTTTTGAAAAGCATTTAAACAATTTTCTAGCAAATTTTTTAAAGCAAGAAACGAAGGCAATTCTGAAAAATTTTAGAAAGATGTCTCTTTATATATAGATAATTTACGATAATTCATTCCCTATATTACTTATAATAAGAATCTAAAAAAATGAAAGTCTAAGGTTTCATAAGTAATTCTTTAGAAATGACAAACAAAGTGAGATTACATTTTAAAAATAGAAGCATGAAAAATAATTTTCTCTTTCCAACAGCTGCATCTTGTTAGAATTTTTATTAAAATAATAATCACGATTTTCAACCAAAGTAAAAATGAAAATTGATAAGAAAGCTCTACCCACAAAGAAATTTTTATTCTGTGCAACCAAGTAAAAATATTACTTTCTCAAAGTATGACAGCAATATTCCATATCTTTTATGAATTTTGATAACTTTTCAATCAATTAGACAGCTTTACTTGTTTGCCTCTAACATATAAAAAAATATTCTACAAAAGTGAAGCTTCTATATTAGTATCTAAAATAGACTCTATATAGGATATCTATAAACTATGGACTAACCTTTCAAAAATTTCGGTTTTAAATGCATTTCTGTTGGACGTACAGCTTAAAATCAACAACTATTACGTATACAATTTCTTATTTTGGATCAAAATAGACATTAAGAACTAAATTCACACTTAAAATCTAAATAAAAAGTTGTACTGGACTGTGATTTTTCAACAGTCATACTAAACAAGTATTGTACTGTATTTTATTCGCGTCTACGTGTGTTCTACGTTTGTCCATTTTTATCTAACAGTGGGATATCTAGTTCAAGTGGCTATAAGTCCTTAACAATAATAACGCAACGATTGATCCAGATATTTCTTATAAACTAGATGCATGTTAAAAACAAAGCTAATGACATTTTAACATTGATTGTACACATATTAAAAAGACCATACAGAAACAAGGCAGTTCAGAATTATGAAAAAAGAAATTTTAGAAATCAAGCAGAAGTTCCATTTCCTCACCGTTCCTTTCCTTTAAAAGGCACGAAATGTAATAAAAACAAGAGCAAATATACTTACAAGTATAGACCAAAACGCATTTGATTTCCCAAAGTATTACAGCAACAACCACGGTTCTAAATATTGATAGAAAGATCCCAGTATAAAAGGACATGTTCATTCTTGAAACACACATTTAAGATCTAATAATGTGAGGATTACTTGAGGTTCATTTGAAATGTTAAGTTAATTTACTTACTCATTTAGTCAGGAAAAATATAAAGAGAGTGAAGATATAAGATAGATAAGATTTTGAAGAGCAACCTTTTAATTCTTACTCCTTCAAATTATATTGTAAAATTGAAATAACTATGCAACTTTCCGACATTGCTTTGTATTTTGTAACCGCAACTAGAATTCTATAGATATTAGAGCGATAAAAATTAGACATTTCATTCGTTTCTCCTTTGTTTTAGCTCCTGTGCAGATGTTGAAATGGAAGACTTCTTTGATTTCCAAAACATTTCATTGAAACAGGAATAAAAAAACAAACTCTACACGTATGCTATATTCAAAATGGTACAGTTTTAAAATGAAATCTAAGCCATGTTTATTACTAAATACACTTTCTACAACAGCTTGTATCAGTTTGTTTAAAAATAATATACAATAACAGCGGAAGAATGCAGGAACTTTTACGAGGAATTCTCAATTAATTTCGTAATATTCAGCAGTAGTGATTTATTCTAAATTATTTGGGATGAATTTCTATAGAAAGAGAAATTGAAGGTGCAAAGTTATTGTATATTATTAATATTGCCACTTTCCTTTTGAGAAAGAGTTAATTTTAAAAAACTACATATTTCTAATAGATTGGTTTGATAATGGAAATTTCCTCTAACTTATTATAAAAGTTTGAGCATTTATTACTAAATGTGTGATTGCAAACTGATCAATAGAAGAATCGTGACATATTATTCAAGTCAATCTATTGAATTAACCCTAACTGTAATTTTATTCTATGATTTCTAATGCAACATTTTTGCCGGTGACTATGAAAAATAATTTAATAATGTGTGTAATTTTTAAATCTAATAGAAATGGATAATTTTGTGAAAGAGCAAAAGTTTTAAAGTTGAGGTATATGCTAAGAGATGTAGTACAAAGAATATCTTAGAAATATATAATATTACTTTATCAAGTTCTAGATTAGTAACGTGACTTCAAAAAGAGAGATAATTCTCTAATTTAGTATAATTGGATTAGTTTTTAAATTTAATAATGAAAGTATTTGACATTCTAATTGAATAATCGGAGCGAAATGTTTAATAGTAGAAGATTAGTCCTCAGAAGTCAGGTTTATTTTCAAAGAAGTTGCAAAGAAGTAAAGGGCGAAGTCTATTCTTACATTTTATATTTCACAAAATGTATACTAATCTTACATGCGCAATTTATAATATATTAAAATCCAACAAACAATTTAAAGGACTTCATACAAATTAACTACAATTATTATCATTAATTTATAACATACTATTTTTTATAGTATAATTATTATATTTTTCTGTTCCATCTATGCATGCGTGAGGGATTCAAACCGAGGCTTGCTCACAGTGCAGTGCAGTACGTTAGTAAAATGAAACTGAATAAACATGTGCTTAGGTAAACAGATATAAAAATCAGAGGTCAGTTGTTAACATTCTTAAAAAATCTAAAAAAAAACTGAAAGCTAAGAATTGTGAAATGCTAATTTATTTTAATAAGAACATTGCTGTGTTCAGTGAGAGATTGTCAGTTCTTATGGTGCTGGACAGTGGAATTGACAGCTTAAACTAGAACTTGAAAAAAAAAAGAGAAAATATTCTTAAAATATTGAATTTTATTTGCTGTGAATTTTTTTAACAAAATTTAAACTATTTCTGCAACTATCCAAAGAGTGTTATTCTTTGCTCATGCAATGGAATTCTGTGTCGAATAAAAATATTTCTAAGATATTTTTTGATGATAAATGTTTAGAAGAATGACAATATACATTCTTAAAGACCGACATCATTACTTCAATTAAGCGTACCATGTTAGTTATATTTTCTCATATGATGCCGATGCGAGATATCATTGAATAACTTTTAGTAATGAAGTTTTAAGTTTTAATTTGAAATTCTGCGATTTTGAAATCATAGAATAAGATAAAATGAATGTTAGCTGTCTGAAGTTGCTTCATCATTTGAATAATTATCTACATCAAGATTGGAAGTATTTTTTAATTTATTAGTAGCAAACTTTATGAGGTAGAAGGAAAGTTTTGGACTTAATCAGAAACAACATTAGCATTTATTCAGACATACAATTTGAATAAATAGGTTTTGATTTGATAAATGTGCATTTACATTTCGGAAGCGCTTAAGATATGTGTTGAACTGTGAGAATGTTTGCAGCTTACATGGGCACTGACAAAAGATGGGACAGAAACAATTTTTATTCCTTCGCTTTTCAAAAGAATTTTTTTACAGCGAATCAGAAAGAAAAAATAAGATGCCACAGAGAATAACCAACTTTTCTTAATCTACCCTACTCCTCGATATCAAAATCTCATTTAAAAGAATCGAAAGGCAACGAGGGGGAAAATGCAAAGGTCTTATTTGCATTCTGAAGACTTCATGACATTGGTTGCAAATAATTCACGCTAAAACAGTCATCCTAGACATATTGCTTCAAGCAATTCTTTAACTATTCTTTTCTAGACAATCTTTTATTCTATAATTTAAAATATACAGATAAAGTTGGGGAGAAATGAAATCCAATTTTTGGTATTTAAAAGGCAGATAAAAGATGCCGCTTGACACTGTAGTGTGCAGTGCCAACGATATTTTCTTTCATCTTTCCATTCAAGTTATTCTGAAAGTAAATTGAGACGCTGTGTTTTAGTAAATAGTAATAAAAAATCCTCTTCATCGAATTGAAAAATGGTTCAGTAGGGAATCAGCAATCATTATAAACAAAAATAATCTGATGGAATTCCAAATCTATAACGAATGGAATAAATCATAAAGAAAATAAAAGCTTGGAAAAATAATGACAGACAGATCTACACAATTTACTAAAATATTTCAAACAAACTACATTTTTCAGAAAAATAAGAATTTCTTTTCTAAATGGTGGCAAATATCAAGAATATTTCCTTTTTTCTGGCATGCAGTCTTTTCTTTCTTTCTTTTTGGTTTTGAAAACACTGTACAGATTACCGAAACGACTCTGTCGAACATCGTATGGCGTAGCAATGTTTAGGATATATGACTAGGAAAAATACATTAACAATAATAGTGTTTCAATACTATTTAGAATCACTCAAATTAACTAAAATAAAAATTTGAATTCTTATACAAACAAAGGTTTTATCATCATAAATAATTAAAAAAAAAAAAGGAAATGGTTATTTTTTGTAAAAATTTAAATTATTTTGATATTTTTAAATTATTTTTTTCTTCCTCTTCCATCACGAGGTGTTTATTTTACTGTCTTGATAAATATTCACGACCGGAAAGCTTTTTCAATTCCTGTCTATATTGACTGCGACACTTATTAAGAGGAACGCTTTTGAAATACCATTACATTTGAAACAAATATCTTAAACTATACCAGATGTTTCCTCTTTCAGCTGATTTAGGATTTTAAAAAATCAGGAAAGACTTACAGAAACAAATCTTACCAAAAGCGTTATTTTTTCCATTAAATAAGTCCTTTTGCTATAAACTAAACAATACCTAAACAAAATAAATTCGGACACTTCTCTTTACATATTTCTTTTAAAAATATAAACACTTTTATATCCATCATAAGCATGTATTTTATATAAATATTAATACATTAGAGGTGAATTATAATAAACACATTTATATTCATTATGAGGCAGTTATATCAAACAACTAAAAGCAATAGTTATTCTCTTGTCATTTTTGATGTCAAATAAATCTCAACAGTAATAAAGAAAAGAAGTAGTTCCTCTAATCTAATGGGGTACATCAAATGAAAAAAAAAATCAAGGACATAAATAAAATAAACCAGCTGGCTTTTCATCCCTCCAGTTCAAACAGCCAATACAGACTTAGTTTTTTGTTTTGTTACTCATCAGTTATTCATTGGTGAGATGATTCTCCATATGAGCATGTTTCGCTTAGCTCTAAAACTAACCATCAAAACATAAAAATTGCATTTTCTAAGCTTTGGTTGGTTTGCATTTGATCCGTGGAGATTTGACTGTGCTGTGTCAGTGTATAAAATTCTTTATGCTGTGGACGTCCAGCACGCGCGTGGAAAAGAGGGATTTCTAAATACCAGCGATGTAAACTAAGGATCCTTGTTACCGATTGTTGCTGGATAATCTGCTGTCCAATTCTGGCATAGACACCCCATACGCGCGTGAAAAAAAATCAATCATTTTCTAGTGCATTCAGTTTCATTCATTCTTTGTAGGATTTCACATTAAGAGGGAAGTTCCTTACACATCTTCTTCGATCTTGATGATATCGTGGACATCCCAGACTCTAGTGCAGTGAAAAAATTCCTTTATATTTTCGAGAACACCTCTATTGAAAGGATTGTGGTAATGACCGTCGCTATCTTTTAAGTAGCGATAACGATGGTAATTAAACGCTTCATTCATTGTCAGATTGTACATAGCATATAAAACCTGCAAAGATATGAATACAGAATTTTAATACAAACTTCAAGCGAAATATTTCATATATTTTAATATTACTTTTCAGACTATGCAGTAGTGCCCTAAAAATCGTTATAATTTAAAGTACCATTTTTCCTTCTGTGTAAATATCATAATATTTTTTTATAAATAATAATAATGCTAATTAAAAAAAAGAATTTCCATCAGAGTAAGCTTATGGAAAATCTTTTTTTCCGAATCTAAAAGCAAATCTATGAATTACTTTCTTTAAAAAAGTCTATTAGGAATGATAACACAATTAGTTGGTTGACTGATAGCAACTATGTTGACGCTGTTGCCCTAACTCTCTAATTTGGATAATTTAATATAGAATCTTTACTAGCCAAAATAAGAAATCTTCCTAACCTAAAGTATTACATGTTCTTGTTGAATTATATACATAGGGTGATTGGTAAAGTTCATTAAATTCAAAAAATCTTCGCGTATTACCAAGGAAGTAATGTGTATCCATAGTAAAGTCAATATGCTGAATTTCTCTATTGCGGTTACAGGGACACTAGAGACTAAATAAGGAAATTACAATAAAAAAAAAGATCGTTTAGAAAGTCTTATTAGAAAAATGTACACTTCAACACAGGAAAAATTTTCACGCAGTTATCTGTAAAATTGGAGAAGATATTTGCAATTAAAATTATAAGCTTTCCGTGATTTAAAAAAGGGTTCGTTTAAAATTGGAAAATGTTTCTATTGATTACCCCCCCCCCTCAACATACACAAAAAAGGTTTTCAGATTTTTTTCATTATTATTTTTGTATTTCAAATTACTTACTTCTAAACTTTAAATTTTATTATTATTATATTACTTTAAATTTGTTTTTTTTAATTATTATTTTTGTCATTGCTTACATTTTACTTCACCGTTGCTTAACTCGGAAAAACTGTGTTATAATAAAACAGAATACGTTTTTCAATTTTTGGAAGTATCCTTTTTCAAGTCACGAAAGTTTATAATTTTAATAGCAAATATCTCCACCAATTTTGCAGATAACTCCATGAAACCATTTCGAGTGTTTTTATTATGGTAAAGCGCGCATTTTTTCCCTGGACGTTTTGGACGATCTCCTTTATTTATTTATTTTTTTGTAATTTCCTTCTTTTACCTTTTAGGGGCTTATAACTTCTATGAATAAATTGAGCATAGTCGCTTTACTATAGGCACAGGGCACTTCTTTGGCTATACGAGACACCGTTTTGAATTTAATGGGCTTAAAAGGGCTCCACCTATCACCCTGTATATACACGCAGTCGAGTCGCATTATTATGACCGCCTAACTAATGGACGGAAAAGTCTCCTCTTGTAGCCAAAACCATAGCTAAGCGGCAGGGCATGAACTCAATGTTTGCTTGGAAAATGATGATTGGAATTTGTGATCATGGGAGCAGCAGAGCAACACGTAACTCGTGAAGTCGATGTCTCTTAACCAAGCGTCACAAGTACGCTTATCGCTGTCATTAAGGACCCGTAGTGCCCAACAGTTTGCTGCTCGCCCTTTTTATTATTCTACTTATTCTACACATTCACCACGGCACTATAGGAACACTTCAAGAACGCTGTGGTTTCAGAAATGCTGCAATGCCATGCTCTGTACCCAGTGACCATACCATTTTCAATGTCCGTTAAATCATGTGACTTACCAATTACAGCAGTTATTGCCTTGCGATCATGTACTCTGAAATCATTTTTGTATGTCTTCAAATAAACAGTTTCCTCTATCTTACCTGCGAATGGCACAACTGTGTATATATATATATATATATATATATATAAACTTTTTCAAAACTTGTAATAAATATTACGAAATTAAATGGATTTTATCGTAAGTTTCAATTACAGAAAATATTAAATAGAAATTTTTATTATTGTCTTCCGAAATTTTACATTCATTGTCATGATAATTTTCTGAAGACTTTTATTACTTAAATATTGATTTATATTAATATTAATTCTAAAACTGAAAAATGTTCTGTTTCTTTTCAATTCGATCTTCAGTGCAGAAAAAAATATCCAAGAAGACCGAGCCATTTAATGGTTCGCGATAAAAAAAAAATTTCTTTAAAAATACCAAGCTCAGATGTAACAATTATTTTGAAAAAGTTATTTTAAATCAAATAAATAGTTTTTACATTATAATGAAATAACGTTTTGAAGCCAGAAAATGAACTGGAAACTTTATTTGAATTTTGAAACTTTATTTGACAAATAGAATTATTCAGTTAACATCTTGAAAATAACTGTAAAAGTTGTAATTGCAATTAATTTTAAAAAGTTGAACATACCGTACTCCCAGAAAGAACCCAGCCGATTCCACAAAACACCATTGCTTCTAGTAATCCGATTATGTATGTGTACTGCCAGCCATCTTCCCATATGCAGGCAAGTGCAAAGAAAACTGTAACTGTGCAGTTAATCGCTATTGTAAGCGAAAAAATTAGGAACCATATTCTGAAAATAGAAAAAGTAATACTCCATTTACACGCAAATAAAAATGCATCATTCAATAAAAATAAACATCATATTTATATTAGATTTCTAAAAAAAAGGAGATAAAAATGCTATGGTTACAAAAATCTATAAAAAAGAATACAAAGGCGGAATCTTTAATGCTAACCTTAAAAAATAAAAATCATTCTCGAATAATCCTGAAAGAAACATTAATAATCTATCTATCTATCTATATGTATGTATGTATGGGAATGTGTTTGTGCGAGCATATGTGTATGAATTAATTTTAGTCTCATCCGCATTCTTACAATTAATTTCTAATCACTTTAATTGAATCTTCACTTTAAGTTTTGAGTTACGAGCGTTTTTGTTTCACGTATTCCTTAATCTACAGTGCCGGAATCATAGTGCTTGCTCAGCTAAATTTCGGGAATCCCTTTTGAAACTATATAAATGAAAGCGCTTACACATCCACTTCATCCTGCTTTATGCCTTTGAGTTCGAAGTGTATTATTTATTCCCTTGTCATGAATTTAACCAAGAATTTCTAAAAGCCCTCTATTAACATCTTCTTTGATATAATGACGATATTAACGATGCCATTTAAAGAGCCAATTGCTTACTTCCTTTCCTAGAATGATATTATGTTATAAAGAAAACAGACGACGAGTTTTTTAAAATGATTTCTTTATTGCCGTCATGATCTTAAGGAAAATACTTTATTTTAAATGAGTTTAAAAATTTATTTGTTAAATTCCTGACCAATGAAAAACACAAACCGAAAAGGAAAACAGAAATGAAAGGAAGAACACATTCAGAATTTATATAGCTTCAAAAGAGAATTTAGCTAAAACAGAATTTTTGTTTCGACGTGTACGTAGCATTTGAACAAAAAAAAAAAAAAATGAGAAGTTAAAGTGAACTTTGAGCTTACGTGATTAGAAAATAATTACTTCAATAATGCGCATAAATTAAAATTATTATATAAACATTTTAATACAAACCATTACTTGCACAGCGCATTTCATTTTAATTAAACTAATAAGGGTAAATTGAATGACTGAACTATGAAATGATTCAAAAACTCACAGAAAAGGATTGGCAAAGATTTAAACACATGCAGAAAAATGGGAAAATATATTATTAATTTATTATTATACTTATTCTAATAAAACAATTTTTTTTTTTTATGTAAAATCTCGTATTTTTTTCAGGAAAGACACTTATATAGATAAACTTAAAAAGCAAAACCTTGTCTAAATATAAGATTTGATCCAAATTGCTGGGGCCGTTTCCGAGAAGCACGAAATATTTTTTATATATACAAGAATTGCGTGTTTAAAGTTACAGATATAAACGGCATCCGGGCAGTACAGAAACAACAGTATCAAAAATAAAACATTAATGCTTCGTTTCTGTAAAGTAAGACATTCTACAGTAAAATTGCACTACTCAGTCGAAATATATGAAACGCCCACAGGCAGCTAGCTGAATGACATATTCAAATTCATCTACTTTCACTTTCATTTCATAATACTTTGTAAAGCACGAGTTTATCTTAATTATGTTAAACAGAGGCAAATCGCTTGAAACTTGCTGTTGAGTAGATCTGCCTGGATTCTGGATCGAATAGAGGAGAAGTAATATCGTTGCTTTTAGTGAAACGCACAGACATTACTGAATTCTTCTGTCAATAAAAAAACAGATCATTCTTTTGAATTATCGGGAGAAAAACTCAGTTTGTATTTACGATTTAGAATAGATTTGAAGTTGTGTACCAATTCTTTAAAGCAAACAATAAGAAAAATATACATATAAAAAACAATTCGAGCGATGATAATCCATTTAGCCACAATTTCTCTAATTCAAAATATAGTTTTAGAAATTTTAAAAATATATAGCAGAGATTTGCATCTCGCTTTCAGTTCTTAATCACAGGAATTATTTTTTTAAAAGACGAGGAATGACATTACTGTGTATTTTAAATACGGGCATATTTTACTTTCACTTTAAAACAGGCGATTTAAAATGAATTCACATATCTTGTTTTTGCTGACTAATAATCCTATTAAAAACTGTGTCAAACTGGATTCATCCAAGTTTCCGCAGAAGAACCAAATGCGATAATGAATCATTTTTAAACAATGAGAAACCAATGATGCGATACGTAAGTCATTTGGGTTACTTGAATATTCACGAATTCCGTAAATTACTTTTTTTGTTGTTAGTAGAATAATTTTATTTTTATCCTACAAACTTATTTCTACTCGATTTTAAAAATTTCATAATGAGAGCATTAAAAGGTTCAAATTTCTGCTTCATTGCATATTTTGTTTGTAACATTTAAGACTCTTTTCTGAAGTAAAAATTTTCAAATCTACTAAAAAAGTTTTTATTTGTCGCCACTATTATATCAAAATGTTGTATGTCAAAAGCACACACTGCAAAACATATGAACAGCCGCAACTGTTAAAGCAACAGCAGCTTAAATGAACAGCTGCAACTGTTAGTGACGTACAACATTTTAAGACAACTTTCATCAATCTGAGAGCAGATGTAGCAAACATATACAAGCGTTTTGTACTACCAATAAGAAGTTATGATTGATTTAATATACAACATTTAGAATAGTGAATTTATATAAACCCAAATAGTAATTTCCAGAATTAATTATTATATCTTTGATATACCGTGAATGTTTGATATACCGTCGTTTTGCTTTGGTACTGATTCATTCTTATTCATTTCAATGCTAAAAAAATCTTCAGAGCATCCTCCGATACCGTCATCTGGTCTTACTTTGCCATGTATGCTGAACATTTAAATAAAGGACAGAGATTAGGGATAAGGGTTTAAAGATTATTTTTCTCATTTATAGGCAACCCTGACGAGTGTATTTCATTGCTTAAACATGTATAACAATGATTCAGAAAGTTACAGAAAGAAGAAAACTCTGAACCAACTTTGCAGTGAAACTTACAGTGATGAAAACCAGTTTTTGGTGAAGAAAGTTCAATAATTCTGAATTTGAGTTCATTTCATTGTGAAAGACAATCAACCTAGTTTTTATCATTCTGTTGCTTTGAATGACCTTTATAATTGTTTATTAATATGTAGTTAATTTTTTTCAGGTGTGCGGTAATTTTGCATCAAAAAATGGAATTCCTCCGTGTCATATAAATTGGTGGTATCAATTGACGTTTTGATTTACCTTTGTCATCTTTATATTAATGAATAGAGAGTATCATGTTGATATCTCCTGTAGATACACTCAGAATAAATGAAAGATAATACATGGGTTATTTATTCTCCAGTCACCTTGAAATTTTGCAAGGACTCTTTGAGATGTGTTCATGTTATCTCTATGCTAAATTTTTTTTCAAAAAAAAAAAAAAAAAGCAACTTTATGTGAAGAAACCTGGAAGGCTCCTCTTTTCCTCCACTGAGGACGAAACGGCCATTGTAGCTTGCTTAGTCCGGTTCCTGTCAGTAGCGTAAATAATAAATGCTCGCCTTTCTAAGCAAGGTTTTGCGATAGATAAATGCATCAATAACACACCCAGCAATGACTTGATAAATAGATTTCTAAAACATCATCTTGATTAGACCGTATACCGAATGAATGTCATATGATAAATATACATTTTTTACATGTTTCTACACTAGATGTCAATAAAATATATATAACAATGCATCACAGTAAATTTTTTCTGCGAAACATTTCCCTAATCACCAACAAACGAGAAAAAATATCAGAAAAGCTTTCTTATTTCTCTTTTACGAGAAATATATGAGGTTAATCTAGAAATTCTTATTGAAATTATTCATCAAATAAATAACACGAAATTATGCTTTCGAATTTCCAGCATGCATACCTTTCCAATTTTTTTAACCATGTATAGATTAAGTATCGCCCGATGGACGAATGGAGGGAAAGAGGAAGTATAACAGGTTTTTTCAACATTTTTTTTTCAAAAGGGCGACCTAATAAAGGAAATACAGGGTACTTATCCTATCCTTTGTTAATGCTTAAGTGCAAATGATCTTTATTTCCAATAGCATCTAGAATGATTTATTAGCTTCACTATAAATGGGTAGTTACACTCAAAGGAAATTAAATTAGGATAACTAAAATAAACAATGACCACTCTTCGAATTTTATAAAAATATACTAGAATAATTATGAAATCATATGAATAGACCTAGGCTATCATACGGCAAGGTGGTAATAAATAACTTATCTTATTTTGAATCAAGATTCATAGAATTGTTCTTGTTATAGCTGGTTTTTGGAAATGTCCTTTGAACGATTTGTTAAAGTGGTTTTGCCGTGCTAAATGTTTTATTTTGCGATAAACTTTTTTTAGAAAATCGAAGCTGTCATTTAAAGATTCTTTGTGCACCAAGTAGTGTTTAGCATGAAAATACCTTACAATTAAGTCATTACACGTAAGGGTCATCATTTCTATTTATAACTACGATCTAATTAAAATGAGAAAAAGAAAAATTAGCACACTTATATAATTTGGAAATATTTTGCTGCGTCATCAACCTGTGGACTGATCAACAATAAATGAAAATTAAGCTGAATTATAGAATATTCTAGAAGAATGCCTGCTGTTTAGCACGTAATCCGCAATGTGCACCGTTTCTTGAATTAAGAGATAAATTTTTTGGAAAAAAAAGGAAAGATATCTTAATGAAAAGGAGTAGTAAAATCAATCATAGAGTTTTCTGTGTGGAATCTCGTTGAACTTATATCATGTAATGATATGAAGAATTAACTAAGAAAAATTAAGATGCGGCTATTCATAAAAAAAGATACGTTTTGCAGGCAGGCATATATTCACAGAACGAATTCAGAATTCGTTAAAAATTAATGGCTTCCAGACAATTGGAATAAGTATTATAATCCTCAAGATTACGTTGAAAATAGTCAATATTTGGGTTGGATGATGCTGTATCAACCTGAAACTTTGTATAGTGTACAAAAAATTATCAAGTACACAAAACTGATACAGATTAAAAGTATCAGGTACTCGGCATCAGTTTTTGAACTCGATTCATAATCTCCTCGCACTCATTCGTCTTTAATCTGATGATGCTGTTACAATCTGGCACACAATATTAGGTCGATATAGTCTAGTTCGCCGTTCTACCTCGGTGATGCTATTAGCATGCTTCATGTTTTTTAATTGTACATATATCATACCTAGCAAAACCGTCCTTTATCCCATATAACGGTGACTATCATTGTAAAATCCTCGCCTTCTCCTATTTATTTACATTAGCAAATACAGTATACTCCCGAGTATCCGGCCTAATGTAGTGGAAGGGCAGGCCGGGTAACAAAAACGCCGCATAGGCCAGAGTTCTAAGAATTCATTTCTTTGCCCACCAATTCCAGAAGACAAAGTTTTTATACCAAAATTCACTGTTATAATATATATTTTTCACTTATTGAGTACTAAGCACTCCATTTATCTCAAGCCACCTAGAATGTGAACGTGGCTAATCAAACGTGGTGAATCAAAAAAGCAGTTGCCGGTAACCTGTACATTTAAAATAGAGGGATCTGTACTGGTAGTTTGTATATGTTTATATACTGCACTGCACGTAAAAGTAAGTTAAAGGATATGAACAGTTCACATTTTAACATAAATTCTGTAAAGCATAATTTAAATGCAGGAAACATAGACAATGTTGTCAATGCAACACTTTACTTTCCTCATTTAATTTCGATAAAAGAAAATTAGGGCGGATAGTACGGAAGACGGATAATCGTGAACCGGATACTCGGGAGTGTACTGGATTTTATTTTCCTCTTTTCAACGATTCTTCAAACATAGTCGCACTGTCAGCAAGCGAAGAATCGCTTTCGAAGAAAGGAAATCTCAGTTTGGAAGCATATTCGTATTAGTATCAGGATTGGTTGGTATTGTATTAACTGAATACAAAGCATCAGAGTTGTACTAGTATCAACATGAAACAAAGTTTCGGATCTTAACAGTATCATCCAATCCCAGTCCGCTGTTCTGCCTCGGTGTCACTTTATGTTTGTGCTATGTTTTCTGATTGTCTGTATATAATATTTCTTACTATTACCTGGATTAAAAGTATTTCTTGAGCATTTTTTGTAATATTTATTAAATATTCAAGATCGATGAGATTTCCAATAAATAATCTAATATATTTTGCTTTTCGATTATTTTTGTTGATTCGCAACAAATAGGAAACTGAAACAACAGTATTATTATTAATAAATAATAACTGAAAGAGAATAAAAAGAGTTGAGCATGAATAGAATTTCTAGAATATAACGATTAAAATAACGTTTTTAAAAAGAAAGTTTTTATATTTTTAAAACTAAAAATTATAAATATTTTCTGAATAAATGTATGATAAAATATTTAAAATTACACTGGATATAAGTCTTAAGTTTTATATAAATCCCTACCTTTTTACTAATGCGTTAAGAAACAAAGTACAAAATTAAAATTAGCAACGGAAGAACGAGCAATTTCTATAGCAGTAATCGAGTTCTTTGAAGCTAATATCTATTAACGGGTAGTGTTTTGATACATATTGACGGCAAAGAAATCGGTTTACAAGTGTATCAATATAAAATTATCAGGTAAAAGCGTCAGATACAATTGAATATCAATATCAATTTGTTGCTGATACTCCAAAACCAGGTATCAACCCAACCCTATCTTGGCAAAAGTGTGAGAACTGATATCCACACAGTATCTGGTTTCATTCCTATGGGAAATGAATCAGTTACCAGCTGTTTGTATCAACCTGTACCTGATACAGCGAAACCAGGTATCAACCCAGCCTTAGTCAGCACTGTTTAATTTTTGTTCTTGTATTTGCACCTTTTGTTACTAATTGCTAAATGTTTTAATAGAGAAAATATCCTACAGGGAGGTGGAGATAATTCCTTGAGAGAATCTCAGAAAATTTTTCACGCATCTAAGAGAAAGTTGGACATTTTGTTTCATATGTATATTTTGTGTAAGAAATTTTCAAATTATGCCAATTAAAAGCATGAAACCCAAAGCCTTGATTCGTTATCGGAACGCTCCGACTGTACTGCGCGCCACCAAGCAGAAAATAAACTAAAAAAGAAGAAAAAAGTGCAAAATGTTAGTTATTGACAATGAATATGAAATTTGAATCCTTGTTAATGGATTCGCTCCAAAATTTATTTACGATAACGAATAATTATTGGTGACGGTTTGCCATTAAGGTGCACCGAAAAAAAACCCCTTTTCCAGTATAGAATACTAGCGGGGCTCAAAAGTTGAGCCGTTCCATGCTAATAAATGGGGAAAATACTGTAAATGGTTATAATTTTAATTTTTAGTTTATTTAAAAAAATTTGGAAAACTGAACAAAAATTACCAAAAATTTTTCTTCACCCTAAAATTATACAGGTTACGATTCTTTTATTTTTTCATGTCTAATAAGGTTTCAGTACTTTATTTTAATTGTTTACAGACCTGAAACTGTGTAAAGTAGTGAGAAAAATATTCTGTTGGTTGGTGACTGTTCAAAATTACAAAATCTGCTCTTAACAAACAATTATTAGTAAAAACAAATGTTCAAATTAAATAAAAAATGTCTTGGGATTTCGTTATTTGATATCCATTAAGACGAAATGAAAAAATAAATTTATTTATTTTCATTGATAAAAATGACAATTCATCTTTCTTTAGTTACTTATACTAACCTAAATTCTTCAGACGTTCTGATGCATTTTTTTTAAATCTGAAAAATTTGTATAATTTGAATCTGAAGATAAGTGAGAAAAATTTCGCTTTAATCTCATTTATCAAGAAATAAATCAAAAGAATAGTAAATAAATTTGACACAATTTTTCTGTGTGTCTAATAAAAGTAACGAAATTAAGACAAAAAAAAAAACGGTAAAGATTATATGAGAAGAAAAGAAAAGAAATTCAAACACCGTTTTTCAACTTAATGTTAAAAGAAATGAGCAATGCTTTATAATGTGGTAAACGTGAAAAATGACCTCCACTACACACTCCACACTCTACACCTCCACTACACACTCCATGACTTCTACACCTCTACGTAGTTCAAAAGAATGCCTAAAGAGATCGCTAGTGTGATGTTCATGTAAGGTGATCGAACATTTTCTTTCAATTTCTCAACATTTTCAAATTCATGCTTTGATAACATTTAGCACTTTTAATAATAAAATCATATAAGTTTTTTTTCGAATGAGAATAAAATTAGTGAAATTATATTAAATTATGAAATTTTTTGAGAGTCATAATTTTTTGAAATCTCCAGGAGCATTAAAAAATTCTTATTTTGAGGGCTTTTCAAAGGATTAATAAATTCTTATATGACGCAACAAAAAATGAAATTTATTGAATTACCAGTATTTAAATGACATTTTAAATTCCTATTCACGCAAAATTCATCTAGTTTATTTGAATATTTCTGTGACTAACCCATATAGCTGGAATGCATAGGTGGGAAATATAGGAGTAATCTCTTTTAAATGGTTTGAGAGTACTTTATCAGGAAGGCAATCGAATATGCAGGATTTAAATTCAAAATAAATAATTTGTAAATACAGTGAATAATTAAATACATGAAATAAAGTACAACAGTCGAACTTTTTCATTTTAATTTTGAGTTTTGAGGTTTAGTTTTGACAGGAAATTTCTTCATGAAAATTATATGATCTTTGATTAATGATTCATTAAGGTTTCTTTAAAAATATTTAAAATTATGGATGAAAAAAATATTAAGGGATAGATAGAAATGTTATAAATGAAAAGAAAGTTATTTCCTTATGGAACGAATTAAAAATAAATAAATCACATTCCTTCTTTTTTTTCTATGCATTTCAAAATTATAATTAACACTCCAGAACAAGAAAATGATCAATTGTGTAATATAACTTTAGTTTTTTGGAAAAAAAAAACACACAGGCATTCTTAGATGTAAAAAGATAAAGATTCACGAATCAAGTGCGGCCTTTTCTTTTGCATTTTGTCAAATTATTATACAAGAAAGTTCATGATGCAATTTTAGTAAAGTCAACACACTGATGAAGTTTATAACTCAGTCACAAGATCGGCTTCGTATTGAATCCTTTTTACTTTCTCGTATACAGAAAAAGTATTGTAATCTTCAAAAAATTCGAATTTCAGATATCTGCACTTTTCAGGTCTCTCTGAATTCGAAAAGCATATTTTTGGTGTTATGTCTGTTTGTGGCGAAGATAACGCATTGAGGTAGATGGATGAAGTTTAGTATATGGTCTTTACGTCAAATTTCCAGATTTCTATCAAATTTCAAGCAAAATATATTCAGAGGAAGTCTGTCCGACTATTCGAGTATAAGTTAACCAATAACTACAAAACGAAGAAAACTAAATGGATAAAATTCGGCATCGATTTCATTTCTATATTATAGACACCTATCAAATGTTGAGCTAAATCCATCAAGGGGTTGAAACGTCTATACATTCCAAAATATGTAAACGAGATAACTCAAAGACTTAAATGTATCAAATTCGGTATGAGATTCTGCCACTGCAACTGTAGTTCTATGTCAAATTTTGTTTTCAATCTCTTCGGAAAACACCTGTCTAAAACACAAATTCGCCCTTTTTAGAGAGTAAACGAGAAAGTTTTGGAGAGATCACTTCCGCTGGTTCTTTTCTATACTTGTAGCTTTAAAACACTTCGGGAGAGTATTTTGCATGACTTTTCTTCGGCCGATTGAAATCAAAATTTGGTATGGAACAGACCGAATTTCATTCATATACGACATTGCATTGACATGCATGCGGAAACACTCTCCAACAATCCGTTGACGGATTTCATTCAAAATTTGATAAGAATCTATATTTTTGATATTAAACGTATACGAAATTTTTATCTATCCAGCTCTTTGCGTTATGTAGTTCACTTGCATTCGAAAGCCAACCAGACAGACTTCATCTGAATAGATTTCGTTCAAAATTCGACAGATGTCAATTAATTTTGTTGAAAGCCCAGATATCAAATTTCATCCATCTAGCTCAAAGCGGTTTTGAGTTATTGTGTTCAAAGACAGACAGACGGACTAACACAATGCCAACAATATTTTTCGAACTCAAGAGATTTCTGAAATGTAGTGTTACGTCAGAATTTCGAGTTCGAATTTTTTGAAGATAACAATATTTTTCTATACTTCTAATACGAAAGAGTAAAAAGGGAGAACGCGAGCTCAAGGAAGTGCGAGGAACGTCAACCTGGCAATAAAAGCATTATTTCAAAGGTCACTTTTGTGTTGAGCACGTGAGACTCCAGACAAACGTGAGAGAAGTCAGGTTTGCGGGGAAATGGCTCGGCGGCAAGCTTTCTAAATGCTTTGGAAAAAATAGTAAAAATAACAGAGACGCTGTTACGTCAAATGAATGCAAGATTCCGAGAAAAGTCGTTGCACAATCACACATTACATAAAACGAGCCTTATTTGGCTAAGATAATGTAGTACTTTTAATGACGTTGTCTTTTAAATTCATTCTGCTATCGTTTGTGACGTAGAAATGGAGGTGTGTCAGCAGTCACGTGTGTCAATGCGAAAGGAACCATAGTTTTTTGTTAGTTATTTTCAACGTCCGCATTCATTAATGCTTCTGAATATTGCAATGGTTTTTCCATTCGTTTCGTATAATTTGCTTAGTTTTTTTCCTGATTAAATTAAGCTGTCTTTCCTGAAAAACACCGTGACGTTTCACTAGAAGTTTACAAAATGTTTCTGATAAATGAACATTTAATACTTAAGTCATGTTTCTTTATATTCCTTAAAAAGAAAATTGATTAGAACATTTTATTCTAAAAAACGTAATTAAAATCTAAGAAGTTCTTAGAGATAAATGATTAATACTTATAAGAGATAGAATTGAATGCAAATAAACAGAAAATTGTTTAAAGTTGATAATTATGATCTATTTCAAAAATATTTAGTTAATAAGATCGATATTGAGCAACAAATGTAAAAAAAAAGAATCTCAGATTTTGAAAAAATTGAAATCATGGTGAAATACTTGACTTATTCACATCTATTTTTAACAAAATCACATAAAAGTAAAAATACGAATAACTTCTTTAAATATTAGTTTAGTTCTGATCCGTTTAGCAAATCCATTTGATGAAAGAAAATAAATTACAAATGCAGCTCCGCCTTGGAAACTTTCTTTTCCAATATTACAGAGAAAAAGGAATATCTATCAATATTTTTGAATTAAGCATTTACATGATGCAATCAATTTAAATGCTTTTTAAAGCTTCATATTTCAATGAAAATGCAATTGCCTTGTTTTCAATAATTCAATTTCTTTATATAATGAATTTTTTAAGCAAGTTTGCTTCAATTAATAGAATTAATTGTTCAGTTTATAGAAAAAGGACAAGAGAGAGGTATAAATAATAATTTATATTAAACCAAAAATTGTAACTGAAGAAGGGCTGGTGTATGTTAAATCTGTCGCGACAAAATGCTCCTACAATGGATTGTTCTGAACTTTTCGATAATAAATTTTCGATGACTACTAATTTTCATGCGAGAGACAGATTTAAACTTTTAATGCTGCAGTATTATACCGAGCCATAAATTAAGATAAAATGTCTACGCTAAAGGTATAAAATCATACAAAAGGATTTTCGACTTCATAGACAATACTTTCTTGGAAATCGCAAACAATTTTTATTATTTTATTCCATTTTAATGTTACAGAATTAAATTGTCAATTCCTCCGAAATTCCGTAAGCACAAAATACAAAATGACGGGGGAAAATGAGCTGAAAATTCTATTAATTTAATGAAATAGAACTGGATACGCCAGACAGTAAAAGCATTAAAACTAAATTAAAGTGTTCAGAATCGGAGGTTGCCCCAGAAACTGAATCCTTGAAAGACCCGTGTTTCAACTTCATGGGGCAATGAGTAACAGGCATAATTTAAAACTATGTGACACTTGCCAGTAGTTTATCGTCCATTCTTCAACTTTACATTAATTAAACAAAAGGGTCAAATATAAAATAATTTCCTGATTTTTTATTTAAAATGAATGGTATGAAAAAAATTGATCCAAAATTTGTACTTAATTAAAGTAACTAGAATTAGTATGGATAGTAATAATTTTACTTTTATTAGTAATAATTTTATTTTATTCTATTCTTTTCCAGCGCACCGAGTTATAGTAATAATTTTATTTTATTCTATTCTTTTCCAGCGCACCGAGTTATTCTCAAAAACCTGTTGTTTACCTTCGTGATAATGTAAACTGATTAGAAAAACGTTTTTACTTCTACCAATTGGTGTCCGATCGAGGTAAGTGAAACCAGCATAATGTAGGTCAGCAGAACACGGTTTCAAGCAAAAATATTTTCAAATATTGCATCGACTTATAGTATAATATGAGACGCTAAACAGTAGAAGCATCATTTGACAACATAAGATTCTTAATTTTTAGAAGAAACGATGAAAACCATTGTTTCATAAGCACGGTTGACCGAAATTGCAGCCTTTCGTCAGCAGTCATCCCTTTGCTAGTTTTAGGGGCAGGTGGTAATTGAGAATGCTAGGTCAAAGTCAAATCAGTTGCGATATTATTAATCTCGTTGCAGTTGGATGCCCGTGTTATTGCTAAGTTGCAATCTCGGATGTTATTGCTAAGTTGCAATCTCGGATGAAATCTGCTTTCGAACGTTGCAG
Organism: Argiope aurantia; assembly: GCA_026543865.1. Lineage (NCBI taxonomy): Eukaryota > Metazoa > Arthropoda > Arachnida > Araneae > Araneidae > Argiope > Argiope aurantia. The sequence goes on along the minus strand of JAPMOR010096045.1, from coordinate 176,399 downwards.
TATGTTGATGTAAATATGCAAATGTAGGATTCTCCAGATAAGAGTTCAACAGCTTGCCTTGGGAGTAACTGTTCATCCTTCAAGATCATTAGATGAATTATTTATATATACTTATTTTATTAGAAGGGAATTGCTTAAATATGTAGTAAAAACGATTTACACGCCTGGTTGTAATTAAATAAACAGTTATCTCAATGTTTATGTTGCGCTATGTGCGCGACATTATTTAATGGATATAATTTAATTAAAAGGAACCAACTTTTAGAAGTTTTGGTACGCTTAAAATTGCCAGTGATTATAGTTTAAAATAATTTTAGATGTAATAAAGCAATTAAATTTTTATATTATATTTATAGGGTAAGAGAGGTTACTCACAAAAAATTCTTTACATTTTTTAATAGAATTAGACATTTTTTAGTTTCACATTTTCTGAAATATTACGCATTTTTAAGGTTCAATATAATAGTACACTTCAGTTCATTTTTAAAGTTACTTCAAAGATCTGACTGTTTATTATCAAATATTTTATAAATTTTTTTAGTTAAAATGAACATTTATTTTGGGACGTATTTCACAATTTTGAATAGTTGTTGAATGACGAGGATATAACTTGAGTCGTTCAACCACTTCCTAACCTTCCACACCACGCCAACATGAGCAGATGTGATCGACAACGACAACTCCTACCTGCACAAAGTCCATATACACGACGGGTCATTGACGGAATCGCACCCGTTGAACGAAATCATACTCGAGGATACTTAAGCCACAATCATCCGATCACAAAATCGAGACTCTACCACCAAGGCAGTTCTGCCCCTTTTTACTTTTACGTATATAAATTATTGCAAACATCAAAATATTAGAACTCGAGCTTTTGATGAATTGCGACCTTTCAAATCTCCTTGAATCAGAAAAACACATTTTTAGAATTATTTTTGTCTGTCTTTGAATACGATAACGCAAAAAGGCTTTGAGTTAGGCGGCTGAAATTGGTATGAGGTTCAATTTGTAGATTCCTGAAAAATTTTGACGAAATAAATCCAGTAAAAGTTTATTTAGTCTGAAAAATTAAACATGATAACTACAAAATGTAAAGAGCTAGACGGATGAAATTTATTTCACAATTTTAGTATCTAAATTGTAGACTCGTATCAAATTTTGACCCAACCCGTCAACGGGTTGATCGTTTACCGGTCTGTAAATTCGCATTCATATAAACACGATAACTCAAAAATGCAACAACTCAGATAAAAGAAACTTCTATGTGGTGTTGAAAAATTGTAGTTCTGCTTGAAATTTTTTGTTTCAGTCGGATGAAAAAGTACCATCCAAAATGCATATTCGATTTTCTTTTTTATTTTAGGAAGCACAAAACGTTTATTTGAGGAATTTTCAAAATAAAAATATGAGCACTCATGGCGTTCACAGTGTTGTTCAAATTCCACGATTTTTTTTGGAGGGAAAAGGATAATTATTATGGAGTATGCTAGAAAGTTTCGAAGAGACTACTCCCGCTGGTTCACTAAAGTTAAATTAGATTTCGTTGAATCAGATTACTCGGAAGTTTTGACCGGAAAATGAAAATGGAATAAAAAGTATTTTTTGTCTTTTCCCTATTTCTAACATTTACTGACTAATATGGTTTCTAATCGATTTCGATTAACAGTTCAACAACATTTTTATTAAATCTGAAGACTTGTGTAAAATTGTAATGATTAAAGCAAAATAATAATAATAATAATAATAATGTATTCATAGATCTCTAAAAGTAATGAAAATATTCACAAATTATATTATTGTATCTATTATATGGAATGCACTTTATAAACATTGAAAACGAACATTTGGCAAGTAAAAGGCAGCTAAAACTCTTTTGAACCTGGTTTTGATAGAAAACACGTCGTATTGTTATATCAAAATGCTTTATGTCAAACTTGACAAAACACTTGATTGATGACAAATACTTTATAAGTTGTTTCCTCAGCTCTCAAATTGTTATATGTGAATTGAATATTGTCATAAAATGTCATATGTTCCTAATGACTCCAGTTGCTATATCAAAATTTCTCACATTTTGTTGTGTGCAGGCTTTGACGAAAGATATTTTGATATAACAGCGATGATGTTTATTTTTCTTTTATTTCAGTATGATGTCTAGCTCAAATTATCGAAAATTGTAGGTTAAGTCACTTAATTTTCTGCTCCTCAATTATGATAAACATGCAGGGACGGCCATCTGGGGGGGAGGGGGGTGCGATGGATGCTATGCACCGGGCCCCGCGATTGAGGAGACCCCAACATGATAAAGAACTAAAAAATGTTCTGAACGGTAATAGCGTGGTGGAAAGAAGAGAGGAAGAAATTTAACTGGAACAATGGATTTGTTTTGAAATGTATGAAGTTTAAAGATATATTACAGCTTAGTGCAGTGCAAGTATGCAACATATTATAAACATAAAGTACGGTCATTTACTTCACCTATTAGGGGAAATTTCATATATTATTTGGATAATTCATACTATAAAATGTTTAATATTGTTAGATCGCTTAATGCACTTGCTATACTAAGCATCAAAAAAGAAATTGCAAGAAATTGTAATTTTCCTAAAGTAATTAATAGCAAAAAAGTCACACATTGAATAAACAAGCAATAGTAATATGTGTTCTTGTTTGTAATTTTTTTTTTTTTTACTTTGCAAAACATTTAGGGTGCCAAATGATTTTTTGCACTTGGGCCCCTTCATAGAAAAGGCCGACTCTGTAAGCATGGATAGATTTCAATTATATGAAGCATTACTGAATATAAAATCATCTAACTTTTTTTAAAGTTTTGAATAGCGACATAGGCATCAAATTCTTCACACTCACAGTTTCATAAATCTAGAAATTACAAACAATAGCTAAAGTCATCTAATTATTTTATGATGTAGTTGGAAATTAGAATTTTAGCAGTTTCTTTGCAACAATTCGTTAAAAAAAAGATTCTTTGCAGCAATAATACAAATATTTTTGCTGCTATGATAAGTTTTTATTCTGCTGTTTTTGAAATTCTCCAAGTATAGAAAAAAATTTCAGAAAAACAACGAAATACTCTGCGTGAATACTATAGTAATGAATCGAAGCATTCATTATTATATTTATTTAATAAACGTGTACCGATATCTCGTTCTTTAAAATAGAATTTTATCTCTGGTTGAAGTTAGAAGGCTTTTAAAAGCAGTGGAAGAAAGAAATTTATATTAATGGTTTAGCATTTAAAATATAATTTCTTTTCAGTTTTGTTCATTTGGCAATACATTTCCAAAAAGAGGCATCATTATAATATCTATCTCCATTCAAGCCAATTTTTATTTTAAAAGCGTTAAAAGAGAGAAAGAATTCACTAAGCAAACCTATCACAAGCAGTCTTAACATTAATAAAGTTGAATATCTATATGCCTGACAGACCGTTGAACACAGATCTACCAAATTTGGCACTGATACACGATGGGAATGTGCACTTCTGGGCTCTTTTCTGAAATTTTGAATTACATTTTAACTATCTAAAAATTAAGATACATTTCGAAGTAATCAACCAATAACTTCAAAAGAATTATTACAGAAAATTTATATTTTCATCATTCATAAAATTCATTCTTCCATCATTTGTAACTAACTACAAACGTTTAACTTTCCAATGATGCTGCTTTAAATATTTTACGATATTTAATCTAATTTCTCTGTCTCTCTCGCTCTCCATATATATACAATAATAATAATCGTTTTCAATAATCATTCTGCCGTGATCAAAGGTCGTTCAAGGAAAACGTTTTACGTTCTCTCCACGCGAGACGGAAGAGAGAAAAATAAACAAATAGGTAGGCTATAGAGGACAAGGGAAAGGACGCAGAGGAGACATTTCACTCAATGACTGAAAGACGTTTTTTTTTTTTTTTTTTTTTTTGTTAATACGAAAACTGATTTTTTTAATGAATCTATCTACTGATATTAAACTTCATATACTTGATATCTCACTTTTGATATGAAATCTCACCTTTTGTAAGGTTTTATATCAAGCCTTTAGTCTTGTTTGAAATTATAAACAGAACTAATCTTTTATCAAACTCAGTTAGGAAATCACAAATAGAGTGGAATAGATAAGTTAAAAGTGCATTTAAATAGTCTTTTTGCTCACATAATGTTTTATTTTATAAATGAATAAATAAATATAAATATATAAATAAACAAAATATGAGGGCATGAATATCTTTCGAATAATATTAGCACAACTTAAAAGGTTTATCGCATTTTTTATTTCAAATAATTTCTCTTTTATATTTGAAATGAAACTGAATTTCAAATTTGTTTCAATAATGTAAGAAATTTAAATCCATATTTAGAAAGTGAGAATGTATACTGCAGCCATTTACAGCTCTGCCAATAACAAATTTTATTTATCTGTTGTCTAACACAGAAGTGAGAATTGATTCATCTAAAATTATCATCTAAAATTGATCATCTTAATTGTTTCATCTAAAAAATCATCGAAAAATTTACATTTTAAATATATTTTGTCATATTAGTAGCTATTTGTTAGAATCTTCAATTGTATCCATCGTTTTGATCAAAAACAACAGTTCAGTATGTTTAGAAATTGTGATTGGAAATAATTTCCACGGATCGCATTAATATGAAATTATCACTATAAATTACAACAATAATTCTACTGAAAATAACTTCTGAATTTTATAAGTTATTAGATGAGCGAATAAGCTGGTTATCAAGCTTGGCTAGTCTGAAATAAAAATAAAAATAAGTAATAATAAGTTTTAATATGGTATATTTCAAAATCACAAGAAAATGTTCTTACATTTGATTAAATATTGAAAATTGTTTTCATTCTTTCGAAACAACATAGCCAAAAAGAAAAAAAAAGAAGAAAAAAAATAGAAAACGATTTCAGATTCAGAAATAGCTCGTTTCTTAATTTAGAGCACCGAATTCTTATTTTACTTGCTTTGGCAAAGAATCAGGGAAAAATAATAAAGACTTAATTAGTCTCAAAAGGCTTATTTAGAAGTTATTGCCTAATACTATAGCTTTGAATTTAAGTCATGGAAAATCGCTCTTTTTGGAATAAAAAATATGCTGTTTCGGTTACAACTGCTGTTATCCAGAGATGAAATTTCGAAAGACAATCTATTCATCATGTAGGGTCTTTTTTTCTTTCTGTCTGTATATTTGCTAAGCACCTGCTATCGTTTAATTAAACTTTGCCGACCATTTCTATTCATTTACTTTTTAAAAATTATTTGCTTCTGCGTGGATTTCGTCTATCTCTTATATTAAAAGAACAATAAGGATGTAAATTAAATTTGATAAGATGTAACATCGCAAGCAACTTTACGGCTTTGGTACAGTTCTTACGTCAAGAATCTAGCATTGAACAGAGACAGCGGAAAAAAAGAGAAGCAAGATGATCATATGTACCGAGAAGTATTAAGAAATATGTGGAAAAGAATGCTATAAAAGGAACCCCAAAATAATTGCTGTTATGATAGAATCAGCTAGCTGCAAGTGCGGATTTCTGAAACACATACGCTAGAGAATAGAATCATAATTTAAAAGGATATCTTTTTACATTCAAATTTGAAAGCAAAAGATATTTGTTATGTCATTCAAGTTTTCCTTTCAATTTATCCATTTAACATTTAGCAAATTTAAATTTAAAAAGAACATTTAGCTGAAATATAATTTTTATTAAGAGTACAAAAATGTCGGCTTCTTGGAGTTATTTTTCCTGAAGGGTTAAAGCTCACATGTATTTTTTCAGGATTATTTGAACAAAATCTATTTCAATTTTTACAGAAAGTGCCTTCGACTTGTTTTTTTTTCTTTCTGCTATTTCCTTCTGACAATATTACTCCATATCCATTATATTTTCTTCGAGAACTTTTGGTTGTTTGTTTCTTATTTTCATTCCATTCAACAATATCTGAAATCATGTCATAAAACGTTGAGAAGATTTCTTTTAGAGAAAAGGTTTGATTTAGAAATAATAACAAATATTGCAAACTTTACACTCTTTCTTCAAACAATATGTGCCTTCGAGAGTTTCTCTTTGGCACTGGAACATTAACAGAATGACACTTCTATCACAAAATAATTTCTGTTTTCTGCATATTTTCCTCAAGGAAACTGGATATCATGGTATATAAATGCTTTTTAATAATATGCATTATATGTTATACTATGCACTAATTATTGCTTTCAATATGGGTTTCGTTTTTCAGAAAATTAGAAAACATAAAAAAGAAAATCTTTTGATTATTTATACCAGAAAGAAGGTGAATAATAAAGAAAATATAATTACATAATAGATTTCAATTTGCTTCTCAGATATAATGATGCAAAAAAGAACTCCCCAGAAGTGTTGAAAAAAAAAGCAATTTTTTGTCCGAAGAATTACTGATCTTGTTAATTCCTCTGCAAGTTTTTCCAATAATAAAAACTTTTTGCTTATGCTATTTATTGTGAATCTACAAATGGTTTCATATTATGAACAAAATGACAGTTCAACAAAAATTACAGCTTTTAAAACTACATTTATTAAAAACTACAACTTAGTATTTTTAAGGGGAAAAAACTACATTTTTTATGTATTTCTTCATTATTTTTATTATTGTTGCAAGAATGCATTCGAGTTATGAATTTTATATATTTCCGTGAAAAGTCATTTTATAAAAAATGTGAGTTTTAATAATATGCTTATTTTTTGTACACAATTGTTGGGATAGAGGAAATGTTTGCGAACTGTTAATTGTAACGTGGCATTTAAAGGTATAAAAATAATTTCTATTCTATTTTATAATTCAAGAAAATTTTCAAATGAAAAAAAAAAATGATTTGAATAAATTATTTAATTTGCACGAGTTTCCAATCGAGTGGATCGTTTTATTATCACAGTATTTAAATTTTGATATTAAATTTTCTGTTAACGAAACTTTGGACTATCAGTAATAGTAATAATAATAATGACAGGGAAGAATTGCAACTTGATTCGAGAGAGAAAAGTTTAGTAATATTTTAGTTAATATATTAGTAAGCATCTTTTTTTCAGACGTTTAAGCCACACAAGAGGAAGAGCACATCGACCTAAACGTCAGGTTTAACGTACAACCAGCACCACATAAGCAAAAATTGAGACAAAACGTTATCTTTGGTGAAATCAGATTTTGAACTCGGAAACCGAGACCTTATCATTAGAGCACAGCGGCCTCTAGCGACGGAAAGGATAATGAAAGATGAAAAATTCGTCGAAGACTTCTTAGAAATGATTCCTTCAGCAAAATTTTCCTTTAAGAATCTACACGATAAATACGTCTGATAAATAACTACAAGAAATCCAGAAAATTAAATTTTTATACAACATTAATTATGGTATTAGCTGGATACGAATGACAATATTTAGATTTTGAAAATAGAGAACTAGCTAAAGAAAAAACAAGATTTTGTCACAATTTTGATTGTTTTGACTAAAGACTGATCTTTTATTCTTATTTTAAGAAATATTTTTAAGAGACAAAAGAAAAACAAAAAACATGAAGCATTGATTGCTGTAGAGTCGTCAGTTTTTATACAGCGGAAACTAATTTCATAGAAATGCATGTCTTCTTCGTATTAGTTTCGTAATTTATCTGTGATACTATATTATAACAATTATTAAATGAAATTTCTAATAATTAGTTTTGGTTGCACTGCGGCTAAGCGATAAATACTTCTCACTATTATTTAGCAAAATGAGGCAAAACAAATGCCAGAAAGTGACAGAGTTTAAATCATAAAATAACTTCATATTAGTACACATCTATTTTCAGAAGTTTAAAAACAATATAATGGAAACAAAATAAAATTCAATTAAGTTCAATTAAAATATTTTCTTTCTGATTTCCTATTTCAAATTACTAGACACAAATCAAATTTATTGCGTCAACATTGTTTTAAACAGACATTTCAAAAACGCTGTTAGGTTGAGAACATGCTAAACGATACTCAGAATGTGTGTATTCTCATGCTGCTGATAAATCTATATTTGGTAAATGTTGTAAACAATTAAACATGCGATGTCTTTTTTGCAATATTTCTTTTAAAGGCGCCATCCTTCAGTTTATCCAATTATTTAGTTTTTGACTGCAGTGCTTTTTTAAATCGAATATATTCAGGTTGCAGAATGAACGGAATCTAGATTATTCAGTTATATCTTGATGTAAAATTATCTCACTAATCATGCAAATTCATTTATTAAAATATTCTGTCTATTTTTTAAATATAGTATGATGCTTTTCATACTAAATAAATATAATTGCCTTCGGTTTTATTTTCGCCAAATTCTGAGATAATTTCAAAATTACGAAATTGCTTATAAGTTAAAATTAATCTTTCATTAGCCAAATTCATCTCTCTAGTCTTCTTTTGTATGAATAAAAGGAAATCCTGATAAAAATTCAGCAAAATTTATTGAAGACAGCGCTTAAGAATTATACAATGGCATCCGAAAATTTCCAAGAAGTTCCTATCGATAGTAAAATATTATTAACACATGACACACCCAATACGTGAATTTATTTGAAAATTTAGTGCACGTACATCGGAATTTGCATGTTAACGAATTATAATTAAATATTTTTAGAGTGTTTTCCATTCTTTGAAAATAATATAAATATATTTGAAATAAATTTCGTCAGCTAAGTGTAGATATTAATTGACAAAAAAATGAATTCAGCAATCATCAGCTTGGGCGGTTATTAGCAGTTCTTAACCAAACAACTGAATGCTCAAATCCATGATTTAAAATAAAATCGATATAGTTATCAAATTTTTTTATATGTTTCAATATTGGTACATTCATTTCAATGACAAAATCCGTTATTTTCAATTCAAAGCTTTTGTTCTAAGGCGAAAATATTGCAAATTTTAGATGAATCGAAATTGAAAATAAAAAGCTTTTGCATACCTGTTATTTAATCCGACACAGTTATAAATGTAAGGGCAGTGGTGATCGAAATGACGAACACATCGATTACACACCCTACAATGCTTGGCTCGCAAGGGTCGAACAGTTCTGCAAGTATGGCATAACTGAGGCATTGGTAGCTTGTTTTGCTGAAACTTGTCGAACCTTGCTAATTCACTTATAGTTCGATGGTAATCTTCAGTGTCCAATGCTAAGTACCCAGGGTCAAGACTATGAGCTATCAATAGACTTACCCACATAACTGCATTTGTGAGGAGGAAGACGAAATGCAACGATTCATATTCGTTCCATGTCAGAGGAACGCACTGCAATAAACATCAAGAAATAAAGAACCAAGAAAAATAATCAATAAGAAAAAAACGAATCACTACTTTTTATTAGCAGATAAATGCTATCGAAACTATAGCAATTAAACGAATTTTGTTTTTATAACAAAGACTAAATAAATGTTGCATTCCGTGATACTTAAAACATTTCATATTAAGTGCCATATTCATATTATGAAAATTCATAATATATCATATATTCATAACTTTCATATTCATGTATCATAATATTCACTATATCTCAATAGTGTCCGATTCATAATATGGCTTACAATTAGATGAACAGAATATTGTATTTTTCGTACAAGGACATAGCAAAAATGTTGACTAATGTTTTCATAGATAGTGACAACCCTGGGTTGCCTTTACTCTGAAATTGCACATATATCAGTCAATTATATTCAAAGTATTTTCCGTGTGACTTAAAAAGTGAATGTAAACTATTCCAAACAAGTACCAGTGAAAGAGTACCATTTTTGCATTAAAGGCATTTTTTTTTAATCGAATGCACTTTTAGCTGTCAGAATGGTCTGAAAATATTCCTTTTTTGGAAATAAAATAAGTTTATTTTCTTAAGCAAATCATGCAAATAATTGTCATGCTGTTATAATTAATTTCTAATTATTGCTATAATTATGTCATGCAAATAATTATCAAAACAGTTTAAAATAAAAGTTTTTTGAAATGGAATTTTTCGCGGCTACGCGGTGAGTATTTTTTGTTGATTCGTTGAACAATCCTCTAAATTATGGTAAAATGTGGCCAATAAAATGATATTTGTAGTATTCTGTGAACGTACAATATTTTATAACTTCTGTTTATAATGCTTTTTTCATTAAATAATTTTTAGTTACAGTTTTTTTTGTATACATTTTGATCCGACTATTATGAATAGTTATCATGCATTTCCGTAAATGTGTATTGCCTTATTATGCCAAGGTTTTTCGTTGAATATTGTTAATAAGTCATTGTTGTTTTAAATAGCGTCCTTGAATTTAACTCATTTTTCTCTTAATATTTTTTGGTTTAATAATCCTTATTAAATCGTGATAAGGAAAGTAGAGTTTAAATAAATTGCTCAAAGAACTGATGAAAATCAGAAACGAAAGTTCTCGCGTTTGTAAATAATTTTAGAAGTCCATCGGCTATTTTTTGCAATTCATTTTTCCAAGTAAAAATTTGAATTTATCAGTGTTTACGATTTTGATTTCAAAGCATTTTGAGGGGACAGTGAACTTTGAAATAAACAAAAATGGACAGAAACATAAAAACTTATTTTTATCGTTTCCTCATCAAAATATATGTTTTATTCAACTGAATGAGTGTTATGGGATATATTGTTAAATAAAATGAATATTTCAAAGGTGTAGAAAAAAAAAGCGCATTTCAATGGTTTTCCTCAAAATTGTATTGGAATTAGATTTTGAAATGTTCCAGATGTCTTCATTTTTGAAGAAATTAAATAGAATTGATTATAAAAATTTCGGTTAAACATTAAAAGAAAATAGGGAATGCATTTTATATTTCGAGTTTTTTTAGATAGTTATAAGTCAATTTGAGTTCCGAAAGACATACAATTCTTATGAAAATTCAGTAAGTGTGTATAAAAATGTTACTAAAAAATTGGCATGTAATTGGAATTACATAATCAGGCACAGTTTTATTTTAAATAGATTGGGTAATAAGGAAAAAAAGAATGGAAAAAAATTAAAAATTGAGTCGCATGAAATATTTTGAAATTTCAAAGAATTATATATTTTTTAATTCTTTTTAAAAATATAATTTGGTTATTAAAGGTTAAAAAAAATTGACATCTTTATATTTTAATATATATGCATAAAAAGTTTCACAACTCTAACTGAATTATGCGTAAAAATGCCTAACAGAGTCCACCGTATTCTTCATTTCAGAATATATAAAACCTCCTCTTGATTTCGTGCCAAAAGGAACTGGTATTTTTCTGCAGATATTTCTTTTAATTTTTCTGACTTAAGAAAGAAAAATATGGGAGAAATATAATTACCCTGAGAATATACATCGGGTACCCCCAGAAGAAAAGGGTCCCTAAAAGGAAAAATAAAGGTCCTTTGCTGTGTCCATTCGTACCAAACACTAAATGCCTGAAAACGAAACAGTTCTAGCATTAGAAAACAATATGAAATCTAACCATAGCTGAAACAAGAGTGAATCCTTTAAGATATTCTTCGGGATACTAATAACTGTTCGAATCGTTGAACCTATGGGTGAGAGATAAAACAAAAAAAGTACGCTCCCGAATGTCCGGTCTAATGTGGCGGAAAGGCAGGCGGGATAACAAATAAGCCGGATGGATCGAAGTTCTATGAATTCAGTTCTTTGCTCACGAATAACAGAAGAGAAAGTTTTTATACAAAAGCTCACTCTCGTAATACGTATTTTCTCACTTCTTATTGAATACTAAGCCCTCCATTTATCTCAATGTGAATGCCACTGCGGCCCAGTGAATCAAAGAAGCAATTGCCGGTAACGTGTCCAGTTAAAATAAAAGGTATATGTTTATATACTGCACTGCACGCTTCAAGAATTTATTAGAGAAAAAGTAAGTTAAAGGATATAAACTGTTCACATAAATTCTGTAATGTCCAACTTAGATTCAGAAAACATAATCAAAACATTAGACCTAATTCTTAAGAAAATTAGCTCAAATTGATTTTAATTTTCACTGAAAAATGATTATACAAACCTTAAGGTAAGAGTCGAAACTTCGAGTTTTTAGGCCTTGAAAAAATCCTTAATAGATGACTTAAGAGACGCCTTCCTCATTTCATTACGATAAAATAAAACCAGGCCGGATAGTCACGAACCGGATACTTGTAATATTCTAAAGAATGAACTAAACATTTTTATTAAAACTTCATCTATTCAGCTATTCGGAGGTTTCCTACCAATAATTTTGGATTATTCGAAGAGCCTTTTCTACTTTTTAAAACTCACCATTCTTCGAAGAGCATTTCTTTTTTAATGTCAACATTTCTTCATAGAATTTTCTATTCTTAAAACTCCGAAATTCTGAATTAACATGAAATATTTGGTTATTATGAATAATGAATACTATTTTTACATGCACATAAATCAAATGATTTTTCACATTATCTATAGAATCAAACAAGAAATTTTACTGTATTTATTAAAAAAAGCATGTGATGTAAAATCAATAAATGATTCTTCCTTATAACATAAAAAAGCATTTCAGCTAAATTTTGAATATTTATCTTTTTTTTTAAAGCTTGTGCTTCATTCAGTATCAAAAGTGTAAGAATACAAGTATTTTTTGTTCAGCTATTGAAAATTAGCAGTCAGTTTGTTCAAGATTTAACATTTAATGTAAATAAATGTAAAAATTCAATGTATTTGAGACCAATTAAGTATTTGATTTTTTGCTACCATTTTAAAAGGAAATGCGAACAAAACTTAATGGATAATAAAATGCTAAATATGCAATATTTATTAAATGAAACAATTTAAATGCGTTATTATTTAGTTAAATTTGCAATGATGTTTAACTTACATGTAAGGGAAAATTGCAATGAATGCCACAGTCCATGTGGAACGCAATGTTAAATGATTTGTCATTAGTATCTCTAAGAGTGAAACCTCTATTTCTCCTTCTCCGTACAGTAACTTACACAATGCCATTGCATTAGATTGTCAAAGTTACCGGTACCCAAACCTATGTAGTTTTACGACGTGAAAAGTTCTATCTAAAAGTTCGACGTGAAAAGTTCTATTCAACTATTCCTAAAACTTTCAATTACATTTTTTCTTCTCTCATACTTTCCCCACTTTCTTCCGTAAATTCAGGTCAAATTTCAAATAATTCTCACCAGAGTTTCCTGTTTTAGAGCCTTTTAGAAGTTTAAATTTATTTATAATTATTTTGTATAGCATTCTACAAAAGATATATTATTACTTTTACACTGAGGTAAGAATGGTAATTTATGGTTCCTTTGTTAGAGTGCTTAGAATATTTAAAGTTTAAATTGCGCTTACCATAGGTTAAAATTAGAAAAAATATAATTTCTTCTCCGAATCTCTTGTTTTAAATATTCGGCAATGTCACTTTGACCTTGTTCTTCAGCCAATTGTAAAGGGGTTCTGTTGTGTTTATCTTTCGTACAGAGCTCTATTTTATCCTGAAACAAATTTAAAGCATAAATTAGAATGCACTTATAATTGTAAAAGTAATTATTTAATGAAAACAAACAAATATTAAAGAAATAAATCCATTTCACTGTGTCAATATTTGGTAACAGTATGTGAAGAAATCGTTTTAAATTTCTATTTATTCAAAATATTGAGCTAATGGAACTGTGAACAATACTTATAAAATGTTCAAAAAATTAGCTATGGCAATGTAAAATATAAAATAATGTAAGTTGGAAAAGTTGAGACTCCATTTTTAGAAAAAAAGCTGCATTCTTTTAAATCCATTAAGCTTTTATTTTAATTTTGAAGGATATTTAAGTAAGCGCTGATGAATTTAAAATTTTTCAAAAAGCATTTTATGTAAATCCAAGTCGCGCATATTGTTCAGAGCTTTGCATGCAAATCGGTATAGTGCTCAAAGCAAAAGAAAAGAGTAAGATACAAATCAAGGATTTCATACTTTTGAAACGAGTGACCTCTGGATTTTTTCTAATTTGGGGTTTCTGGAATAATGGAGTCCCAGACGATCTCATTTATTGTACAAGAAGTGTTTTTATTTTTGAAAATAATACGTCTATTTTTAAAAACAGCTTTAAATAGAATTTAACTCAAAGGGATGGGTAAACTGAATTTATCGCATTTAAAATTACATGTATAACACATATAAAAATATAATCCCTTAATGTTATAGAATCGCCTGGATTCAGATGATATTTTATTCTAAGCACTTATAAAATTTACGTTGATTCATATAGCCTACGACTCAGCTGTTATTTATAATCTTCTGAGCTGCTCAGGAGAAATTGAAATTATTTTTAACTTTTAATATAACTAACTTTTAATTTGCATCTATTTGGGAAAATATGAGCTGTTACTTTACAACAAATAACAATTTTCAGAGACGAAAGACGAGACTCTATATAAATAAATTAAAATGAAATTTTACATCTTCATTTAAACTTATGTTAATCGTATTTCGCTTATAGTTCATTTGCAGATTTTTTCTAACTAATGTGAAAAGGGCCTCTCCTAATTAAGCATTTATATGATCAGTAATCGCTAAAAACATACATATTAGTACAACCCAATTGAAATCTCGATAATTTTAATTTTAAAAAAATACCATAAGTATTTATGACAGTAGAAAAGGCCTCACTTTCTCACAGAGATCTTCAACAGCTACCAGATTTCCACTAAGGCACGCCAAATGCAAAGAAGTATATCCGAAATTATCTTGTAGTCGAGGATCGAAACCAGAATAAATTAACAATCTCATAAGGTCTGGGAAACCTGTTAATAAAAGACACTAATGAAATAATTTCATAATATTCGAAAATCGTTTACAACTAAAAATGATAATGACTTTTTAAACAATCGGTAGGTCTTAAAGCTTTCTCATTCATGGATTTATTTTTTAGCCGTTAACTATTATTCTATGATTCCCTAAAAGTAGTGGAAGTCAGAAAGAGAATCTTCACAATGTCAGCGAAACTTAAGAGGTGACAAATTCTTTAAGGCACTGTAGCAACTTTTCCCACTGCATCATAGAAATGCATTTTGTGGGATACCCTTTTTTATCATTTCCTCAACAATCGCCTTTTATCACCTCATAAGCTGTATTAATCAAAAATTCCTGAAATTAGTTATAAGGAATTAAAACGAAGATCAAACTTTTTAACCGCAATCAAAAATTGCAGTTTGTCCTTTTAAGGGCAATTTAGCGATGTAAATTCGTTACGTCATATAAGTCTTATTTAACCCCATTGCTGATAGAATGGTTCAGAGTGATTTAATTTTAAATATAGGATGATAAGATCGCAAAGATCCATTAAACTCACAACGTGTAAATAATGCGATTAAATTTAAATATTGTGGGTTGTCTAAAGAATAATTAAATTCAAATTTAATTAATAATTTTAATTCTAGTTATCGTGCTCTGATTTGTGAACATTACTGTTTTTACTGAAATTACAACTAAGAGGATATTTCATAAAATCCCTCTCTATAAAATATAGACACATTTTATGACGTTCATTATTTATCTTGTTAAAACGACACCAACGTGCAATATCGAATAGGTTATATAATTTTTCTCCTTTGGTTTCACTCATTTTTTTCTGCACTATTATATAAAAAATGATGTGTCATCTTTAAAGCCCTTTAATTTGGCTCCGGAAAGAAACTATCTAAATAGCAACAAAATAATTCTCCCAATTATATAATTTTATGATAAAACAATTGTGTATTAAGTGCCATGGGAAAATCAGTTCAGCAGTTCCAGCGTTAAAAACAGAAATACATAGAATTTTCCCTACACTTAATGGTAAATGAATTTCTTGTACACAACAGCTAAGATTTGCGTCATGTATTCATAGAATAAAGAAAGATAGACATCTTGGCATTTGTTCAAGCATTGACATTTTTGAACTTCAAAGATACCTTTTTCTCTCATAGGGAACATTACCTAACACTTCCGATTCTCCTTCGAAGTACACTACATAAAGGACACCTGTCACCGTTTATAAATAAATTTTATAAAGTTCAAAAGTAAAAAAAAGCGATATTTACAAAGGAGAAATGTGTTTTAAAATAAAGAGTGCTAATTGTCAGACATTTCAAAACAGTTCCAATACGGCTTAATAGTTGATGAATTGAATAATTGCACTGATTATTGTATAGATTCGCAAGAACAACAATATAATGAAGCAATGCAAAAAATAAGTTGTATCAAGTTGAAAGCTTTTTTGTATAAAAAATTAAAAAACTACTTATCCTCGTTTATCTTGACAAAAAAATTTATATTTAGAATAATTCTAATTATTTATATTTATGAATAATTATAAAAGAACCAAAATTATGCTTTACAAGCTTGTTTTACCAAAAGAAGGAACATTGCTAACTTGAAAAGCGCGTTTTTTCCAAGAGATGAGCATTCAAAATCTATCTTTACTGAAAATTCCTTTAAAAACGCAATGGATGCAAACTCTGAAACTGTAATAACAGATTATATTGAAATATTTAGTTTTAACAAATCATCCGAATATTTTCAAATTGCCGAACTAAAACTAAACATTCAGGTCGAAGAAACTATCTTAAAACATCACATGACTCTTTACAAATTTCCGAGACAAATATTTGAAGTTTGTAAAATTAAAATAAATAATAATTTCACATGGCATAGAAAGAACAAGAACTGGACTCCACTTATAGTAACTTAAGAAAGGTAAAACCCTTGGACCGGAAGGAATGGAAAAGGATACTCAAATTACTATCCAATGCTGATAAACAATTCTAATTCAGCTTCTTGAATAAACAAACGTCTAAGACTCTCCTGTTAACCCGGATATCTTCAAAGTCAGAACCATTATTCTCATTACGAAATATGATATAGATCAGAACTCCAACAGACCTATCTACTTTTGACGGCTTGAATTTTATGCTTAACAGTTTGCATCGATATCTGAAAATCAATATGGATTTGTTATAGGGCGATCCACAACTCAGGTGATTTCAGATGCTGCTGGAAAAATTCAAAGAAACAAAGAACAACAATAATATACAGCTCTGATTATCCATAACGTCAAGAGAACATTTTATTCAATAATGTCGAGAAGCCTCCTTACAATTATCCATAGTATGTACTATCCTAGGCAGATGATCATCATTATAAAAGCACTATTTAAATAATAGACGATTAAAATACCCTATTAGGTCTGTACTTATCCTAAAGTGCATGTCAAAAGGTTGTCCACAAAGATCCAGGTTAGCCACCATTTTTCTGGAATCTAATTGCCAACTTAATTCAACTCATTCATGGGAGGCGCACACGCCTCATCAGGTGTATGCTGATAATTTTCTGTTTTTAATTAATTCCCTTCCAGCAAAGTTATTGAAAATATGCTGCTGTAAGTAAAGCACTTAATCAGCTCCAAACAATTCTTTTTACATTTCTTAGCAAAAAACCATTTCAATGGTATTTGGCATCCTTCTACCATTTACGAACAGAAATCCAGTTAGTTTTTAAACTCATAAAAATTTGTCCAGTCTTACAATATCTAAAAGTAACTTTTGTCAAAAACTCTCTGGTTCCTAATGTTAGGATTTTGTAATAAAAAAGGATCAAACATTTAGCTATCACATCCAGATTCGCAAAAAAATTATTCTGGGATATTCATGATCTTTTTCTTCGCGTGTCATATGGATATGTTGGAGAAAGGATATTTTCTCATGTTTGTGGAGCTTGGGGCATTAAGTTAACTTTCTACTTAAAAATAGTTTTCTGTACACAGCGAATGTTTACTTCTGTGATCTTCCTCACAAATTCGAGCCATTCCTTGCTAATCCTTGTAAGTATTAAGCCAGTTGACCTAGCTATAGCAAGGAAGATTGCTTTAATATTTACTAACATACCTCTTTAGAAATTTCTATTCAGTGCATTGGAAGAACTTGAGAATCTCTTTACGAAACTCCACCATGCAGACTTACACATCTTGCTCTTAAATCTATTCCCATTTTTCTAGAAAGTAAATGGCGCACAGATTTAAACGAATTCCAAATTTTTATCGAAAGTTCAAAAATTAAAAGGGGAATAGTCTTTGTCTCCTGTATTTTCTGCAAAGGATTCATTCATCACAAATGGTGTAGCAATCTTAACGATAACAATAGGCCTTTATAGGCAAAAAATGATTGCACTGAGAGAAGCCATGAGCTGTTTATCTCAGAAGACTCTGTTAAAATGCTTATTCAAACAGACAGCAAACTCCTCTGCAAGTTCTTAAGATTCTCCAGTTCTTAAGATTAAGATCTTCCAGGTTCTCAGGAAATCTTTAACATTTGGTGTTATTTAACATCTCAAATTTGTACCTCCTGGATAAACAGACACTTGGGAGAACGAAGAAGATGATCAATTATCCAGACAGGATACTCATGACAGTACTTGGAACATCAAAATCAATCGCTTTAAATCATGCCTCAAAAGAAATTTCAGAAAGTGTTCCCTGAAAATTTACCAGGATAGATGGAAGTTTTCAGAGACTTTCAAATTCCAAACTTTCTTATTCGTATTCCTTGTGTTAAAAGAGCTCCATTTAACACAAAATTTAATAAATTCGTCACAAGACGTGGGCACTTTGTGACCTCTCTCTACAAGTTCGGCTTCTGCTTTTAGGTTTGAGGAGACAAAGGCGAATGAGACCACTACAATACTTTAATAAAATATAATACTTTGTTTCATCAATCCCAAAGTAGGGTTTTTATAGATTAAGTGCCAAAATATTTAGAAAATCAGTGACACGAACAATGAAGATTATTAATAATCTACTAGATGATATCATCAATGATTGAATTTTAAATTCCTTTATTAGCTGTTAAGAGGCTTTCTTAGAATACTTTGTATGTTAACTAACGTTAGTAGTAGTTAATGTAATATATTTATATTTTGAGGTTCAGAAGCTTGTGCGAGACCGCTTTGTTCCATAAGCCAATTTTTTATCACCCCCTTCGAGAAATAATGTTCCTTCGTTTCAATTAATTCTATGCACATTGGTAGGTTCAAAGTCACTGTTTTTTGGGAATAAAAAGAATCGTTTTTATCAGCGAGGCAAAATTATTGTTTTCAAAATTCCTTTGAAAGAAATACGTTTAAAAGAAATTGGTCAATGGCATTCAAAATTCATTGAAATCATGATAAAGAATCAACATTCATTGCATGAAAATTATTGAATAAATAAAAAATTGTATAACTTCATGTCTTGAGTAATTTCTTCATGTAAGAAAAAATATTTAAGAAACACAAATCAAGCGCAGTAGAAATGAGTATGTTTCTGAAACCACTGAAAAACAACAACAATAAAAATAACTTCATTACTTTCTTCTGTTTCTGTGTTCATTGAAGTATTCTTTTTTTTATATGATTCTGTAAATGAAAAGTATTTACGCTCGTAGCCTTCCGTAACAACTCTTTAAGTAGTTATATTAGTAATCTTTGAATATGACACTGACACGGAATTATTATTACCTTTATAAGAGGCCCAATGCAAAGCAGTGTCGCCATTTCGATCACAGATAGTTTTATTTGCACCACGTCCAAGGAGGTAACAAACCAGGTGACTGTTCCCGTGCTGACAAGCGGTTATAAGAGGAGTACAACCATTCATATCACAGATGTCCATGGGAACTCCATTCTAGAAAATAACACAATATCTTTCAATTCAGAGAAGTCCATTTAATTCTTAAGTCATTTAAAATTGTTGTAAATTTATAAATATATGTGATTGAAAGAAACCTTAAAATGGATATATCTGGTACTTTTATTTCCAGACATTTAAAGAATAGTTTTTTTTTTTTAAATCAAATTACAGCTGAAACTGGGCTTCACTAGAAAATAAAATAAATATTGCTTCCTTCGGTTGATTGAATGAAAATATACCGTTCCCTTTCAAAAAATATTTAGAGCCTACAAAAAGAAAGATATAGCATACAAGAATTTCATATCGAAGTGTAAGAAGACATTTAAAGAAGTCACGGAGGAACATTTTTTCTTCTTCTAGCGAAGCTATAGGTTAGGAGAAATTTTGAAAAATAAGTAATAAGTATCATCGGCTCAGAAAATAGAAAAGGTGCTATACTTTTTCTGAAGTTGTAAGCAGATGTCTCACATATTTTAACTCTTGGCATTCTAATTATTATAAAAATTCTCTAAATAATACCGTTTATGCTAAAAATGCACACAGTAACTAGGAAAAGACCTTTGCCATTCATATTCATTTGGTGTTTCATTCTTTTCGATTTTTTTTACTGTTTTTGTTAATAAAAACATACTATTTTATTGAAAGTCATCGTTTTCATTTAAAAAAAATGCCTGGAAGAAAGCCTTGAAGTAGGCTTCAAAAAGCCAAATTGTCGTCATCAAAAATGATGGTAAGAGTGCGAAAACTATTGCACACCAGCTACACATCAATCCAAATACTCTTTCGAACTTCATAAAAAAAATTAGCAGTCAGGGGACAAAAAAGAAGAATGGCAGACCTAAAAAAATGACGCAGCACGTTGAAAGAAAAATCATTTGAGAACTGAAGGGGAAAAAAAAACCCGGATTGAAGTGTTGCCAAAGCTAAAAATAATGCAGGCATCACACACTTTTCAAGAAGAAATATCTACAACTACTTAAAAATCTCTAAAAAGTTAGTATTCAAAGAAAGGAAACATCAAACTGAAGGATTGAAAGGCACATTGTACATCAACTGCAGTGGGCTAAAAACCCTTTGTCGTGCAGTTCAGAATGAATTCCGTTATTATTTTCTGATGAGAAAGATGTAATTTAAACGACCCAGATGGCCGCAATTGGTATTATCTTAACAAAGAAGAAAAGACTTATTCCACCTAACAGATGGAAGGAGTGAGTTTAGAGTTTAATGTTAAATTTGGTAATTGGGAGTGGAAGAAGAACAAACCTAGAAATTCTGAGTGGCAGGTAGAAACACTCAAATTATATCCAAGTCTTGAATTCACATCTCCTTCCTTATGGCATGGAAGAAATGACAGGATTTTTCAACATGTAGCATCAATTAACCGAATTAAAAATTGAATTGCAACAAATAATATTCGGGCTTTACCCTGGCCTACTAAAATCCCAGACTTCAACATTATAGAGAACATATAGCAAGGATCGTCGTGTTTATGGGGAAGGTAAGCAATTTGAATCAGTAGCTGAGCTTCGAAGAGCCTTGAATGATGTATGGGAATATTTTTGCCAATCAGAAATTCAAACTTTATATGAACCGAAAATTTAGCTAAACCGAATTTTTGAGTATGATTAAAGCCAAGGGGGGGGGGGGGGAAGAATTTCCTATTAATAAGACTTTTATTTGCATTATTTAGAAATGTCCGTCTACTTTTTTCATAGAGTATGATGCAGTCAAAACCATTTTTTTATTGTAATTTACTCATATTTTCTTTTGTTTTAAGTTTCAGATATACTTATCTATTTTTAAATAGATCTTTAAGTATTTTTCATTAAACTGTTTCGAAAAAATTCAGTATTCTTCATTTATATAAAAAATCTTGCGTTTTCTACTTTTTTCATGCAGTAAGAACTAGCATACCATATTGATTACTATAATTTAGCGGTCTTATATTCGAATTCCCATATAGGAAAGAATAATAATTTTATTGTTGGAAAAAATATTAAAATACAAATTCCTCATAAAATACTTCTTTTCCGCAGAGCGATTTCATAGAGAAAATAGAGTTTCTAAGTTGCATCACGGTGAAAGATCGAATTATTCTCACTGCTTATAGAAGGCATATCACTAGGAAAATTTATCATGGTTGTCCTTGTCTCACTAATACTTTTTGCAATATATAAACGGTTTTTTTTAATGTTTTGAAAGGAAATTTGTTTCATTTTGTTTACTGATGAATTACTTATATCCGGCAAATAGACTAACAGACAATCAGAGAATAAAAAGGTGATACAACATATTTATATAATTTCGGAGTGTATGAGGACATTTCTGTTTTAATCTTTGACATTTTTTTTCAATGACACTTTTAAGTAATATCTCAAAAATTCATTGTCAAATGACATAATTTTATTCTAAGCAAAAAGATTTGAGTTGATAACTTCAAAAACTAATCCTTCTAAATATTTTTTTTAAATTTCTAGTTAAAATATACTATTTATCCAACTAAATATAGAGCTACAATTTCGCTGTTAATGCGTGTTGAAATTTAAATTTATTTGCAATGATATAATATATCATTGCCAATATTTACTTAAAAAGCTTATGAGTTATATACTATAGGTAGCTCATTATTATTTTTTTTATAATTATGGCGCCAAACTTGCACATCTCTGTTTTGAAATATTTGACAATCATTCCCAAATATATCCTCGTCTCCTCTGATTGTTAAGTAATGCCATTAATGTTCTATAGGTTCATTAAGTTCTATGTGAAAATTCAATAGTGGCCTCCACATAATTATAGCCGATTAGCAATTTGATCCTTCGATGTAGTCATCAGCTTTGCGAGCAGTTTGTTTCCTGAAATTTGGAAGTAGTAGGAAATTCGAAGCTGTATCATTTCTGTTGATAGTATGATTGAAGTGATCTGTCACTTGAAGAGTATTTAGTAAAATTCGGTAGCTACTTGAGACTGATTTGTTTCTTCTATCATTCTCTGTACTCCCCAGATTTAAGTCCTTGTTTTCCTGATTCCATTTTAAACATAATTCTCGGTAGGAGCTTCTTTATGGCATTTGATACCAAACTCTTTAGAGAATTTTAAAAGTGTTCTACTCGAACTAGCAACTTCGAATTGAATTTGTCTGACCACATGAAAGTCGTTCATTCCACATGGCCAGGCAAACAAGTAAACATTCCACTCTTGTATTTGCTGTAATTAGATGGTTGAAATAATTAAATTTTTTAATCCTGATAGGTGTCATATCAAAAAAATTATGTAAAACAGAATACTATACAAAACATATTACCAGTAATAGTAAGTTCACTACTGTCAACTTACCCGAAGAAGAAGGTCTACTATAGATACATGTCCTTCTACACATGCCCAATGAATGGGATAGGCACCAATGTGACTTGAACTAGGAATATTAACAGACACTCCTATATCTACCATATACTGAACAATGTTAAAATGACCGCCTAAACATGCCCAGTGAGCTGCAGTGTGACCGTTCTCATCTTTCTCGCATAAAATATGATTACTGTATTTCTCTACCAAAAATTTTACGGCAGCAAGAGTCCTGAAAAGAATAAATTTAAAAATCATCAATAAATAAAGTTTCTACATCAAAGCTAATTTATTCAAAATGAAGTTGGATTTTTTCTCATTGAAATACATATAAATCACATTATCATCAACCGTTCATGTTCCTGGGCTAATGTACAAAGTTCATCCAAACATCGTACTGATCAATTAAAAAATAAAATTGCATTGTTTAAGCTAAAAAACAAACAAAAAAAACCCGCTCTCATCTGAAAATCGTTACTTTAATATAAACGGTTAGAAGAATTTACGAGCAATTCATACCCACTCAATTCATCTACACGTGGTTTAGACTCAATCTGGTAGATAGAAGACCAAACAAACATCTTAATTTTTACAAAGTTATTTATAGCACGGATATTTTTCTCAATCATATGACTAGCTTAGATTTTCCATTTCGTGGAATAGAATATAAAGCGGAGAAAAAAATTGCAAAATTTGCGAAGATTGAAATGGATATAAAAAGGAAGCAGAAAGGTTAGTTGCCTTATTAAATCAAACTTAGTGAAAGAATTCATAGTAAATTAATTTCATTGTATTAATCGATAGTCATTGAAGATCACAACTGAATAAACTTTGCATTACATTTTGAGTTTATTACTATCATTGACAATAAAAAGAGTATCATTTTTCAATCATTATAATACAAAAGTACATCTCAAGCCATAAATTCTACTTCCGTTGAGGCATGGTGAAAGGATAATAAATTTTTTCCATTTTCTCTTACTATTATTTGCGGTTAGTAAATGAATTGACTCGCAGTTGTACGAATAAATGAACTTCCATTAAGAAAGAAATAAAAACGTAATAAACTTTTTTTGACATAATTGTATATTGTTTGTAACACATATGAATAAATTGGAAAAAACGAATAGTAGTATGTGAGACAATCACGAAGGGAAACTAAATTTTATGCTAGAATTTTAAATATCTTGCACCTTCTTGAAAGCATCTATATGTTTTTATGTGTTAAAACTGACATGTGTAACTTTTTCCTACAAGATTTATCCTCTGAGATTTGTTTTGTTCCTTAAATGACATAAATACATTATATAGTACATTTTCACTCAATCACTGCAGTAATTCTATAATTATTTATAAAACCCTTTAAAATCAAAGAAAAATTTTACTTATCTATTTTATTTTTTAATCTTTCAGTCGTAAAGGTTTTGAAAAACTGTGGCACCTGATGATTGCTGCTTTATTTAAGTAAAAATAAACTTAGTGGTTCATTTCTAAAATTATAAGTTACATTTTATAAATATTTGAAACCTAGCAAAGGTTCTTTTCTGCGAAATGAGATCTCTTCCTTTTTATGTAACCAATGAAAAATATGTTTCATTTATCAAACAATTAAGTGTTTTCACAAAGTCAAAACTTTTTAAAAATACATTTCTTTTAAATCACAGACTATTATTAAAATACCTTACGTATAATATGTATTTGACTTTCTCAATAATGCGTTGGTGGCAATTATTGTTATATAAATATTTACTAATCGGAATAATGACTAAATAGAGATGAAAATGCAATCAAACCTCATTTAACGAGACCTTTGAAGGACGAATAATTCCCAAAACGAGAAAAACAAAATGTAAACTAGCGATGTTTCGCAGAACGAGTGACACCCTGGAGACATCACTTGCTGAATTGGCTTGTATATGTGTGACTTCAGCTTTCGTTTGAAGACAGCCCTTATATTTACATGGAAGAAGTTTGGGTCGGATAGCGCTGTCGAACGCAATGCCAACATGTTTCAGTATGTGCCTGTGGAGCTTTATTCATTGTGGAGGTGCCTGTGGAGCTTTGCCACAGCAAAAAGGTGCGGACGAGATTTGGTCAGAAGTGGAAGAAATAATGGACGTAACAGAGCAACAACCTTCCAGTGAAATAAGCGGGATACTGAAGACATGGAAAATAGATGGGAAGCATCACCCTGATAAGACAGTAGCTATGCACGTTACTAATTCGTTTAACGATAATGGTATCCCCTTTTTGGCAAATTTTGAAACGTAACTGAACACAGATGTCTTTTGATATAAAAAAGCACACATATAAATAAATAATAAAGCATACATAAATTTGCTTGAGTGTTTTTTTCGGAATGGAGTGCGTTGTCCAGTTTAACATGGTTTCTTAAGGGAAAAATTGTTCCACTTTTACGAGTGTTTCACATTACGAATAAGATTTGTGAACGAATTATGCCCGTTAAGCGAAGTCCCACTTTATTCATATACATTATTAGGTACATGTATAAAACACCCTATTATGAAACGAGTGAGGAATAATTTGAATTGACGTACATAACTTCCCCAGATGCTGTAAAGTTTACGGAGAAAAGTATTAAAAAATAAGTTTAATAAAAACAATTTTTAATATACACACTTTTATTAGTGCACAAAAAAATAATGGTTTTTCTAATCAATTATTTTCCATTTTTTATATCTTTAATTTATAATCATCATTTCAAGCATTATAGAATCCTGAAATCAATTTCTTCCTCAAATTCATTAGAGGATGGTGCTACCAGTGGCGGTTCATCGGTTTAGAAATCAGCAGTACTGTAAGAAAATATTTATCAAGAGATTGCAATTAAAAAAAAGATTCTCTACTCATTAGCATCCTAAAAGTTTTTATTTCAAATCCAGATACGAAGTTTCTTGTATTTCAAACATGTTAATTAATCAATATATGATATATTCCTTGCAATTTTGTCAATAAAAATATTATGTGCTTTTTGAAATGATAATACAACTAATAAAAGGATCGGAGAGAATTTCTTCACACACTTTTCTATTTTCGCCAATTAGCTGTATAGTGGTTGTCCTAAAATGAATATCAGATAAGATGTGGAATAAATGATCACCAAATTTCATCGTTTTTCAATGCAATAATTAATTATAAATGCTATCTTATAAAATCTTTCATTCGAATAATGTTTTAGAAAATTACCACGTACCTTTTTTTTACAAAAAGCAAACTTTAAAAAAATGAATATTCACTGAATCGCATGCTGTTCTGTTAAGGCAGCACGAATCGAAATCAAACGTCATAAATATTCACTGAGAGACAGAAACGGGAGAATGAAGGCGAATATTGGATGAGAGTGAAAAAATAATTAACGCGAAAGGCCGGATCTGCTTTGATTGTAGCTGCAGCGCTTCTGTATTCAAAGGGAGAAAATAATTGCTTTTTTCTTCAGATAAATCATTCAAGTGTGTGTGTGCGTAGTGTACTTTCATGGGATACACAATAAATCGCCCCGACCTTTGTTTCTCTCTCCCCCCCCCCTCTTTTTTGGCTCATTTCCTATTTTACTTTTACATTTTATTGTTTTTCCCCAATTTTTACAGGTCATTCGGACTAGTGATAAAGTAAGCTAAGAGCATCAAAGCCTTGGAGTAATTTTGTAGTAAGAAAATTTGATTAAAAAAAAAAGAAAATCTAACTTTTAAAAATAAGTTCAGTGCGTTCTGGAACAATGCAACCTTAATGGACGAGCCGCCACTGGGTGCTCTTCTTACCAAATTAAATTAAATTAATCAATTAATAGCTTATTAAGCTGAGAAAATATTAAAATTTTGTATTAAAACCGAGAATACGCTAGAGTACAAAATTCAAAATTCTAGAAAACCAAGAAAAGGCTAAAAAAAATATATATATATCTTACAAAATCAATATTTACAAATAGAAAGCACCTTTAAATAAAAGCGTGTAGTGATGAAAAAAAGAAGGGTTTTCAGGTGCCTCTACCCTTTTTTCGCGCTTTTAAAGTGAATTCGCCCTATAAAAGTGCAAATTATGAAACAATTATTTAAATGCAAATAATTCAGGATGAAAAGCTTAATTTTCGTTGACTTCCCATGATAAAATCTTACTGAGGATCTTTGTCAAATTTTATCAGCGGCTGAGCAGAAAGAGATATTCTCATATATCGTAATGGGCAGAAGTAGTTCGAACTAAATTTTGAGTAGTCAAATGATCGAAGAAAATCGTTGATGAGAGTTCAAAGGATGATGACAACGAGGAGGAAAATTTTTTCGCGTATTTATATGAAGTTTGTGGGGAATAATAGGATTTGGCGGAGTATATTTATCTTGAACACTACAATAATAAAAACGTTTTCTCGGTCCTTTTTCGCAGTTTTTAAAAGGAATTTAACGCCAAGTGAGTTCAGGAAATCAGTTTTCTTGATGGACTTCTTGTCATAAAATCCAACTAAAAATTAATGTCACTTTTTTTTTATCTGAGGCTGGGCAGAAAGAAATATTCTTATAGATCGTAATGGGTAAATAAATCGCTTGAAATCAAAGTGGAATAAGATGTTAGTGGATGAAACAGTCACCGTTCTTAATTTAGATGTCGCTACGAGTTGATTGAATAGTTATCAGTATTTCCTGGTTCAGCGACAATTAAAATGAACTTTTTATTTTTTATTATTGTATCAACATAAATAGATGCTGTTAAATATTGCTTTTCCTAACAAAGCATTTTCCTAAAGCATGATTTACAGCTTATAAAATATCAATGATTTTTTTTGCTGATCAAATTAAGTGTTTATCAGTGTTTTCACGAAAATTTTACCAAAAAGACATTATTCACTATAAATGTAATACACATATTTCATTTTCTATCTGCTCTTACAGTCTTGTTTAAAATTTTTTAAATGGAATATTTAATAAAAACTTTATCATCTCATTGGCTAAAATGAATTTTCGTTATTCGAAAATTAAACATTGCTAAAAGATGTTACAAAGTTAAAATATGAATAAATTTACTTAAAAAATGATCATTTTTGTCAATTAATATAGTTTTTTTTAAACTTCTGAGAAGAAGTCCGGAATAAAAATTTATAAAGTATAATCCATACAAAAAAAAAAGACAAGCAAAAATAAGAAGATTTTACACTGTGGATATCTAAATGTTATTTACTTAATATCATATAAAAATATAATGTGTTTCTAACTTTTTTAAAAAGGTATTTTAAATAAAGAGCTGTTGTTTTTTCAGAGTTAAAACCTTTCATTTCTTGCACTTCAAAGAATAGGACGAAAAGTCTTTTGTTCGTGTGTGTATATGGAATGGAATAATTATATGTATGAGTGTGAATCTAAATTTCATTTATAAGAATCTTTATCAGTATAGATTATAATAAAATAATCAAAGCTTTATTTTTAAATATTATTCTGTGCTAAATTTTAATTTACCTTTGATTTAACTGCTAACGACTCCTAATGAAGTCCTAAATTTAATTTTTTTGGAAAAAATGCTGCATATTTAATAAAATATTTTGTTTTACAATTATATTACTTTTAATTATAATTTATAAATGAATAACAGATTCCAATGATCAATTCTTATAGATTCTTGTTACCAGTCAATATATGAATAACAAGAAACAAAACAATACTCGTATTGCGCGAGGAATTTGTATTAAAATAAGCAACGTCACATTCGCTTAGGTCCGCATTGTTTGTATTTAAATATATATAAAGTAAAGACAAATTCATTGTAGCATTGCATACTTATAAAAACATTTTTAGTATAATTTTTATTTATTAAAGAAACCTGGGAGTCACAAAAAAGTTTTTTCATTTTAATAAATGAAAAATTATTCTTAATATTGATTTTATGTTTGAAAACTTATCAATAGATGGCAGCAGAAAAAGGGCACAGTTTTTATTGACAAGTTTTTAAAAAGAAAAGCAGCATGAATTTTTAAAAAAAATTCTTGCTTAAGATTGCACTGAGTTTGCAGAAATTATAATGTACCACTTCCTGGTGTAGTATAGAAAAAATATAATAACCAGAAACAATTTTTTATACTTTATTTATCATGCACGAATGACTTTACACAATAGCGGGTTTTGATAATATGAGGCCACAGATGTTAAATTATTTAAAAGACGTATTTATGACAGGAGAGAATTAATGAAATAAATTTATTAATCTATCTACGAGACATTTTTTTCATCGATTCTTCACCACTGATTCTACCAAGTAATTCATATAGTGTCTTTTTTTTCAATGCGAGCAAAGTTGTGGCAATTTTACTTAAATACAGGGTGGTTAGAATTCACCTGACCCTATCCAGACCTCACTCGAGTCTGTTTTGCTTATCAGAATTTCATGAAACTTGGTATATACGTTATATGGACCATGGAGAAAAAAAGTCCTGCAATAAAAATAGTTCGAATTTTGATCACCAGGGGGAATTGTGGCGCCTAAAGAAGGACAAAAAAATCTCTCAGAATCACTAAAATTTATTCAGTTACAGAATGTGCTCAATCAGTTCTCCATTAATCTCAATTACGTTTTAAAAGTGCATTATAGCGAGTTCAATAGTAGCGCGAAGAAACTGTCGAGGGATTGCAGAAACATGGCGTGTAATGCTGGCTTTCAAATCGGGTCAAGTCATAATTCTTCCTTCATAAACGCAGTCTTTTAGGAATCCCCAAAATCAGAAATCACAGGAATTGCAGTCGGGTAAACGAGGAGGCCAGGCATCCAGATAAGCCCCGAATAGCATAAGGATTTTTTAAAAAATGTCATCTTGTGGTCAAAATTTAAAAAATATTTTCATTGCAGAAATCTTTTCCCCATGTTCCATATAACGTATATACCAAGTTTCATGAAATTCCGATTGGCAGAACCGGTTCTAGAGGGGTCTGAATAGATTCACTTTAATTATAACCACCATGTATGTGTTATGCAGGAATCAATATTAAACAAAAATCTCAAATTGCATTTCTTTTTTTAAAGAAAACTAGTAGGGAAATGTTTATAAGTCCGAAAAAATCCTATTCTAAAAGTGTTCTATAATTCGTAATTTTTTTTTTTTTTTTTTTTTTTTTTTTAATAAACACGAAAAAAAAGTTTATGACATCTAGTGATGTGTGGCCTAAAAATATCAGAAAATATGCTTTTATAATTTTTTTTCTCTTTCTTCTAAATAACAAACCTATAAATAGCATTTGGAATTGTAAAACAACACAATCAGAATGTGAACCCCCCAAGAATTTAAACAGAAAAGTATTTAAAGCCTTTTCCGATCATTTTCCCTTAGAATGAGCTGAATGCTCCGAAAAATAATGTGGATATCGATCCAAACTTTTTACCAGCTATTTTTTTCCGTATAGCATGTATTTTAATGGGATTGCAAAAAACTCGCTCCTTTAAAAAAAACGGATAAATAAAATTGTACAGCAATTTCTGACATTTAGAAAATTGAGAAAACACAGCGAAAAAAATCATATTAATAAATAATTTCAAAAGCAGCGGTATTCAGGAAGTTTCTTTTATTGGATAATATTAAATAACGTAAGGGTATTTGAAATTTCGATCAGTCGTAATAACTATTACTTGTTTTGTAATAAATGATTTCATAAAGAACTACTGAGACTTGGGACAGTGGTGGACTTCCGATTAGGCAACTATCTATCGTTGGTCTGGAGAAATGCGATGCTTTAAAAAAATGCAATTATCTCAGTTGACAAATAAATAAATATGCAAATTCTAAGAATTATAGAATATTAGTCATTTGTCAAATATAGTTGGTCAGGTTCCTATCAGTTCACTTTGCTATTACACTATTTATAGTATCCCAAGCGTCTGCTTATATAAAATTGTGTCCAGACGTGAATGCCCCACAGCCGTAAATCACAATAAATAAAAGCATGCGCAATAGTTACTAAAATTAACCTAAAATAAATCTTAATATGTTGATAAAGTTTAAAATGTGTTAAAATGTTTAATTAAATTAACCACTTCATTAAAAGGGGGACTACCTAATGTGAACTGCCTAGAACCTAAATCTGCCAATTAAAAAATAACGGCAATAATTCCATTAAAAAATGACACTTCAGCCTACTGATCAATATTCATTAGAGTTCTTCAAAAATAGACAAACAGCATTTAACCACAAATTAACCTTGCTGCGTGTTTCGAAAGATAAGTTTTAGAAAATCAACATACCTTAATACGTCTTTTCTATTTCAAATCGTGAATCAACAGATCATTTTCAAACTTCGAAGAAAGCATGCACTGAGGAGATTTATTTTCTGGTATCCGAAAGAAAAGTAGTATAATCTTCAAAAGATACTGAATAAAAAATAGCGGAAATGGAGCTTGTTGAGAATTACGCTGGTGTGCAAAACTTAAGCAACAGGTATGTTTTTTGCCATAACTTCACGAGAAATCATCTGAGAGACATGAAATTCAGAAATGAGATACAGCATTTTGTTCTGAAAGAATGACGAAAGTATAGTTGCGCAGAAATGAATACAATGCATACAGTATGGAATCAAACAAAAAAAGGCTTTATTGAACTCATAGTACCGTTACACATGATTGTCTGTCCAAGAGGAAGAACAGCAAGCAGATGTTCCATAGTATGGGATATGCCCTCCCCTTACTGCAATGGTTGCTTCGCACCGTCTCCCCATACTCAGCACCAGATTGTCCAACAGTTCTTGAGGTAAGAGTGCCCATTCCTCAATAAGCATCTGTTTAAGTTGTCGGGTGTTCCCATGAGGATGTAATCGTGCCGCAAGGCGTCTCCCCAAAGCATCCCACACATGTTCTATCGGATTTAAATCAGGGGAGCATGCCGGTGAATCCATTCGAGTGATATCTTCACTTTCCAGGAGCTCCTCAACAGCATGAGTCCTGTGTGGCCGTGCATTGTCATCCATAAAAACGAAGTCTGATCCAATGGCACCTCGGAACAGACGCACATGGGGAAGGATCACCTCCTGACAATAGTGATCTCCAGTTACAGAACCTCAGTCGAAAACGTGGAGCTCAGTCCACCCGTTCATCATAATGCCTCCCCAGACGACAACTCCAGGACCACCGAAACGGTCTCTTTCCGTGATGTTACTGGGATGAAACCGTGTCCCGACCTCTCTCCAAATCACTGGCGTTGGAAATCGCTTGTGGCACTAAAACGACTCTGATCTGTAAAGAGGACACGACTCCATTGATGAGATGTCCAGTTTTGTGCTCCCTGCACCACTCTAAACGGTGCCGCCAGTGGGAAACTGTCAAAGGGATGCAGCGTTCAGGACGGCGGGCGAATAGGCCACCTTTGTGAAGGCGTCTGGACACAGTAAAACGCGACACTTGTCGCCCCGTTGCTGCACACAGTTGCTGAGCAATGGCGCTTGCTGACTGGTTTCGGGTTCTTTTCACCTTCAGGTCGATATGTCGGTCATCCACTGCAATTG
Source organism: Argiope aurantia (assembly GCA_026543865.1). NCBI lineage: Eukaryota > Metazoa > Arthropoda > Arachnida > Araneae > Araneidae > Argiope > Argiope aurantia. Next base: position 143,857 of record JAPMOR010096045.1, on the reverse strand, counting down.
TTTTCCTGGGGCGGCCACCACCAACCTTTCTCACAGCTGTACCTGTGGTTTGGAAGGCTTTCCAAGCGCGCGAAACGACACTTTTGTTGATTCCGAACTCTCCAGCTACACTGGTCATACTACGCCCCTCCTCCAGCTTTCCGATCATTCTTCCACGTGTGAAATCGTCCAGGTGATTTCTGCTACCCATATTTCACGAATTAACTCACGTGCACTTGCAGCGAATGTCTTTAATTGCGTCTCCGTCCTTCCTTTTATTGTAGTGTTGAGCTGCGCGCGCCTTCCGCACGTGTTTTGCGTACGCTCACGTCGCCTGTGACGTTTTGTTCTTGATATTTGCATACGCATGACCTTTCTCTTGAATTACGTGTTCATTGTACTGATCGCAAGAACTCCTTTTCTGCAATTTCATGGCTATCTGCTTAAAATTTGCATTGTTGCTTAAGTTTTGCACACCAGTGTATTTCTTTATTTCAATTTTTGTAACGAAAAAAATCTTTTTTCTTTCTTAAAATCAATTCCATTTTATTGGTTTAAATTGTTGAGTTGGCTCTTGAAAACAAGCATATTAATTGGCACCCGGAAAAAATGACCGGATTAGGGGTGGAAGGGTTGTTGTGGGAAAAGTTTGAACATCGGTGTTTCAAATTTAAATAAAAGGCTATTAATCTGAGAAGAAACTTTTAAACTCAAAAGTTGTAAATGTTTTAAAATCCCTTACAATGAGCGTCGAATGTTAAGTTAACTTTATATTATCAAGCATGAATTGTAAAAAAAGTGTAAATTTGGAAACATTTTATTTTTCTCAATTTCTGTGAAATTTTTGTAATTCCGTTTAAAGTTGTATATAACTGAAGGAAATGCCAAATGAAAAATTACATTATTTTTGTAAAATTCACCTTTGTCGAAAAATGACTAAGTGCTTTTCTATGTGTCTGAATTGGCTGATCGAAAAAAAAAAAAAGAATCCTGTTTAAAAAATGTTGTTCTGCGATTTCAGATGGTATAATAATGGTTGATTTCTAGAAAAAAAGCGGTGGAAATAAAATCTAAAAAAAGGAAAAAAAAAAAAAATCTTTCTTAACAGCGATTGGTTTTTCGAAAAATGTTAAATAATAGTGTTCCTGAGCGTAGTCATACAAAAGATTTAGAATTAAAAAAGAAAATGCTTATTTCAAATATGATTTTCACCTCCTTTTTCTGCTAGTTGAGAATAACAATGCCATTTCAAACCTAGAACATTTTTGTGACAGATTTTTTTTTCAGTCCACGAATTAAAAAAAAAAGTAAAAAGGCGGGAGAATGTAAACTTAAGGGAGGACTTAATAGAAAATCAAATACTTTTCCGAGGTCCTGAGTACAACAAAATAAAATTCAAGGAGTTTTCAAGACCTGTGCGAACCTTGGATATTTTCCCGTTCTCCAATTTTTTACTTGCAATCACCTTCTTACATCAAGATCCGATCTATAAAATCAGTATAAATTAAAAAATGCACATTTTGGATATCAAATTTGGTTAGTCTTGAAAACTCGCAAATGAGCCCATGTCTTATATATTATGGCTACTAGCAATCATTATTATCCATAGGGTCTAAATCTCTTAACACCAATGCAATAGTCTTAAGAAGCCCCCCTTTTAATCATACGCAACATTTGTAAACCGGAACTTTATCTTTGGCATACTTTTGTTTAATAAATACGTGTATTACAATTTCTTTTTATTTCATATATTTATTACTGCTTACCATCTAGAACTTCGTCCCTTGGGGTACTTCAAATTTGGATTTTAAAAAAATCTAAAAGAAATACTGTGAACTATTTGTACCGAAAAGTAATTTTTCTACAATAATAAAGAAGGAATTTCCAGAAATATATATTTCCAAATAAGAAAATTACAAGAAAAAAAAAAAGAATCTCGTTGGTTTCAGGAAATGTGAGCAATGAACTCATATTTCCAGATAGTTTTTGCTTTCTGTTTGTAATTTGAATTTTTCAAATTAAGGGAAGATTCCAGGAGTTGTTAGAAATAATATTATTTCTCAATCCACTTTTAACCCTTCTTTGCATGATGATGGAAATTTCCATCATAACATTTAGTGAACAAAAAATTGTACTCAAAACAGGTCTACTGTAAATTGATTGTTGCTGGCAATTTTTTTCATGACTATAGCGTAATAAGGAACGTAGTTGTCAATAAATAAATAAAATGTTACAATCTTTATAGCGAGTTTGAACTTGTCATTCCACTGGTTATTATAGTTGGAAGAAACGTATGATTTCTTGAATATTGTTTTAAACTAATCTGAGATTTTTTTGGTAATCAAAGCGATAATGGGTGGGGAAATTTAGAAGAAAGGGACATTGAAGATTTTGTACTGAGCTTAACATGTAAATTTACATGATGATGGATATTTCTATCATACCGTTTTTTTAATTATTTTATATAATATATTTATACTAGGATTTTTTTAAACATTCTTCCTTTAATCTAGAGCAGAATTATATCATCCTGATTTATTTCACGCAAAAAAGAAAAAATCATGCCAGAAGGGCTAATCGACTTCATGCAACAAGACGAATGCTCACAGTAATCAAGAGATCAGGATACAAGCTGAATGTTTATATTTTACCTCGTCTCATTCGAACCTTCATTGGCATTTTTGGTTTATACATCAAAATGCATAGCTAATATCTCAATTTTTTTAGTACTGAATGAAGATGTCTTTATATGAATAACATCTTTTGAGAATTTTATGCATGGAACTGTTTTAATTCCATTATTATTTCAAAATGCAAGTGCCCTAAGAACTGCAGTTTGCCGACCCCTAAGTTAGGTCAAACCAGCTCATTTAAATTTCGATGGGTTTTTTTCAAGATGGTAGTATAAATGAAGATATTTTAAAAATCATTCAAATCTTCAATGCAGGCAAGAAGGTTTGGTTTGGTTTGGTTATATTAACGTCCCGTTCGAAGCAACACTTGGGCTATTTTGGGACGGACTTGTAATTTTGAACGCGGTCAGATGACGAGGACGACACCTGAGCTGGCACCCCCCTCTCCACCCCACACCAGCGGGAGGACGTTTGGTCAGGTCGGATTTAACGTGCAACTGACCCCCTTACACGACGGTTCTTCGGTGGAATTGGGTCTCAACCCTGAAACCCTCCGGTTCCGAAGCCGAGACCTTACCACCAGGCCACCGCGGCCCATGCAGGCAAGAAGCTGCAACCGTTCAGTCAGTAATCATTTTGCATAATTTTCCCCCAATCCAAATATTAACACATCGCGTACGGGTCACGAGATTTCTCGTTTTTAGCAGGCCGAACGTTGTGGCTGGGTCACGAGATATCTCGCTTTCATGTTTTTTAGGCTGAATCCACGCATAACCAATCAGATGCAAAGATTTTAGTTGCGTTACCAGGGTATCGAAGCCTTATGCATTCTTATGACAAATGAATAGCAAAATAACTGAATGTCGATATTCCAAGCATGTGGAAACAATAGGTCAGTATAGCCAGTACGTCGGTAGATCTGTGCCGATCGTTTACCGTGCCTTATAAAATGTTTTATTATTATACATTTTGTTATTTCAAAGTTCGTGTTTTAAATTGTAAGAAAACAACTTTTTAAAAGGCAAAAAGTCTTACATAATAAATAAATGTATAAAATATATAGTAATATTTAAGAACACTTTATGTATATATAATACCAACTACAAATTAAAAATGCACATTTATGCATCCTATTGCTTGCCAAGCATGTTTCTAGAGCGTTCAAAAATATGCTGGTCCTGGGAGCGCCGTACGCTGTGTTAAAAAAATAGCAGCGTTGAAGAGAACTATTTGTTTCATAGTTTTTATAAGAGATAATTAGCATCCCTCAATATCTGTGTATTGCTGTTACTCAGAGAGAAATGAAGATATATCATTTCAGTACAAAAAATTTCAAATTTATCGAGATTATGTTTGTCCAACTAGCTTCATTCGCATAGAATGTAGGAAGTAAACAATTCAAAAGAATTTCAGGAAACAGGTTTATCTGTACTGAAAGGGGGGGGGGATTTCTTTATTTTAAACTTGTCCGAGAGTTCAAGAGCATTCATTTAAAAAAAAAAAAAATCAAACTGAATAGTTTCGAATCCCTGTTATTTTGAAGTCACTTCATTGAAATGTTCTTAAAACCAATTCCAATAGAACAATTATTAGCAAAATATTGAGACAGGTAGTTATATAGAGCCATTAAGAAGGCAATATGTAAATTAAAATTTTTAAATCGGATGTTAATTCTTAGAACTTAAAATATTAATGAGAAATCCTAGTTTAATTTATGAAATATTTTAATTTCCTGATTTGGATTTTACATTCCCTTTTGCTTTAATTTTGCAATCACATAATTCCAAATAAACGCCTTATTTTACGTTATAGCGAATCCGACTTTAACTAAAATGTGCGCAGTACTAGTTCAGCTTCGTTAATATGGAGTTTCCTTTAGAAAAAAAAAAAAAAAAAAAAAAATGGGATCTAATTTTTAAAATCGTGATCAAATGACGAGGACGACAGTCCCTTCAAACTTTACAACACCGGAAAATGTTTCCCTTAAGAAGCCAGATTTCAAGGGTTGAGAAGCAAAAAAAGATTAATTCAAAATTTTGGCAAGCATATTTTATAAACACTAAAAATGAATCATTTCACAAGTGCTGCTATCTTACGTAGGTAAATAAAACTTTTTCTGGTTTTGGAAGAAAAGTTTTCCATTTCAATATAGTACCTAACTCAGTTTAACGAAAATTGTGGGATGGTCAACTTTGGTTCTCAACGCTTCATTTAACATACACTAAATTCGTTTACATAGCATAGTTTCAGAAGAAGTGGCCACCACGTGGAAATACTGAAGAGCGATGCATAATACTGTTTTACATTTGAAAATATTCTTTCGTTCAGTAAAAGCGGAAGGAAGAATTGACTTGCACTCTAATTTTTAATCATAGTACAAAAATAAAGATTTTCAACAAAAATTTCTCTTTGAATAATTTTTCTAATCTTCGGCATGCGTAATCGCAGCTATTTTTGCAATAACAATAATCAAAACATAAAGAAAAATAACGAATATTAGCTTTGATTGTGTGCAATTAGAAACGCATGAATTATATTTGAAATTACCTTTGTTAACATTACACTCCTTGCGAATTTCCCATTATTTTTGAGACGCAGGGCAATTCTAGATTACTATTGATTCAAAGTTAATTTTTGATAACACTCTTTAAGCAATTAAGTTTAGAAAAATACTCAAAACTCAGTTCAATTCTCAACCTTTAGCAGTTGATAGCTAGCACAAAATACCAAACACTTTTAAATTTAGAGCAAATTGAGCTATACTTTGATTGAAAAACACATACTATAGATACTAAAATCCACACTCCAAAAAAAAAAAAAAAATATTGGGTATGATGAAAGCGAATTCAAAGTTAACTACCTATGCAACATTTCATCTTTTTATAGCTTAACACAATTTTTACCAAGAGATGTCAAAACACACCTTTCAAATTTTAACTTGCAATCAAATTCATGTTTTGACTTTTCATACAATAGTTGTTCAATTAATTCAACGATTATCCTTTCCCTTCAGTTCATCCCGGGTAAAAAAAAAAAAAAAAAAACGAGGTGGTAAAACTTTTACCATGAGATGTCTTCCGACACCTTAAGGTACTATAATAATACTACCTAATTTTAAACCATTTCACATATAAATATCAACACCATTTTGCAACTTCATATAAATTATAATCAGATTAAAGAGTACCAATTTCAGTTATAATAGGAAATACAAGAATTGCTGCATAACTTTGTTTTTCGGTTGTTTTCCCGCCATATTGCATCTTAGTTTAGATCATTGCAGTAACTAGTTTAAAAAAAAGTTAAATGCATTTTTGTTCTCAAAACTATAGTAGTAAATTTTTTTCAATTGTGAAAAATAGATTGTTGTTAAATACTGTAGGCATGTAATTAGTAATACTGTTTATAATACGAGTATTTTGTATTTCTAAGGATGTCCCTAACAAATTTCAAGGGGAAAAAAAAGAGACATTGGCAATATATTATATTATAAATGAAGAATGCTCTGGAATTGATGAAAGCTCACTACCTAAAAGTGATGACGAGTTGAATGATTCTTTCAAAAGTGATAATGAATTTGATAGTGATTATGATACATATTCATCAAGCAGTAAAAGGAAGATAATTTAAATGTGAGGACAAAAGCAAATGAAATTGTTAATGGACTCTGAAGGTGACAGTGAGGGGAGGAGGGTGCTAAACAAAATATTGATCATGTAAAAGAGCAACACGGACCTCCTTGCAGTGTGAAAAGCTTGATTCGAGATTGAATAATTAAGCTATAATTTACAACCTAGTTAAATAATATCTAATAAATATGCATCAATAAATATATTGCTTAAATTATCAATATTTTACTAATAATATGAACTCCTGACAATTTTGTCAATTATTTGCATTCAAACGAAAAGGTACAAAAGACGCCCTTTGATCAAAATAGGTACACACAAAATTGTGGTAGAAACTGTGTAAAATTTTGATAAGGCTCTCTAAACAATATTTAGATGTAGAATTGGTTTAGCACAGTACTCAAAACCCAGTTGAATTCTGAACTTTTAAAAGTTAATAGATAAAACACATACTAAACCTTGTATATCTGACATAAAGACATACTATTTGGATTTTTTTTAAAAATCAGATAGAATTTGGAAAAATATTTAATGGAAATGATAAGAGACTCCATTTTCTCAGAGAGAAACATAATTTCTCTACCATGAGATAGAACAAGACATTTTCTATTTCTAACACTTTTATATATAATGAATAAATAAATCAACTATTATTTCAAAATAATCAAGTATTATTTTGTATACAAATAAATCAAAATTTATTTTCAAAGTTATTGAAAATGAATATTTAAACTATTATATAATTTAAACACAAAATGAAAAAATAAAAAATTTATATATATATGTTTTAAAAATTAAGCTTCAAAATTCCAAATGATTCTAAAACAAGGCAATTTGTTTATTTTTTGATATGCAAGAAGAATTTAGAAGTTTTTCTGGAAGTAAATAATGATGAAAAAGATTTTTTTAAAAAAAACTTAAAAAACATTTCTGCAAGTTTTATCAGATTAAAAAAAAAGAAACAATGGCAGTCATTTTTCTCACAAATGTTCTTCAATCACCTTTAAATTTTGATTTAAAGCAAACACTTAATGTTTGGTTTCAAAGTTGTAGAGTTCCAAGGTTTCTTTTCATTCCACGTGCTTCCTTACATTTTGCGATATATGCTGGAAATTGCAAGTTAAAAAGCTTCTTAAGTAAATATTATATGGAAATAAAGATATTCAATACAAAAAATATTTAAAAAAAAAAAAAAACTAAATTTCTGTACGAATTCTTGAATAAAATATATTAGTATAAAAAGAATAATGCATGAATTTAAATAATTCTTTCCAATTATAATTACTCACTATCTCTAATACTAATAAAGATAAATGATTGTATTTCTTGACAATCTACACAGCAGATTTTTTAACCCAGAGCTATTATATTTGATAAAGATATTTTTTAAAGAATGGGAATGTAGACCTGGGAGGCTTGATTAAAATTTTAATTATTTAAAAATGTCAAATTTTGATTCTTTCAACCAGTAACACCTGAAAGAATTATTACACAAAAGTGTTCATACTATTTTCAAGTACAAACATTTATCTTTGTAATAATACTGGCTTAATTATTGACAATGCTTAGCCAATTTTATAATTGTGTAGAAAAGGGTGTTCAATGAGAAGGTATTGTATACTTCCGATACAAGAAGAAAAGGGAGAGATAAAGTAACATGTTATAATGGAAAAGGGAAAAAACATAGAGATGATTTTTTGTGGTTCACAGCTGGAATTTTTTAAATATGAAAATTGAATTCTTTTAAAGAATCTAACTATTGATATTAAACATCATAACATGTAGCTTTTTATGAGATTTTATATTGAATCTTTAATTCTGTTCCTAATTGTAAGACAAACCAATCTTTCAAGAAATTCTGTAGGAAAACCACAAAGAGTTAAACAGATGATGAAACACTAATATTTATATAGTCTTTTTTAACAACATAAATGTTTTTATCTCGCAGACATACAAATATTTTCTGACAGTGCACGATTCTCTTTTATACATTCTCTAAAACTAGCTTGAGTTACAAAGAATATAATTTTAAAAAATACCCCTTTCTTATTTTTATGCTTTTTTTCGTCTTGAAATTAGACTGCATTTGACATTGTTTCATGAAAGCAATTTAAATCACTATTTGAGAAGTGATAATGGATAACTGTATTTTAATTACAATTCTGCCATCAAAACTTAACATGTTTTCTACTGCCCTGAATTATGCCTGTGATCTGGACCATTAGATAATAGGATGCTTACTTTTTTTACTATATTTAATTAGACAGATGGGGATCACAAGCAATTCATGTGACGAACAGGAGATATAAACTTAACAAATAAGTGTTATATTCATTTCAAATTCTACACTAAGTGAGAACTTTTGCTATCACCCAAATATGGGTAACATGGCACTTGCAGTCATATATAGAAGAGTAAATTTATGAATGATCTGAAAATGATTGTTTTTTATTCTAAATGCATGAAAATGATTGAATTCATTTTTGATTATGGTGTCAATTGTTTTATCTGAAAGTTCATATTATTTGAATAGATTTTCTTGTATATTAATATAGTCATTTGTTTGTATCTACAATTTTATCAATTGTCTTGTTCAAAAGTAATTGCTCATTATGTTTAAAAGTTTCAACTGAAAATTACCACATTGGTTCGCATTAATTAAAAAAAAAGTTAAAACAATAATGACTACAGCAAACAAATTTTGAATTTTATAACTAATTACATGGGCAAACCAGGCTCTCGCCTAAGGCTGCCAGTATCTCGATAATAACTCAACGAAAACTGCCATAGAAATTATATCTATACATTTGCTTTAGACATTGCCAGTTTTTAAAATTTTATATCATACAATGATATTTGAAATATACAAATACTTTATTAGGTTAATAACCAAGATTAATAAATTTAGACATGTTGGAAAAAAGTACAAAGTAATTCATTCGATAACTACTGCATCACATATTCAATAAATTCATCACGATAACATTGATACTGTAACAGAAAAACTGCAACTTAAGTGAAAATTGTGTGGTGCATAAATAGATTAATGAAAATAAACAAAAATAAGAATACATAAAACTTTATTTCAGAAGCTTACAGAAAGTAATAAAATTATAATCCAACTTACACTCAAAAATTATTAAAAGATAAACCAACCTCCATAATTCTGAAAAGAGAAAAATAAAATGAAACCACAAATGAATAAAACAAAATATGCACATGCTGTTTGAGTGAAATGCTAATATCCATGCAGATTAAAAAAAAATTAAATAAAAAATATCTTTTACAGAGCTACAGTAACTTTTGAAATCAGTGAGGAAAAATATATTTCATATTTTCATTCAAAATATGCTTCTGCAGAAATTTCTAAAGCCTATATTCATGAAACGTTATATTAAAATGCAAGAGAAGCAATAAAAAAAATACATAAATCAATTTTTCTACTAATTATTTAATTAATAACAATTTAAAAACACAACAAGTGTTTAAGATAAATTATTCCTGGTCAATCCCATTAATTTTGTGATGTACAACTACTATTCAGAAATTCAGAATTATCTAAATTTAGAATCCTACTAAGCCTGAGATGATTGAGGTTGTTCATATTGATGATACAAATATACATTTTTTAAAAAACTTTGTAAAACTCACAAGAAATGTTTAAAAAATTTTCTCTAGTAGACTTCAATTTAAAAAAAAATCTATTTTCTTTTTTCATTTTCATTTCATTTAAAATATCTTTTTCATTTTAAAGTAGGATTAAACAAATGAATATACAAAAACATGCAAAATATTTTCAGTATGTTTATTTTATACATTTCAATCTTTTAAATCAAACTGATAAAGGTTCTTCTAAAACATGAGGTAACAAACTCTTATTAACAATCATTGTTTGCAATTTAACAAGAATTTTAAAAGACAATAATAATTATTTAACTTAAATTTATATATGAAAATGTAAAAAAAAAAAAAAAGTGGTATTAGCAAAAAAGACATTTTTTTTCTTCTTTTATCTTATTTTGATTAGATTTAACTTAAAAGAATAAATAATAGAGAAAAATAGAATTCTCATATGGTATCTTTTTACTTGTAAAAGACAATAATTTAAATCATTTAACTCCAAGTAAGTTATACTCAACAGTCATCTAAGAGATGACATTTATGGTTGTATGTACCAATTTTCAACTACCTTTCCTCTTTCAATCTTTACGCTGAAGAACAGCTATTGTATTTATGAGATTTTCAAATTAGCCTATTCTTGGACTCCATTCTTGCATGTCTACTCTATGAAAAACTAGAAAAATTAGCATGTTCTAAGCTACATAAAGATATTCATGTTTCAGATTAAGTAGAAGAATCAATAATTCTGTAACAAATCAATAATGATAATAAAGAAAATTTGGAAGTCACATTACAAATAAAATCCCAAGCATATATGTAGTTACCTTTTTATTAATTCTAATGATGAGAAAATAAAAATTTTAACAATACTCATCCACATTACAATATGTTATTTATTTAAATTTTGGGAAATTTATCCCAATGAATTGTTAACTATCGATTTATTTATCCGAATTTATACGGAATTTACATGTGGAACTCAGTTAAATAAAATCTCCACTCAGTTTGAAACAAAGAAATAGTAAAGATAATTTCATCAAATGACAGGTACCTTTTTGCATAATTAACAATAGAACGTTATCGCTGCATAATATAAGAAAAAATAAAAATATCTAATTACTATACAATATACTGTAGAAATTCTTGGAATAATAAAAGGTACAAAAAACATACCCCAGTTAAAAGAGAGATGAGTTTCTGTGAACTAAATCTCAAAATAAAACAATTTTTATTACACACTCTTAAGACATGTAGACAGCTTTAAAATGCGTTGCTTTCAACAAATTATCAAACGCAGGAAGTAAGTGCTACATATGAACAATAAATAAATAAAACTTTCATAAAACGAAATTTGATATCCTTATGAATAAATTAAATTCTTACCCAGTACGTACTACATCGAAAACAGTTCGACATTTTAGGCCTTTGGAAACAGCAACAGGACTTGAATTTTTCTCATATTTACTATCTAATTCTTTCCATGCCTCTTCAAACCACGCACTGGATAGATGTTCGGCAACCATCTTCTATACAATTTCAGTTTTTTAATAATTAACATTTCATTCATTCAACATCACCTGAAAAACTGGAGTTCACGCACCACTAACACCTTTCACACTACCTTAAGGATCGAACCAATAAAAATAGACACAAATGACGTCATATTGTATGTTTTCCAACTAATGTTCGTTACGAGTTGATTGGTGTGAAGATTTACAACTTCCTAACGAAGTTGAATGGATTTAAGAAGAAGAAAACAGTTTCACCAAAACATTCTACGTAAATTATGAGTTTTCCTACATTTACGATAGTCGTCTACGTAAGAATGAGAATTGTAATGGAGTTATATTTATTTCGATATCAACAACAACAAAAAGGAAGACATGGAAACTTATTTGAACAACTGATGTGAGGAAACAATATAAATTTTTTTGAATTTTGTAAACGAGATTGAGATTATATATGTACCAAATAAGAATGAAAGTTCATTCCGTATTTGCTTGCGTTCTCTTTAGAATTGCTGCAATATTTTGATGAGAGCCCTATTTCTGTAATAGTGCGACATTAGTTCAGTAAATAATTTTTTCTTCTTTGACTTTTTATCCAAATGGAGACCAAGGAATAAATCTGATTGTATGCATATATTTCCTGGCCTACATTTTGAGCGTAGAATGACATATACGATGCCTTTGTGGATTTTTTGATGACAGATGTATAAAACTATTCGTTTACAAAAAAAGCGTTTAGTGCAATGAAAATACATGAAGATGCATTTTTATCGGTTTTGTTCACTTATACGATGTGGTTTTGTTAATTAATGTAATTTTTACAACACAAGAGTCAGATTTGCCGTAGTGAGGTAGTTAAACTTGATTAAAATGGACTATCCGACTTCTAGTGTTTTTATTTTTATCAAACAAATGGGGATATTCAGAATTAATGTTGAATTCTAATTTTTTATTGATGTAATAAATATTATTATTATTATTATTATTATTTTGCAGCATTCGAAAAATATTTTTTTTAAAATTAAATATTTTTAAATAAGTGTGCCGTTATTCACCATATTAGTATAGATGCGTCATCAAATGTCCATATAATATAATGGGGATTTTTATGGGAAAGGATGAAACTCAAACAACATCTTTTGATGCTAATACCAAATTAATAATCCTGGTTTATAATTTTGTTTTCTTTAAAATGTTCGAACACTTCCAATTTAGATAAATTGTAAGATCGATTTTTCTTTGTCATTTTAGGACTCTCATCGTCGAAAAGAAAATAATATGCACCTTATTTGAAGTTTTTTATGGTTAGATAATAGAATAACAACACAATATTGTGTAATATTTGGAAAATATTGAACAATATTGCGAATACCGAGAAATACTGAATATCTTATAAACAATACTGTATAATGAATATAATAATCAAAAGACACCGTAATTTTTTAAAGCATTGATACAGTAAAGTTCTCTGACAAAAAAAAATTTAGTTATTGCTCAATAAATAATTTAATTTGAGATTTTATTCCAAAATATTAACTGGTATTTTTTTTTTAATTAAAAGACGTATATTGTGGAAACAATATTGAAAATCCTACATTGAACAACGGTGAAAAGTACTGTGAAATTTATATTATAACCTATTAGTACAAGATATTTAAGACCTCTCCACGATATTGTTAAATATATTCTGAATCCCGGCCAATACTTGAAGATATCATAACAATATTGTTGGGCATTTTGTGCTAATGGGGCAAATTATACTTTTATCTACTTTGATCGTTGTGATGATACTATTGTAAATTATGCATTTAAAAATATGAAATAATAGTTTCTTCTTTTTTTATGTATTTAACCTGAAGTGATCAGATAAAAATGATACATTTTCGAGAACGAAGCAGAGATAAATGAAGAGATTTTTCCTATGTCGACCTTTTTGACTCCTAATATATGATTTCTTCCCTCGTCTTTTTATTTTTCTACTTAAATTGGTTGTCTGATTTTGATTGTTTAGAGAATTATATGTTTCTTAACATTATAGACAGGATGAAGAAGTGAGTTTGCTTTATTTATCTAAATAAGTTTTCGATGAGATATGGAAATGTTTTTTCCCTCATACTTTCAAATCTTTCATCTCATAACATGCATTTTGAATGATTTTCATAGTAGCTATGATATTTTTAAAAATCCATTTTTGAATATAATCAATAATAAGTTTAGAATAAGTAATGAACGCTACTTGCATTCTTAGATTTCAAGAAAGTTTTAAGAAAACAGTTATGCATTATGCAATGTTTAATTCTGTGTAGTAATTTAAAATCTTGTCTATTAAATTTGTGTCGATTTCAAAGAGCAGTTCTAGTTTAGTTTCATATTTTTTTTATAAGAAACTCCCTTTTATTAACTCTGTTAACTTCCTTTTGGCAAACACACATAGCTTTATGTATTTTTATTTTATCTCAGTTACTGTTGTTCTAATTGTTATTGTTTGATTCATATATTAATTAATAATACTTTAACTTATAATAAGCAATAATTTAAATTATTGCTAACAAGTAGAATTATTGAATTTTTTAAACAATTTTTTAATCTATTTTTAGAAGAATTTCTTAAAGATTTTTTAATATAAAAATAATTAAGAAAGAAAAAGAAATTCAACAAACAAAAAAAAGAGAAAATAATTGTTGTAATTTCTAAATATTTATTATTCTCCTTTTATTTTCGTCTTTAATAGTAAGTAGTTATGAAATATATATTGGCCAGTAGAATACATAAATAGAAGTTCCTGTTTCTGACTAATCATTAAAAGAATTAACTAAAATTTGTGTAAACATCCTGCATTGTTTAATGGATTTACTACTTTTGAATTTTACTTCATAATTCAGTTAACGTAGGGGTATAATTATTGTTAAATTAGATTTTAGAATTGGATATTTTTTTTAAAATTCAGATGTTAGTGCATTCAGGTTTTGAGTGTTTCCCTTTTTCCTTAATGTTTTGAATTTTTTTTTAAACAATGGTTTTATGATGGAAGAAATATGATGCCTGAACATTATATTTCTTTTTAGTGTTTTTATAAAGTACTATTTCATTATTATGAATATTATTGAAATATGTCACATTTATTTCAAGTTATTTTGCTAAATAATTACTTGAACAGTTATCGAAAAAAATGTGCATAAACTTTCATAAAAGAAGATTATTGAATATTTGAAAATAACATCACAATACTTATGATTTGTGAAGAATACTGTTTGTGATATTTAATCAGAATATAAATAAACTTTGCACTTTCTTTTTGCTTCTTATACCAACTCCAATAAATAGATCAATAAAATATGTGTATTAAATTAATTTTTCTAAATAGTTCGAATGAAAGGTTTGTATCATGCTTTAATAATTCTTAATATTCTAGATAGATTTTCTATTCTTTTTTCTATTGACTAATTTTCTGTTTAATTTTAAAATGCTATGGAGCTCATTTTAAGTAATTTCTTGTTTACGTTTAAATTGGTTGATGATCTATGTTTGCCTTGAAACAAATATTTTATGTTGAAAAAAGTTTCTATATTTGTGTTCATTTTATAAATCATCTTTATGTATCGGAACAAAAAAAAAAAAAAAAATCGTGTTATAGTTTATGCTACTTGAACTGGTTTGGTCTTTTCAAATATCCAAATAAAGCTCAGACAAATTTTAAATAAATCCCACTTTTACTTGAAAAAAGGAGAAGGACAAATTCGGTTAGTGTAGTCTTTTTATTTATTAATATATATTCTTTTATGCACTATTGGATCAAAAATATCCGAACACCTTCATATTGTTACGATTCTGTAATATTATTTCCCAACTCCCAGAACGGCTAGTCTCCTAGTTAGAAAATGAATTTTAGAAATATTTAAATGGATGCAGAGTCAAAGACTTCTGACTTTAGTGATCATCTAGCAACATTGGGGATAAAAATGTAAGTTCTTGAAAATGCACGAATTTTGGTGATGTCTCTATTAGAAGCTAAGACACGCATTCTTTCTAAGAGCAATGATATTTGTTACGGAAAGTATAAACGGAGGCGCATACACGAGAAGTAGTAGTCGAATGAATTCTCTCTTTGGAGTGCTAATCTCTAGAGAGATATCTCTAGACGCTTAGTGCTGTTGGGATTATTTAATAACTATTTCATGTTTGCATAATGTGCTATTGATTTTTGCAAGTATTGTCTTTGTGTATACTTCGGCTGTGTTTTCGTACTACCTTGGATAAAAATGCATCGATATCTGCTATCGAACTTCATGGACTCACCGGAAGGATTTTCCAGAATATAATTTATGTATTTTTTTTTAAATTTCTCCAAAGGGAATATAAGAAATGCCTTTGAATTTCAGCTATGAAAAACACGTTTTTAAACTCACAGTTTGTCATGAAAATTCTGTCATAAGGGCATTTATGAAACCGACCCAATAATTAAAAAAAAAAAAAGAATTTTATTCTACCAATTTTATCGAAATTAGGTTGATGGATTGATTAGAAACTTTCAGCAATGCGCTTTCATTTGTTTAAAGAAAAATTTACATATAATTTCATAAAAAATAAGATGTGCATTCAGGAGATTATAAGGATTTTTATTAAAAGAATTCCAAATTTTTTTGAAAGCATTTTGCTTTTAAAATATACAACTTTCAATAAAACTAAACCAAAATTGTGTAATATGCGACAAAGAATTATTAAAGCATTACATTAAAATTTATTTAAATATTGAAGGAAGTATGAGAATTTTTAGTAAATAAGTTTTAACCAAGCTTGCGCGAGATATAACATATTTTTCCTTTCATAATTCCAAAGCCAGATATATCGGCAATATATATAAAAATTCCAGGTGAGTACAATTAATGATTCAGAAATGGTATTACAGTTATCTAGATTTCATTTTCTCTCTAACAGAAATCAAATGATGAAATGTTTGCCACAAATTGATATTCTTTAAAAATGAATCCTTAAAGAATTATACTGAATTCTGTAAAAGATTTGAAGTATGTTAAACACCCTTTCATATAAATAAAATATGTGACAAATATTAAACTTCTACCATTATATAATTTGATATTAAGAGAATCGAAATACTTGAAAGCTTTGTTCATCCTATAAATGTAAATATTTCCTTAAATATTTAGAAAATTCATTTCAATTTTTAATATAAAGCCTTAATAATATTTTGACAATGCAGGGTTCTGGATGCAGTTTTATTATGAGAATGTTGTTGTTACATCAACACAAATAACGAGTTTGAAAATAATATCGATAGAGCATAAACGCTTTTACCAAGCAACTACAACAAATGCATTACAACATTTTTTTGTTTTTGTTTACCGAACTAGAATTTAAATATTCCGATTTGTAACCAAATAGCTATCTGTATTCTCACTAAATCTCTTGGAATATTCTTTCTAATTGTTCTCTCTCCATATTTTTTGCTTAATTCACATAATCTGAAATCATTTTGTACTTACATTTTAAACACATGTCTTCATTTATTTATAGGAAATAAATTTTATGATTATTTCTTGACTGAATCTGGTCTTGAAGTGCCTAATTTTATTAGTGCGACAAACTTTGCAAAGTTCCGCAGACAACATATTATGGGCCTAGAAGAATTGAAATTTTGTTGGGTTTTATTAGTTGTTTCTAAAATAATTAGATCTTTGAGAGGTTATTAGCTTTCAATGTGTTGAATTTGTTTAATGTGAAATTACATTTGGGTGCAGAAAAGTTGAAATTAATTTGAAGACTAGCTACAGGTCAAATTTACTTTATCTTGTAGAAGGTGGAAAAAGTATAAGATCACTCAAGAAAATGAATTTTACTTCAATTATTGCTTCTATTGACAGAGGTTTGGCTAAAAGGCATAGGTCTACCCATATCTTGTATTATTTGGCTTTAAAAATCTGAAATAAATTAAAATTCTGTAGCCCTCTCTCGAAGAAAGACGGTTGAGGTCATCTACTCTCTTTCCCTCCAATTTTTGCCGCTGATTAAATACGAATTAAGTTTCAAAACAAATGAAAGCATAGAAATATAATCTTCATTTATTGTTTTGTATTTATCGTCTCAAAATTGTTAAAAACTAATTTTAAAAACTAGTTTCAACCTAAGCTAATGTCACTTTTAACTTTGATTGACAATTTAAACGTTGAATTCATAGCTATAAAAACTACAAATTCAATAAAAACAACATTTATTGAAAATGAAATGAATTCTAACTTAAAAATGAATTGATTCAAATAAATTTAATAAAATAATTCCAATTCAAATAATTAAAAAAGGATTCAAACACATTTTTATATTTTATTCATGTTAACATATTAATGTATTTTCTTGTAAAAAGGCAGATAGTAGTGTCTTGACATCTAATTGATGCATGAATGGAAAAAAGAAACACAGTTTTAAAAACACTTTTTTGTTACTGTATCTAAATTTAAATATAACTTTAGTTTAGTTTATGATACTTTTATTAGTTATCTAACTTTTGTTTTTTATTTATAATTCATTATTATAAATATTATGAAACTTGAAATCTCAAATTCACTACTTGTATGTGCCAGTTGTGTGGAATAAAAATTAAATTTATTAATTAATAGAAATTTATGTTTTGAAAATATTGAAATAGTGTATTATTATTAAGAATTTATAGATATGCAAAATTACAAAATTACAGTATATCAGGAAACGAGTGAAAACTTGATTAAATATTCTTTCTTTATCACAATAAAACAAATTAAATGAACATTTTCAGGTAGCATAATGCTTCCTATTATAGTGACCTATGTCTTACGGATTATATTAAAGCTCGATTAAAAACTTTTTCTCTTTCAAAATAAAAGAAACCAAATTAAATAAACTTTATCAGGTAGCCTAATGCTCCTTAAATATTATAGTGACCTATATCTCAGGGATTATATTAAATGTAAGAAAGCACAAGAATCTTCGATAATAATATTCTTATATAGAGCAAAGATACAATAATTTTGATGAGTAGATAACTTTTCTCCCTCAAAATTGTTGCCGCATGAAACTAGAAATAGAAATAAACCGAAACTAATATCCGATAAATGAGGTAGATGATAAAAGAATTCCCCCGCTTTCTGTATGCTGTGCAGTTTCTCAAGTCGCTCTCTGCATTTAGGATGCATTAATTGATCAGAATGGTAGTGAGGACTTCCTTCTCATTAACTTGATATAAATCCTTGATTTTATGAATTGAAGAAAGTCATAAACGATATTCCAAAAAAATGAAGCATTGTTTTTCATATGAAAATGACAAATGAATAATATTTTATATTATGAAAACATAAAAAGTGCCGGGTAATAATTTAAACAGTTCGAAAGAGAAATCTTTTAAAAATATTCCTGAGACTAGTATGATGATTTTTTAAAACGATTGTTGCTTTGGATACATGTAAATATTTGTTACATTGAGTCGTTAATTGTTGATCACATTGAAAAAATTTTCATGAACTCAAGTTTACTAATACTGCTGGAATCTTGATTCCAATAGAAAATTCTTAGCTTTTATGGTACAGAATCCCGAGCACGTGTTATTGAAATAAAACACGTTTTTTAATTTAAATACTCTTTCTTCAAAATTCATGTATTCCATGTTTTTTATACGGTAGAAATAAGCAGTAGCAGATGGTATTTTTCAAATGATTTAAAATCATAACTGTAAAAATTATTTTTCCAATTTAACGAAAAGAAATGAAAAATATTTTAATCATGACGACTAGCTTTCTTAATTTCTCACTCGTCCTTCAAGTTTATTAATTTTCTTCTCTATTCCATTTCCTTTCAAAATGAAGTTATATAAATGAAAAAACCTAAATTTTTTTTTGCGATGATAATTTCGAAAGAAATGATTATTATTATCAGCAAAAAAGACAAAATGGTGTCAAAAGATGTTCTGAATTTTAGATAAAAAATTAATCATTCTTTGCTAAGGCTTTTTAAGCATCGTATAGGAGAATTTTGATTACTAATATAAGAATTTGAAGAATTCAGTTCTAAATAATAATAAAAACATGTGTTGAAAAGCAAGGAACATGTTTCCCATTGCAATACTTCAACAGGAAAAGATAGTAAAACATTCTTCGATAAAAAAAAGCAGAAATTATTAGCTTTTAAACAAAATAACAAAATTTAAAAATAACGAAGATAATCGGAATACAGACAAATCTGGGCGATAAGAGAAGTGTCATCTGTATACTATTAGCAAACATGGAAACGCATTATCTTAGTTTTAAAGAAAAATATTTTCTTTTCATGATGTTTCTAGTGATTATTCTCATTTTATTTATGAATGCTATTATTTTATTTATTCGTAAACTTCGTGAATTGCTTATAATTTCATTTTGGAAAAAAATCACATTATTGTGTATTCATATTCTTCGCATTCGGTCTTTTCTTCATCTCTAAAAATAAAATGAACTGTATTAAAAGGATTTTAAATTAAATCGCATTATTCTCAAACCCGTTCATCATTGAATTTTAAGAAATGAATTTGCAGATAAATATTGTATAGAATCTAGCATCTCATTAATTTTAATAAGATAATACAACAATTCGACATTCATTTAGTCGAAATCTTAATTTCTTAATTATTTTTAATAGCTGTAACAGGATTTTCATAACTTGTTTATTTTTGATCTTTTCGAGCATATTTTTAAAAGTTCCCTTGCAAATTTATTATCTTAGAAGTCTTTAAAAATGTAAGTATTAACTCTTTTTGCTGACATTTATATCCAGAATGCATCTCTCAGATGCATTATATCCAGAAGATTATTTCTCTCACTCTTACTTTTCCTTTGCTTTTTGTGTAGTAAAGGAAGGGCAACTGGCCAGTTTGTTTTTCTGTTTCTAATTTACAAATAGCCACCCAATGAAAGGGAGAGTTACGGAAGTGTCGATGCTACGGATACTAATTTTTTTGGGTCTCATTAAGATGAAATAGTTTTGATTTTATTCTGTGGTAGTCAATAAATATTATGTGGGGTTGGCGGAAGGAAAAAACACCCCTGTGCCCAGTGGGTCATTGTCGGTTGTTTATATATAAAACTTGAAAACACACAAACGCACAGAGAGAGTTCTGGTTTTCAAAAATCGTAAAATACAGAATCATCATAATTATAATATTGGTGGGTTAAAACTTACGAAGGGAGGGCTTGGGTTCGGTATGGGATTTAGCAAAATGGTAGTATACATTTAAGATGTTCATTCATTAAAATTTTAAAGCGCAATAACCAACCAGTTCCAGGGACCCTCAAACTTTCAGCTTAGCTTATATACTAGTAATAGGGGCTTACATATTAGTAATTAAATTCAGTACCACACGAATGATCATAATTTTGCATAAAAAATTAGAGACGAAATATCTCTAATAATAAGCAAGTTAGCATACAATTTTCTGTTAAAAGGAAATATTGCATTTTGTTTATAATTTTTCATGGAATTTTGTGCAATGACAGGAAATTGTTAATTATTGTGATTCAAAACACATTAATCGCAATCATCACTGATATTCTTTTATATAAGGATAGTGAAATTCTATAGAATAATGGTTATAATCCGATTTCCAAACTGATGGCAAAGAAGTCTTTTTGAAATATTTCCAAGCGCAATAGTTAATTCAACCAATCAGTGTGGGCAATTATAGGGTTAATCTTCATATTACATTGATTTTCAAAAAAAGATTTCACAGGAGATTTTTTAAACAAAATGGACAGTATTTGATCTGAGATATTCAAATTTTATTTTCGAACACCGAATGCAATGTAATATTTTTTTAAGACAGCTCGGTGAATCTGCAATCAACCAGTCGGATATCGAAGTTTTACTTTCCAAGACATTTGTTAAAATTTAATGCAGATTATTTAAGATGTTTATGTAATAAATAATTTTTAATAATTATCCTTTCTGTTTTGATTTTGAATTACATCCCTTTCTTTAAAAGATCTGACTTCGCCTCTTACATCTATGACTATTTAATTGCGATGAATTCAGAAAATATTTTGAAATCTGTTCAAACATCTGTAATGCGTATATTTTCTCCAAAACGAGGTAGATTTTCTTAGAAAATTATTATTTACCATTTTTAGATACCAGAATACGAAGAAATATGTTAAAGAAAATCTGAGCCTGAAATTTCCATCTATTTTGCCTTTACAACCTAAAAAATTAATAAAAAAACCGAAAAAGACTTAAGATATATTTTAATAATAATAACAGAACAAATGCTCTTCTTCCAAAGAAAAGTTTTATTAGTCTTTTGTTCATGTAAATTGATCAAAATAGTAACCTTTTCTAACAAATTTTCTTAAAAACTTCAAATAACTGAGTATAAAATATCTTTATTTATTTTCTGAAAAGATGACATATTAATATCAACTTTTTTAAAAACCTAAATTTAAAACAACATATTAAAAAAATACTCTATTGTATAAGAACATAAACTAACAAATTTGAAAGAACAGAAAATTCTGGTGAATTGTATACGATATTCCATGAATCTTAAAACTTGACTTCCTGAAAAATTATTCAAATTAAAAACTGAAGGAAATTTTCACACATGATTTACCATTACTTAGATTATGATCATTAACAGTACTTGAGATTTCAAATGGAACATTGATATTATCAATTTTGCAACGAAAAATCAAATGAGGCGTATAAAAGAAAGAAATATAAAGGATTTTCAGAGATATTTCTTAATTATCTTTTTCACTATAGATAAATAATTATGTTCGTATTTCTCTGTGTAATATGACAACACTATGTTTAATGCATGCACTTGTTAAAAAATGTTTTTGTACATTTTCTGGTGCTTTTTGAGAACATGGATATGTATATGGCTTGAATCATAAAATTATCGACTGACGGATATCACAAGGTGACGTTATAATGTGTCATTTTACAATATTAATCAGAAATTAAATAATGTATCTTATAAATTTGAGTTTAAATATTATTATTGATAATTATCACCTTTAAAAATCTGATAAAAATAATATAGGTCATTGTCTTTCTTTCAATACTTCTGTACTTTTGTCAGAAAAATTTAATATAACTCCATTAATGGTAATCATAAGGAAGTATTTTTTTTATCAAAGAGCTCATTATGTGTCTATTTTTGCATCATAAGCAGCATTTGCTGTTCCTTCATCTTTTATATATTTGTCTTGTTTATTTCTTAATATTAACCACATTATGAAAGCTACACCAGCGGAAAGTGCACAAGATGCTGCTACGGTGTAAAGCAGAACTCCGGGCACAGTATCTATGTAAGTGCTTATAATAAATGGAATGATCATTTCGCCAAATGCAGCACCTATGCAAAAACTAGAAGCCATTTTGTTAGTCACAGTCATGTATTTCTCGACCCAGCCAACTGCTGCTGGAAAGAAGGATGCTATTCCTACTCCTAACAGAATGGTTGCTAGCCATACTGCCCATACCTGAGATCCTCCAAAAGATAGTAAAATGAGTGCACCTATTGAGGATATGATAATATCGAAGACAATAAGTTGTAAATTACTAAATTTTATAGCAAGGAATACTGAAAAAAACCTTGAAACCGAGAATGCTGCCCAAAATCCTGAAGTCATGTAAGATCCAGTTGTTGGAGAAAGTTGTAGAGGTCCTTTAACTACGTATGTCGTCAACATTTGTGCATATCCGACCTCAGTTCCTGTTTCTACAAATACTAAAATGATGTTCAGAAAAACTATTAGAAGAACGAAAGATAATTTTCTTTCTCTAACCTGAGACTCATCATTTTGTTGTCCTTGAGTTTCCAGTGGAGCGATGATACAAATAATTAAGAAAAGTGCTGTAACAAATATTGCAAAGCCTCCAATAGCTGAATAGGCATACGTGATGGGTGGAATCTCAAAACTATCAACCAAACTATTATTAAGGAAATTCTGAAAGGCTGGTTGTAGAGTAGTATTAGCAGCAATTGTAGATTTATTGTCAAAGGTGAAATCTGATGTGTCGATGCTGCCAACAAAAGGAGCAGCAATTAAAGGTGCTATGAGTGCTCCCAAACCAAAAGTAAAGTGGAGTGCTTGATAAAAAGGCCCACTGTCTTTACCCCACAAATTCAAGCAGCATACATTTCCTCCTGAAAAAAGAATGTCAATATTAATGCCTAAATTTCCAAGAAAAACAAATTAATTTGTTAGATTTATTAAGGAAAGGAGAGTTTGGAAACCAGAATAAAATTTGCAAAATGGAACATACAAATATTTATAATTCAGGTATTTTCAGTATTTAAAAATGTATTCTATCAAGATATTGTTTGTCACGCTCATGCTTATGTTATTAACCAATGAGACTTTTATTAAAACAACTTATAGAAGAACGATTTCTGATTCAAATTGTTCAAAAAATCCTGAGTGTTACTAACTATTGCAATCTCCCTTTTCGTAGGACTAGTGAGAGATTTGAACATATCAGCAAAGATAACTTCTGTCAATCATTTTCTTGTCAAAGTATGATCGAGTGTTTACGAATTACTTTAACGTTGTCAGCATGGTGCGGAAAAATACTCCAAACGTATAAAATAAGCTTATCAATTTCTTAACATCTGAAGTTGATGGAAATATCATTCGGAGCCTTTAAAATACCCATTATTTTCCCTAATTATGAATACAACTCAAGATATCTCTGAAGTTGACCAACTAAGTGGAGTTTATGGATACTGGCTGACCCTCATAAAAAAAAGACACATTGAATTAAAAATTCGAAAACTTTTTATATCTTTTAAGAAAATAAATGATCAGTTATCGAAGGGCTGTGAAGAAGCAATCACGAGGAAAGAAGAAATCCCCAATCACTGCACGAGAATGTTCGAGTTTTAAAAAATGTTGTGAACGAGGATATAATATAGTAATGAGTAAGCAATAATGCATTAATGAGGGGAGCATGCAAAGATATGCAAGAACCTATAACAAAAAAAAAGTTTCATATGCTAATGCATTGTGCGATCCATAAACTAAATTTAATTTTAAAAGATGCTATTAAAAGAAACATTGCCAGGTTTTCGATACAACCCAAAATGTATATTGCTATTTTTGTCACAGCATTGTTCGTTGGGAAAAACTGAAAACGAAATATGTGAATAGTTTATGCAACACGAAAATGACACTACATATTTTACACTCAACTCAATTAGCTGAATAAATAAGTAAAATTCAGTATTCATAAAAAGCATAGGATTGATAATTTGATGAAATATTAATAATTCTGACTATCCGAAAAACAAAGAAAAAAATGAAATGATATGATTAAAGAAAAACCGGAAAAGTACCAACTTTCCTTCTTTGTCATAAAATGAGGAATTTTAGGATTCCTATTGTTCCAAACTTTTTACATTAAAAATCATATATTATACGGAGTATTGGAGAATAATTTGCTTAAAATAACCGAAATGCGAAGAAAATATAGAGATATAGTGTCTATTAGCAAAGAGATTTTTGAGCTTTGGGTAATAATTAAAAAGTTTTGCCTGAATAAGATTAGGGAAGTGAAAAAACATGATGATAAATTTTGAGAAGATGAGAAATTAAAGGAAACAGAATTTTATCTTTCGGTCTATGTGCTTTACCCAATAATAAATATTTACACACTCCGTGACTGTTTCCAGGGTATGAAGAATGTTCTCAATATATCAACCCGAATTTCTTAAGAATGCAAATGAAAAAGGAATCTATGTCAAGACAATTGATTCTGCTTGAAAATTTCTAGAGGATGTTAAAACAATATTTTCATTCGAGTTCTCTTTTATTAAGGCATCATTTAAAGATAACTTTAAAAAAATTAATAACGTTAAGGATTTAGCAAAATTATTGATAACAAATAACCGTTCACTTTCAATTACTTTTTTTAAGCATACACAATATGCAGTATGAAACAGTTCATATGACAGTGATTATTTTCAAAACTGAAAATACTAAAAAGTAAATTGTGAAACAGTATGGGATAGCAAAGACGTGTCAATTTAGCTTTGCTCTCAAATGAAAATAATCAAGCCTGGTATCTCGGTAAAGACCTCACTTTTTCTGGGAACTTCGGGCATTCTCCTAGTTGACTGACCTTATGGACTAGTGTTTGGTTTAAAAATATCGTCATACCTTTGATATGTTTACGAAATTGTAATATTTAAAGTGCTCTTGTAATTTTTATTGTAATTATAAAATGACATTCATTAGTCTAGCTTGAATCGAGTAGCATCTGAAGTTGCAAGCAGCAAAATTTCTTTTTTTAATAGTAGGTGATATTCTTAAGTGCGAGTAAGGATCTAAATATTATTTTGGAGGGAAGATATTTCGAGTTTTACCAATAAGTAATTTGAAAACTTGTTTCATCCATACTTTACAAAATACAAAAGGGCTCTCAGGTGCCCCATGAAAACAGTTATATCGTCTTATCTATTTAAAAACACAGAAAGGCTTGAAAAATAGGTGAATACTTTTTAATAACCAAGAAATATTTGAAGTTCAAAATACTTATTTCAGACGTAAAATGAACGTGAAATATTTTTACTAATCTAAGAAATTTATTTATTTTATTTTTAGCTTAAAATACCTTAGTTTAAATTTTAAGCTAAAAGCTTTACGGAGAAAGTCATGAACTCAATAACAGGTAATAGTAAGACTTAACATGAAAATTTTATTAAATTGTATTTTGCTTACAGAACCAGTTTTTAATAATAAAATATATAAAAGTGAAAATAAAGCAATGCATTTTTATCAAAAGCGAAGCTTTAAAATAAATTTGTAGAATTATTGAACTGAATTTACTATTTAGGGGATAAATAAATTCGAAATTCATCCTTGCTTGAATATTCGGTTTGTATGTTTGTTGTCCTGTTACTGAACACTAAGTTAAAAAAATTGAGATTGCCAAGAAATAAGGTATTGTGGTGGATTGAAGATAATTATGATCCGTGCAGTGAAAGCAAGAGGACGTATGTTTTCGGTAACATTTATTTAATGATCACATTTCACGCAAAACAAACACAAAGACAAGACATTAATACGCGTACACCTTAAGAGAAAGTGTCTCATCTCATTAATTACAATCGAAATGCACTATGGGATGCGTACATAATCAGGCACCGCCATCTATTATCCAAAAGAGAAGATAGAGTAACGCAACTGCTACAGTATCTAAATTAAACTACAAGCATACAACTTTTTATTTTAACTCATTCTATCCCAACAATTTTTAAAATATGACATTTTTATCTTTTGTAGGTATTTAAATGGTAAAAAAGAAACAGTTTTTTAAAAATTATTTTCTGTCTTGCCACCTGAACCACATTTTATCAAAATATTGCATTTCAGAATTGAAACATTTATAAGAGTCGTTCTTGCCTCCTCCTTAAAAATCTAACTTGATAGTAATTGACTAATCTGTGTGCATGTTCCATAGATAAGTTCTAACCATGCTTGGTGAATGAGTCAATTGATTTACTTTTTTGTTGTATTAGAGTTTATATTTCCTTAGTTGAAGATGTAATGTCAAGCAGCAATTTGTATTAAATTATTTCAATGTCATTCATAATGAGTTACCATTTATGATATCCATATATTTTCGTATCTTATCAATGAAAAGTAAATGGCTTGTACGCGATATGATTTCATGGCTCCTAAATTAAAAGCTATTTAATGCTAAGAAATCTGGTAACAGTTATATCAAAACCCGTACCGATGACTTTCAGCTTTTCATAATTTCATATTAGAGTACAATAATTATTTAAATCCATACGATTGCAGTTATAGAATATTTTTGTTTAATATATAAATGTACAATTGGATGAACTAACTTTTTAATCTCTTCTTGTATCTATTCTTTTTTGAACTTTTCATGCAAATATAATTTATAATTATGTTAGTATCTGTTTTGTATTAATATTAGAGTTATTTTGGGACGTATTTGTAGTTTTAAACTGGGTCAGAAGATAAGGATGGCAACTAAAACTCCGAAATTCCCAGTCGCATAATTGGGAATGTGAACTATTGGAAACTTAGCTGTTAAAATATTAGACAAATGAAGTCTAAATACTATTTTTTGATAAAAAATAATGAGCTTGTCACAGTAGCTACCGTTTAATAAAATCTGCAGAGCGATTTATTTGAGGTCCTAATCCTTGTCATTTTTATTAATTCATTGTTTCGTGTTTGCTTTCTGCTAACTTGTTCAGTTGTGTAATTCGACGAAATTCCTATCTTTGTTTCTAATACAAAGCATTGGTTAGCAGATTTCTTGCGTAAAGCATTAGCAAGTGGTTTCTGAATTGAATATTGATAATCCATCCAGGCATTCTCTGAAGGAAACAAACATCGGATGAATATATCATAACACACTGTGTCACATACGTCAGAAATCTGTTACAAAAATGATGTAGTTGATATAATTTATAAGTAAAGGAAGATCTTGTATTAATCTTTTTGTATATTAACTAATCTACGGGTCAGGGTAAAATTAAATGATACCGATGCATTAAAGCATTTTATGTTGCATTCTTGTTACCCGTGGCAATTCTTTCAGGTTTTAGATTCTCAATGCTTTAAGAAAGATTTTTTTATATCTTTTAAACTTTATCACCGATTTACTATACGAATTTGAAACAGGCATTTTGATTTGAGATATTAGAAATATATATAAATAGGCTCCATATATTATTTTGCATTCCAGTAATAAGTAAAATATCTATATATGATCAAATTATTCCAAACAAAATATGATAAAATTTTGGTATGATCTTTTAACAAATTTAGAGAACTTTTAACATCTGCAAGATTCAACTCAAGTAAAGCAAATCTACTTCGAACGTGATCTCTGGGTAAATTGTTTTTCTCCTCTCGGTAAATTGGGTAAATTGTTTTTCTCCTCTCAGTAAATTGGGAAAATTGTTTTCTCCTTTGGGTAATTTTCTGGGTAAGTTGTTTTTCTATAATGCTGTTCTCTTTCTTGTAGAAAATCATTTTCTGCGAAAGAATAATATCAAAGCGAATATAATATCAAAATAAAAACACGCGATCTAGTCATTAGGAAACAAAGACCTTTCTTTAATTGATTTGTCCAGCGTAAATCAAGGATATTCTGAGCAATTTTCATCATTCGACTAAAAATTTCTGTTGTTCAAAATTTCATAGTTTTCAAGCAGATAAAGGACAAGAATGTTAGATTTTTTATGAGATTAAATTTTTAATTGTGTGGCCTTTTGTATATTTTAATTAACTTCTTTATCTGAAATTTGGCCATTAAAAAATTGGTCTCTTGCAGATCTGAAATCTCTCAACGTACTTGGGAGCTTTCCCACACTTTATCTGCCTATAAAAAATGAATTTATTAAAAAAAATTTTAAATACATGATTTTTTAATTAACATGCTATTCTCACAAAACAGGTACTTTTAATTTTTTTTTTTTTTAGAAATCTAGTCAAAACATTCTATCTTTCCAAAACATAAAATATTATTGAATTTTATATAGAAAAGAAAATAGAAGTAATTTTTCTTCAGCGTTAAAAGAATATTATACGAGTTAGTGCTTCTTAAAACTGTGAGAGAATTTGAGCAAAATATTAATTCTACATTATTGTTTTAATAAATGTATTGCGTGTTCGCAAAAGTAGTAAAGGATTCTTTAAAAGAAGCAAAGAAAAATAATCTAGAAGTCTATCTTAATTTTAAAAAATTTAGTATAATATTATAAAAATTTGTCATTCATTAATACTTTCTTTTTTTATTTTATTTTTCTACTGATGTGACATATATCGTCATAAAGAAATCCTTCGTTTATAGACAAAGAACATTTCTGTAGTTTGTTTATAGTTTCAAGAACATTTCTGCAGTCGAGGGAGAAATATTTAAGAATCTCTGATTTAAATCATGATTTGTTCGATGTTCCTAAGGGCAATAATATACAAGAAAGAGGCGTCTTTTAATTATAATAGATAGATAGAAACACCGTCTCATACCCTCTGCCTGTAAACATAACAGTTATAGGTACGTGTTGTGCGAGAGAGAACCTTGATTCCTTTAAGAAAGATCTCCACGCATGCGCGCACGCGCGCATGCGCGCACACACACACACACACACACACACACACACACACACACACACACACAGAGAGAGAGAGAGAGAGAGAGAGAGAGATTTGTGTATTATACTCTGTTGGAAATAACGATGAAAGTGAAAATTTTTATTGTTGTATTGATGTCAGGGGTTGCAATGAAATGAAAAAAAAATGAATGGACTTATGAAAATATTAAATCTGAAAAAACGAATATAAATACTGCAGAAAAATGACTCTTCACAGCTTTCACACTGAAAATTGAACTACGGTTTAAAAAATAAATGATAGATGACAGTGCTACTGTGTTTTGCAAACAGTTAAAAAAATACATGAAAATACAATAGTGTCAGTTTGCAATTGCAAGACACATTTGTTATTCGAATAATTTTGAAAAAGAAATAATAATTCGTGCTTTGAAGGACCTGTGACACTTTTTCACTGATTTTTTTTTATTTTGAATTTTTTTAAACCAATTTTTTTATTTCTATATGTGTGAAAATAAATACTTGCCTTTTCAAGTAGATAAATTTTAGGTTCACTATTATTTCGATATTTTAAATAGCCAAAGCAACAATTTACAATGCAAAACATTGCAGAATAAATTCTTAATTATAGAATGAAAATGTGAGAATACACGTAAATAGGTTTGTATTAAATTCATGAATGGGCCTAAGAGGCACGTTATATTATCTTTTAAAATAGCTTGTACCTTTCCAGATAGAATTTAAAAAAATGAGATATAGGAAATGAAAATAATGATTCAAATTTAGTATAGAACTTCAACTGGATGTTTACGTTTATTGCGAATATGTTTCGGATGAATATTGCATTGGTCTCAAACACTATGTCAGATTTTTGTAATGGATACACTAATCATCAATGGATTCTTTTTAAGTATATTAAAAATTATGTATTTAAAGCCAGACATTCTGTGATCAATTTGTCTGATACTCGAAATACTGTGTTAACCATTTATTCGGATTCTATTTGGGACTGTAAATTAAATGAAACATTCTGCACGCGGATATATTGCTTTTTCGAAAATGTATCAATATCTTATAAATTCGAAAAAAAAAAGCATTGTATTATGTTCAATGAAAGTTGAATTTCTAGCTTTAATAGAAAGGGCAAAATACGTTAGTTAATATTCAAGGGATTTAATTAATTGACCCCGAAAGACCTAAATTGTATACTGTAAAAAAATTAACAATTAAAAAAAACAACGTTGAGAATAATAAAATTAAGCATGCAGATGTTAAATATAAATTTATTTAAAGTTTATTAATTGATGGCGAATTTCAACTAAAATATTTAATTTCTAAGAAAAGCTTAAAACGGAATCACAAGAAAAAACCCTTTTTATCTATAATAAAATATATATTTCAGATGGATTCAGCGATTGATGGGACTGAAGGTCGGATATACAAATAAACTGGTTCCCGTTGAAACATACTTTCATTGGTTATTTTTCTTAGCCGTAGATAGCGAAATATTCAGCTTTAACTTAAATTAACTATATACCAACAAGAAATTATTTTTTTTATCACTGTAATTTAATCTTCTTGCAAAATCGTAAATATCTTACTTTGTGTGTATGTATGTGTTTTATTCAATTGGTAAATTAGTTCTTTGTTTTAATGAAATACGACACGTTCGAGTTATATGCATCATTCCAACCACAATTCAGGTTATACAATAGTGCGATGTTAAAAAAAAACCCAACAACAACTAAAGTTAGACAAAATAACCTGACTTCTTATTTATATTCTACCTTATAGAGGAATCAAGGAAAGAAATTTAGTAACTAAATTGGTATATGTCAACTAATAGCAAGGATTTTCCCATAAACTCGTCTTTACAAACTTGATTACTTGTTTTTAAAAATATTTAATTGGCAATTAATCATTATTTAGCACAGCTTGCCCTTGAAACCTGTAATCAATGAATGAAGCCTACCTGTGTCCAAACAGCCTAAGGATAACCCATTGACAGTCATAAGTGCAGTTAATGCTCCTATACTTCGACTCCATGGAATTCCCAACATTGTGAGCGAGGCAACAAAATTAAAGATCGTAAGGATGATTTGTTTTCGGGCCACCATATCAAATAAAACTCCTCCTATAAAATAAGTATTGAAAATGTCTAATTTTATCAACTATTACAATACATAATATAATACACTATCTACCAATAAGTATTTGGACGCCCATGCAAATGAGGATATCTGCGGTCCTGATACTTAAAATACTGAGTATCCTGCTCTTTCTGTACTAAAATATTGTGCAGGAAACAGCATTAGCATCAGTCGCATGCAAGATGTCACGAAATTTAGAGCCGTCTGATTTCGAGGAAGGAGTAATTGTCGGATATCATAGAAATGACAGTTCGTTAAAGGACATATCTAGTTAAACACTCCAAAACTGATAGTGGCTTTTGTGATTAAGAAGTAGAAGGTGAATCGAATAGTGATTGTCGGAATGTACTTTGACCCGCCAGGCCCACGAAACTAAGAGATAGAGAACGACGAGTGCTGTCCAAAAAAATTCGAAAAAAAAAAAAAAAAGCAACAAACCGATGGCCCACATATTCCAGGTGTTCCAACGAGTATCCGGGACTGTTTTTAATAAATACTATCCGGAAGGAAGCACACTTGTTTTGTTTCCATGGTCTTGCTACTACCTATAAGCCTCTGATTACAAATCCAACCACACTGCACAGAAATGGTGCAAGACGTGCAACCGTAGATGAGTGGAAACTGGTTCTCTGGAGGGATGAATCAAAGTTCACTCTCTACCAATCGGATGGCACAGTCTGGGTTTGGCGTATGCAGCGCCTTTTGGAGAATGCATTGTACCTACAATAAAATTTGGCGGAGGAGGAATTATATTATGGAGATTTTCTCGTGGTATGGATCAGGAACCTTGATCCCCATTCGCGGTAAGCTCAACGTCTCTCCACTATTCTAGACAACAATATGCTTCCTTCGCTGTGGCAATTTTACAGGTTGGATCATTATTATTTCCGGGATGACAAAGCCACTTGTCATGTTGCGAGGTCCACCATGGATTGGTATGATGATAATGGATACTATACGACTGGCCTGGCCTGGCCTGGCCTGCCCAGAGACCAGACTTAAATCCTATAGAAAACCTGTGGGATGAATTGGATGCCAGATTAAGGGGTGTAGCAACCATCCAAAATCGGTGAAAGAACTTGCATGTCTTCTCCATAGCGTAATGGAAGAAAATACCCCTGTTCATCATTCAAACACTTGTGGGAAAGAATGACCCTGAGTGTTAAGGTTGTAATCGCCTAAAGTGGAAGTTATACCAACTATTGAATAGGAATAAATTGTGTTTATTTCATTTAACACAGGTGTCCAATTACTTATTGATAGATAGGGTATAAATTAATAATAAATAGTTATTAGTAATTTCAGTAGTAAGATAAAGTATTTTATATCGAAAATTCAGGAGCCGAAACAGAAGCAAAAAAGCGTTAGCACTTACATAAATAAGTTCAAACATATTCCTTATTTTGAATGAATGTTTAGAAACTTTCTTTCTCTGAAATCTAATTTATTTATCGCTCACGCTTTTACGTTTCTGTTTAAATTCCTTGAAGAAACTGGTATTGAATTTGAAGTATAGCAATAGTACGTATAAACCAATCGTTTGTTTTTGTATGAAATTATAATAAAATAAACGATTAACAAATAGCAATTCTAAATGGATCAATTCTTTTTACCACCTGTTTAGCCAAATTATGTTAGTTGGTGATTATTCTTAATTTATGCATTAAAATATCTTTTTTTATGAGTGATTTAAAAAATGCTCAATATTGCATTCGTATAAATTTATTTTTAATACGTTAACAATTTTATAAAATTAAAAAAAAACACAACTAGATTTGAAAAGAAAAGTACTAATTAGAAAACTGTTGTCAGGATCATTTTGACTCCGATAAATTATTTTTATTAATACATTTAGTTTAATTATACTAAATGTACCGTTTCGAAGAAACAACAAGGCTATTTGCTGATGGACCACACAATTTTGAATTCCGGCCAGATGGTGAGGAGTAGACCGGAGTTGGCACCACACCAATGTTAGAACACTTGGTACACGACGTCAGATTTTGAGTGTATCATACCCACATATACGATGGATCTTAGGTGAAATCGAATTTCGAACCTGTAAAACTTTCAGGCGGAGATCTTACCTTTTCTTTGTTAATGATATAAACTAACTACTCTTCTGGTTGAGAACAGAAACTAGTGTTTACTGATTTACTGATTTTAGAGAGATTTAATGTAACCATAATTTATTTCCAGGTCAAGAGATATTTTGAAGTTAGTTCACTTCTCGAATTTTCTATAGAAGAAAGTTTAGAATAGTTGGTGAATATTTTATCGAACAAAAGAGATTCTTATAAATTCTAACGCTTCTAAAAATTGAATATTTTCGATTAATGAATCGAATTTATGAAAGGTTTTAGAAGGAAGTTTTCATTTTTTTTTCATTAAAAATACAATAAAATATCTTAGCATAAACTCATTATGAGACTAATATTGAATTGAATTTTCAACAGAATGCGTTCATTCATGGAATACTTTTCAAATAGAGGAAGTATTCTTATTAGAATGGTTACACACTAGGAGAGGTTCAAAAATAACCATTAATAAAAAAATAAGTATTTAACGTTACAACAAAATTATTTTAAAAGTTAAAATAATGAATAGGTTTTTTTTTCTTTTAAATTATGAATATGTGATGGCGAAAAGCTAAAATGCCCCCTTATGAGTTTTCAATTCAACTGTAAAATAAATTCTAGTGCAACTTATTGTTTACATTTCCCAACTTATTCTTCTTTAGACGAAAACGATAATTAAATGGCTACAGTAAAAAATTAAAAATGGACAAAAAAATCATAATTAGAAGAGAATTTCCACTGTCAAAGGGTTAAATTAACACGATACATTTTGCAGAGGGGACATGCTCTTTTGACCCAGCTAAGAACCATTGGAAAGATTCAAGGGTTTTAAGCAATTTTTTGTTTTCAGTAATGACATTCATGAATGACATAGTTAATAAATTTAAAAATCCGATGATTCGATACATTTATCTGATTCATGAAGGACGTTTCCATTTTTGTATTCTGGACGAATAATGATTTACGTCAATCATGTTAGAAATTAAACACAACAAATCCATTTAAAAGTTGTGACGCACTCATGTAATGCAAAACTAGTATTCTATAACTCTCACGTCATGGACGCAACCAGAATTTTCCGGTTTTGTGATGAAAACAAAAAATTACAAGCGCCAGGAATGTTTTTCCAGCTCTTCTGAATTTAATTCAATTAACATTTTTCTCAATTTGAAATGTATGATGCAAGACATTCAGTTAAATATACTATTCCATGATGCCAAAACAACTACGTGAATGTAATTGGAACCCTACACATTGCAGTTTTTGTTCACTTTTTTATGAAATTCAAGCAAAGTATACAAATTATGATATTAAAAATTGTCCTGACAGAAAACAAAATAATCCAGATTTGATATTTTCTTCTTATAAGTCTTTCTCAAGCTTGTTGATATATCTCCCGTTTTCTCATATTTAGTTGGTTACTTTATAGTCTAAAATTGTTTGCCGAAAAATTTCACTATTAGCAGATAAT
This sequence comes from Argiope aurantia, assembly GCA_026543865.1. NCBI lineage: Eukaryota > Metazoa > Arthropoda > Arachnida > Araneae > Araneidae > Argiope > Argiope aurantia. The sequence goes on along the minus strand of JAPMOR010096045.1, from coordinate 108,676 downwards.
TCTAAACATCTTGGAAAAAAAAAACTACAGCAAAATTTTCTGAAGTAAAATTCTTCTTTTAACCCTAGTTTAACCAATGAATTGTGCATCATTTTTTGGACACTCCGAATCATAATTCAAGAGAAGTTGAAAAACTTCCTTTTAACTGTTTCTGTATAGTGATAGGAAGAATATATTCCTATTATCAAAAATATCTTCTATTTGGAGAAAAGGTTATGTGTAAATTTTAAACACATTTTTATTAAAAGAGAAAAGCATATTATGCAAAATTTTACTTAAAAATTATTTAGTATTTTTCCTAACTCAAAAATTTTCACCATTAAAAAATTGGCTTTATTAACACTTGAATCCAAATGTTGTATATATACAACGAGCTTACGCGCAAGTTTAAATACCCGTCGGGGTCTTTGAAATCTTTAGATAAATATTTTTTGTTCTTGATAAGCGATACTACTTACTAAATACAGCTATAAGTGGGCGAATCAGCCAGTTTTTAGTGTCTCAGGTGATACACGATATATGTGGAGATAAATCCGACTCATAACGGTTGGTTCTTAATAATTATTAGCCAAGATTTTTTTTAGATAAGACTGAAGTTTTCTGAATTTAAATCCCATTTTAAATATAAATACTACAGAAATGTAAATTGAATTTTCCCACGGAATTTTAATGTTTGTTTTTCAAACCTGCCACTGTCGGCATTCCGTCGTCACTTAAAGTAATGAACGTACGTTAATGTCAATATCAAAATGTAGTTTTGAATTACGATATTAAATTCAGTATCATCAGTTATTAGTCTTCTAAAATATTTCTACTTATCGTGGACTAAAATTCTGATTGATTCCAATTTGCAAGAATTTTTATAGAAATGCTATGCTTTCTGAATCGAAATGAAGGTTAAAATATAGAGCTACTTAATAAGCTATTCTTAGTAATTCCGTTGGTCTATAAAAAATTTCTAATTTTCAGAGAGTCAGAAGAATTACAATGGCATATGTTTCATTCATGACGATTAGATTAAATTGCCTGTTTTCGTAGACGATTGCCTGATTCTATGTAATGGTGAACTGCTGCTGCTGTATACGCCTTTAACTTGTTTGCCTATCTAGACATGTCTGTCTCTAGCATCCAACTACGGAATTCTTGTATTAAGTTAAAGTAGCAATTATTTGTAAAAAGACATGCTCTACAATATTAAAGTTGTCCTTGCCGCTCTTATATGGATTGAAATAATAAATGTCACAAATAGGATGCCCTATAATTTAGAAACTCAATAAATTCATAAGTCTGAAGGTTAAAACGGCGTACAAGATCTTGAGGAGTTAGTACAAAGAAACTCACAACTGGAAACGCATTTTTTGGTTAGTTGGCATTTGATCTACAAAAATATGCTTAAAAAGCAGTGCTATCTTTATAAATATAATATTTTTCTTATTAGAAAAAATAAGATCAATAATGAGAATATCATTTTTGAACTTATGCGATCTTACCTAGATCATGAATGTATTTATACTTAATTCCTGCATCGAAATACAAAAATATTATAACTTCCTGGATAATTTTTACTTTGATTTTTTAATCAACAATTCTATTTAAAGTTCATGGCCTATATCACACAAAAAATAACTTTTTAAAAGGGCATTTTTAGCAGAAAATATACTTCTTATGTTTAGCTTTGAAATAAAATATTGGATAAATTAAGATTTAAAAAATGTCAAAAACTTAAAATTTATTTTCAAAATCCCATTGAAAATGAAAATTCCTTCTCTTTCTTCCATTTTTTCCTTTCCCTTAAGTTTTCTTCTTATAATAAAATATTTTTTATTGCCTACCTGATAAGGAACCAAAAAGATAACCAGCTGATCTTGCAGTATATATAAATGCAATATGCTGCATGTCTGTATTGACAAGATTTTGTAAATCCAATAATGTTGGCCCTGGTATTGCGACACTCATACCCTGAAAAGATGAATAAATAAATAATATAAAGTCAAAATATATCTTATGAGATAAGTAATAAAAATAACACTACAACCTCAAATCGTGATTTTTCTGTCTTAAAAAAGATGCTTGGCACACAAATAAGACAATTTAGCAAGATTTGATATTTCTTTCTAAGAAACCTCGTATCTTCCACCTGGTGAAGAATATTTTCGTACGATAATTTTTGATTTCACAATTTGCCTCAGAAGAAAGAAACAAGAATCTATCAAAACAACAGTTGCACGTATTTTGATATTGGGAACATTTCACTTCGGAATCGCGAGAGTATTCTTCAACTATTTGACGTCACAAAAATAGCCTGTACACGCTTAAAATCACTTGAATAAAGCAAATATAAAATTTGCCGTTAATTTAATTTCCAGTTATTATAGTAATTTATCTGAAACATAGTAAATGGCAACTGTACTGATGGCTTCAACGTTAAAACTTGCGGGTAATGCATACCCGAAACAGAGATTCTTTTTCAGTTTCCTTGAGCAAAAAGCGACCCTTCTTTTTGAATTCCGCAAGAGGATCTGATCAGAGGTTTTGATAGAGAAGTTTTCTGAAAATAAGGCACAAAAGCACACAAATATCTTTTTAGATTGGATTATTAAATATATTAATTCAAATGATTGTATTTTAGCAAAGTGAATATGCTTTTTAAAATTTTATTAAAAAAATTAATGTGAAATTATTCAATGCTGTTGTATAAAGAGCTTTAGAATTCAAGTTACTTCAACCTGAAGCGCTTTTATTTAGCCTAATAAATTTTTTTTCTTAATTATCTTATTAGATATCTACTGTAATGGGAATATGCAATTGATTGATTTGACAAAGAACTTACAGCGCGCTTGAAATGATAATGAACCCTAGAAAATTTTTGTATCCAGTTATAATGGTTATGAATCACTTAAAATGAGAAAATACGTTTTAGGAAATTTAAAGAGGAATCGAACGTCCAATCTATAATCGCCAAAACTTTACTAAATTTTCATAAAGTTACCAAACAAAATACCATTTACGAAAATCATATCAAATTTGTCAATTTTAAGAATCTAACATATTTCAGGAAAATATTAAAGGAGAAAGGGGAATATAGCCTCGAAAGGAACTGTGGGAAATCGTCGTATTATGGTAGAACGATAAATTTTTAGGCTTGATTCGTGTTTTTTTAATTTCATTTTTAAAATTTACGCTAACTATATAGTAACGTTTATATGCTCACTCAAATACTGAGGCTCATATCATGATGTATTTATAAGCGAACGTTCGCAAATATAAATCCAGTCATTAAAATAATGAAAAGTGTAGTTGTAAAATATAAAAGTACTTTTAAAATTTATTAAAATGAAAGTAAAAAATTGTACTGAAATAAAGTTGGGGGAATATATATTTTGAAATTTTAAAAAGGTGTTTAAATAGTTTTTGTCAATTGAATTTTCGAAAGTTATTATGTATGCAATTTATAATCGAAATTAATTGTAAGTATGTAAGTTAAGTTCGATAAATTTTGATTAATTTTTAATTAAAAATCTAAACAAAATTTAGATTTTTAAAGCAGTGAGTGAGCTCCTGCTATTTAAGAAATAACACTACCTTTTACCTACGAGTCCTCTAAAGCTCCGTTCCGACGACGCGTGCGCATCTCCAGACAGGCACATTTGGCCCTCTTTCCTCTCTCTTGTTGTTTTCCGAGGTTCTTTGATGTCTGTTTATCTTCCCGACAATTAGCGGGAAGTTTTGGACTGAAGTCCACAGGCGGTGGTGGTCCTACAACGTGCGACAGGTCGTCGGAACGGGCTTAAAGCTAACAATGTGCCCTATAGATTGTTTTCTCATCTTATATCGCATTGCGCAATTTACAAATAGTATATGTCAGCCAATAAACATTAACATGTTCATTCCATAATTTCTGCTCATAAAAACTGTGGTTAAAATGGTGAAAGTTCTTTTCAACGACGTGCAATCATAACTTTTTCCTGTTAATTTTAAATCTTCACACATGGTTTCACATAGACTTTTTCGAGCTTGTTTCATGCTGCCGAACTCATCCATATGTATATTTCTATGCGATAAATATTTTCTAATTTATGCATCCAGTTTTCTATTGAAAGAATTAAACCACATCTACTGGCCTCAGTATCAGAAGAGGAGTACCTTTTTTTATTACCTTTCTAATAACCAGAATATTAGAAGTATGCACAGCATGAAGAATAGTTTTCAAGCTGATGAATTAATTATGTAAGGCAAAATGATGTTGCATCATAGAAGAGGATCATTTTACCTAGAAATGTAAAATTGCTGTTTTGAAAGATAAAAGAGATAATTCTATATTTCTTAAATTTAAATTTTTAAAAAAATGAGTCCCAATACTTTATTCGGAATTTTTTTATGTTTTCTAACTAATCAACAAAATGGTTCTGTGAAAAGCACTGGGTTTTATTTGAATATCCAAAACATACTCAGAAATATGATAGGGATGAGAATGCTTCGTGTATAAATAAAGCAATTTTACTATGTGTGAGAAAATTTTGAAAGCGGTGATATGAATATGATAGCTACCTTTATAAGAAATACCTCTGCTTACCACTGGTATTTCTCGTATTCATATAATGCTATTTGGTGTAGATAAATTCCAGAAATTAACGATGACATCAATCCTTCTGCCCCATTTTCTTGTTTTACAATTAGCTGGATGAAAAAAATAATTAAAAAAAACTCTTGCCTGCCTTTTTTTGAAATTGCATTGACTTAGACTTCAGGGCGACGCTGTTGAAGTCATCTGATAAATACAAACTTAAATAATATTTTCCAAAAGTTTGATGATTCGGTCATAATTTGAATATTATGACCGAAAAAAATTCCCTTAACTGTTCTGCTTCAACCTTCGGATGGCATCCGAATGACGTTCGAGAAGCCATGTTTTTGAATAATGCTGTGAGAAAACCATATAAATAAGCGGCGAGTTTATGGAACTCACATTCTCTTGAACTGATTCACTCTCAGTCATATTTTCATTGGAAGATGAGAATTACCAGAACGCAATTTAAATATTTGTTTGTAAATATAACTCACCAGTTTAATCTGGTCTTTCTGTCACGGTTGATCATCTCTCTAATTACGAAAACTGCATGAGTTTTTCTTTCCTGAATAGATTTCGAACATCAACTTTTTTCCCTGCTAGGATTCGAATTCCATTTCTTACGTCAGCACTCTAGGGTCACTGCTTAACTTCAAAGATTTATAGATATAATGGCATTACGGAAATCTATAAATGTAACCATAAAAAGAAATAAAAGCCTAAATGTAAAAAGCAGAACTGGTTGAAACTGAAAATTGGATAAAGATCCATTGACTCTCCTTTTCTTTCTTTTTTTTAAATCCTACTGCACTGGAAACAAAACGGTTTTATCCTCAGATAGTCACAAACTCATCAGACAAGAAAGAAAAAAGCAATTTTATTCAACATTCCTTGGAATTGAAGGGGAAACGAAAGAGACCGAGAGTGCTGTCAATTCATTCAGCCAAGCAAGGCATGAGTAAAAACAAACACTGTTTCCCATAACAATTTCGAAAGGAAGCAGTAAAAACGGACTCAACATGTTTTGAAGCAAGACAATTGTTCGTTCCAATTCGAATACGGGATCAGATCCAGAACATCAGTATTTTGATTCTTCAACAGACAGAAATGCGAGACCCTTTTTCATATGATCATTAAATTTTGCATCGAAAGTTTTCTACACAAACTTGATCTGTGTGAATCCAAACATTATGTGAAAATCTGTTACGGAATTATATTAACTAGAACGTATCTGTTATTGTATTAACTAGAGTTTATATTAGTTAAGAATACTAGAAATCAACAAGAAATTATATTAACTAGAATTTATTTGTGTAATGATAATTACATAATTTATAATGTAATAATTAGCATTTGCTGCAGAAAAAGAAATTTGAAAATTGTTATTCACTACTAAATTATACAGAAATAGATGATTGAGAATCCGGGCTAAATAGGATTTGGCGTTGTCACAGTTTCCTGTTTATTTGAATTTTCAGAGACCGATATATTCTTAAACAGTCCATTTAAAGATAATAGGATTTTAAAAGTTGGTTGTTTTTTAGAGTGCTGAGCAGTCACCTTTGAAAATTAGCTGCTAGGACTAAATGAGTTAATTTTCGTACATCGAAAATGTAAACAGTTTTTTTATATGATGTAATAATATAATTTTTATAAGACTTAGACAAAACATTAAAAAGAACTTTCAATAGAGATAAAGAATATTGTTTAGCAATAGATGAAAATTAATCCCTTTTAATTTTCTTGCAAAAATATCCATGAAAAAAATGTTTGCATACGAAGGATATGATAATTCCAATGAAAAGCTATTTAAAGAATAAAAAAAGACATGGAATTATCTATAAAAGACATATACTGTCAAATTATTAAAATTTGGTTTAACTTTTTCAGCTGATTAATAACCCCCCTTTTGGCTATTTTAAATTCTATTTGTTTCAGAAATAAGTTGAATGAAATAAAAGTTATTTCTACTTTTCCTAATATCGGATATGTTTAGAATTGCTGCTTTAAAATTTTTTTTTCATAAATTGATAGCTTAATTTTAATAACTAACGTTTAGAAGCATCAGCTATTTTTTATTTAGCCAATTATATTTCTTATAAATCTACTAAAATAGGTTAAAGCATACATTTTTCTGTATAATAATTAGTAATGGGAAAAAGGAGGCTTTAAATGATTGATTTGCCACTCATTAGCAACTTGTAATTGGGTCTCACTGTTTTTTCAAAAAGCTTTTTTTTGCTATGTAATTTTGCTGCTATTTTTCTTTTATTCTAACAGAATTTATTATTTAATTGAATTTGTTTGGTATCTCACTTTCAACATTGTTAAATCCGGTGGTTAAAAAATTGGAATTCACGTACTCCACGCTCCATCCCTCAAACCAACAAATCTGATTGTAACTGCGATTTTGCAGTATCCTGTATTCATTTCAAATGTTGCTGATTGCAAGAATCATCCCTGTACATGACAAATTAATATTTTCCTCCATTCTGCCTGCTGTATATACATGGCATTTGAAAAAGAATCATTTCTCATATAGGTGTTCTGCACGTTTATAAACTATTTAACTTTTTGTATATAACTGCTGTACATTTAGTCAATGAGTTTTATTTTTGTATTGAGATTTATTTCAGATCGAACTGCAGTCAAAATAATCCTTTTCTTGACATCTTGAAACATAGTGGCAGCGACGACCTTCTGAAGATAGCACCGCCGTCGACAAGGAACTACGTTTCTGTTCTGTTAATGCGATAAATGTGAATGGATGTCATAAATTCCACGTTGAAAGATAACAACTCTGGATAATTTCTACTTGTGAATTATTCAGCAAAACAGAAAGGAGTAGGAAATCGCTGAACAAAGTGAGGGCATTGGACTTGTGTCCTCGCTGCGTTTACCAATGCCCTAATGCTATTTTTAGCTGTTGGATATTTGTAAAAATTTTTAACTTTACTTTCCGGAATATAAAGGAAAAACTAAAACAAAATAAAGTATATCAGTTTTAAAAAGTACTTTATGAAACGGTAGTTGCGCTACTAGATACCTAAATTAATATAGATTTCACATGCAATGAGGAACAGCCAAAATGAAATTAATATTAAACTTACTTACACTTCATATACACATCGCAACCGAATCTGTTTTGAGATTATTTTTCTTGACTGAATGTAAAACAATATTCATTCAGTAACTTTAAAATAATAATTCAACAAAAATTTACTTTGCCCATTTGTTTCAAGTTATCTTTCTTTATAGATACCGAATCTTTAAGTGTACTTATGCCGATGTTGATGAAGACAAGGCAAACAAATCAAGCCTAAAATTTATCATGCTATGATGTTTTGAACTAGAGCTTCGAATTCGAGTTATCGGTTTCACAGATAGACATATATATGAAAAGTGCATCCTGCATTTGATCCAATAAACTTAAAAGTCAATGGATTTCTTTTACTGGAGAGAATAACTTGTGAGTAGACTGCATGCCTTTGTTTGGATAAATAAAAGAAAATGGAAATTAAATATGGCAAATTAATTGTGTGTATTTAATATAAGAAGTATGGAAGTCAAGTTTAAAAAAGTTTGATGCACTTTAGTAATGAGATATAATGTATGCTAATTAAAAATTTACAGAGTCAGAGTTTAGTTATAAGACCGATCATGATACATTTAGTGTAAAAAAAACTGTGCTTAAGGAAGTAAATATGAACTGCGTAGGGAGGGGGGGGGATTTAATTTGACTTATCAAAGAGTAGGGTGACAACGACAAGATATGCTATATTTTGAATAGAAATATTCCATTCTTGCTCTTTAGTAGATGACGGAAAAATATTCTCAGATAGACTATAAATATTGTGTTCTTTCTGATTTGGTTTTGAACTTATATAAAAAAGATAAATTATTTTTTATATGTGCATTATATCTAATCTCAGTTATCCAATATACGATTCTTTAATGAAAATAAAAAAAAGATAGTGCACGTTTATTATTACGAGTTTTTATTAAATTTCATATTCTTAGTTTAATCAGTTGGGAAATATTACTTGCTCTTTTCATACACATTTTAGCTTCAATATATTCATATTTGGTTTCAATATTATTCATATATATTTGGTTTCAATTCGAGAAGCTAAAATAAATAAGACTTTAATATATTCCGAAACGAAAAATTGGGTCTCTTCTTACCGTGCTTAAACTTACGAATCTGTTTCCAAATGCAACAATCTTCTAGGACTTTGATAACTCATTGCCCTCAAACTAATTAAGCTATTACGGAAGTATCATACCCACCTATAGTTAAAATTATTCCTTTTCCGTAACACAATTGTCAAATTTTAGACTTTTCATCTTCAATATCGAATACTTATTTCCGCTACATTCTTTCACCCAAACATTTTAAACTTTTTCATAAAGTCTAATATTAAAAATTTAAATGATACAAATTGACACCAGTATATTATTTTTTAAATATACCCTACTTTCAGCAGTGACGACAATAAATATTAATATTGAAAATTCTAATTTTTGTCTATCCCCATGAGCATTGAAACAATTCCTTTACTTCCGTCAACTTTCAAATAGCAGGAAAGCTCGGATTTTGAACTTTTGAATTTAAAAAGAAAAAAGAAGCCAAAGGGGAAAAATTTTTTTAAATAAGACAGTCACAAGTTGATGACTAAAATGTCCTTTAATATAGCTGAAAAATCTAATTACAAATCACAAATTATATGAAGATCAGAATTGAAATCTCAGATAACTCCTTGAGCAGTACTGAAGATATATTTGAATATTGTATTAATGAATCAATAGCTGATGCAAAACATATTTTACATGAAACTACTCCTCCGAAAAAGATTATCGTTAATCTTCGAATGATCCTGTTTTCCTCTATCTTTCTAAAAGACATAGGAAAAGTATCAACTAGAAGTAGTGCTCATCTAAAGAGCTGTTATCCTATTAACAATACCTCTGATATGATTGGAACAGAGTAACTAATGAAAGTTGGGGTAGGAAATCTCTTGCACATTGTCAGATGCTTAAGCAATAAAAAATTCATGCGTAGTACACTCTGGATGCAAATATTTAGTTACATTAAAAGCTTTGTTTCCTCGCAGTGATGTTCTCGAACACTCATATCAAAACTGATTGCAAAATTCGCTTCTAAATAAATAGCGATGCCCTAACAGAAAAAAAAAATGCATTGCCAAATGCAAAAAAAAAAAAAAAAAAAAAAAACCCGAGAGAAAAATAGAGAAAAAACTTCCAAATATATAGTGAGCGAGGAGAATAAAATATAGTGCGATGTGAAACTGCAGTCTAATAACATTTTTACCGATCGGAAATTTCCTCTTCTATCTTTCAACAAGCCCTTTTCCCTACTTAATAGAACTACCATAAATACTTCAGATTTCAGTTCAGGATAAAAAGCAAGTTTACATAATACAAATTGCAGACTTCAGATAATGGATCTTTGCTATAAATCAGCATAAATAAAATGTAAATAAAACTTGAAATTTATAATCCCAGTACTAACTATTCGTTAGACGCCAGACGCCTAATGAACAATACTGACACCGATGGACAATTATATTTACTGATGTCCTTTTTTATGCTTTTGAATGTAGTCTACTAAATTGTTTTATTTCCCTTCTTTTATCAAGTTTTCGGTGAAATAATCAATGTTTTTCGAAAATTGCTGTTTTACTCATCTTTGCATCTTTTAAATCCTTTAGATTTTGCTTTAATGTAAACTTTCACGTATTTAGCTGTTGACTCATTTATTCAAAGTCAGTTTGAGCATCATAGGCAAATGTTTTTTTTTTAATGTTATCGATTTTTGCATAATACCATTTACTTTGGCTCAACCTTTTTAAATCTGGCTTTTGCGGCTTTAAATCTAAAAAAATAAAAATAAAATAAAATAAAAAAATAAACTAAGAATAAAATTTTGAAGTTCTGCGCATTATTCGAAATACTGGTTTCATTACGAGAAGCATAAAATGAACACTTAGATCAAGCCTGAGAAATCTGATAAATCTGAATGACAAAATGATTAGGCAGTGCATATAGCAACATATGTATTATAATCATTTATAAAATGGCCATCGACCATTTATGCATCAGCCATTTCCGAAAGAGATACATCTCTTCATCGGTGATAACTTTCATCACCTTTGCTATCCCCTATCATGTATTTCTTTCTTCTATTTTAATGCTACCAAAAAGACTAAAATCATCTTGTCCAGTTCTCCATACTCAGTAATGTACTTATTATTTTTGAGAATAATTAAGCAAAAAAAAAAAAAATCTTAAGATCCTTGCATTTTTCAAGCAATGAAAATTTGCGCTAAAGGTACTTTAGCAGTTTTGTAGCATTTCATCTCAATAAGGATATTTTTTTAGCCTTGTGATACTAGAATTTTGATGAAAAGATGGGACTTTCATCAGACTAAAGTATGAAGTCAGGAATGTTTACCAGAAGAATGAAAAGCATAAAGTTCACTTTTATAAAATTACGTGATAGTATTTGAAAATCTGATTGTCGATATTCTTACTCACCAACATGAGGAAGCACAGGTACAGGTTGCATGTCTTGAAAATCTTTATTCTCGTTGCTGTAAATATCGCCATCTGAATTCTTTCTGGTTCAAAAGTGAGTGAAATCAACGAATTTCTGAAAAAGTAGGAACAATGATCTAATTTTTAAATTTCCAATCGATTTTTATTTAATATTGAAAAATTCTGATAGATGAAAAATTTAAATAATAAATTTTAACTTTAGCTCATATTTACTGAATGAAAGTTTTAAACAATTAATGTTATTGCAAATCCATGTCAATAGGGTCAAAAGTGGAAACGAAAAGCAGATAAATAGTTTAATGAAAAAAAAAGGGTTCTAAAATGGAAACAAAAAAAATTCCACAGTGTCACATTTCGTGATTAAGAAAAATTAAACTTTATATTGGTATTAAAAATTCAAATAGTGACTATTTAGTCTTCATTTTTTAAGAATTTTGGAATCGTTCGAACAGTTTTCATTCTATTGAAGAAACTCGACCAATTTTTTTCAAAAATATTCTCTTCAATTTTTTTCGAAATACTCTTTGGTATTTTAATAAAAATTATGTTGTTCTATAAGTAATGAATTTTCTTTAAATCATGTGAGTAGAATCAGTTTTATTGATGGGCTAATAAAGAATTATAAACGGATTCACCGAATCTCTGCTCATAAAACAGATAAATGTGTGTATTGGCATTATGGAAGGCAGATCTTTAATCCAAGAACTTCCAAATTTGGTACAGATATACTTTGATAGGTAGAAATGCATACCTCAGAGGCGATTTTTTGAAATTTTAATTAGAGTATTAATTAATTGAAAATCTAGTGAAAGTTTTTTTTTGTTTTTCCATGAGATATTTCGAAAATGGTAATCCACAAAATTAAATTTTACACCTTTTTAAAATTCAAAAAAATATTCTTTTTAATGATACCATTTTAACTGATGCGCCATATTTTTCTGAAATTTGGCAATTTTTAAAAAATATTTTTCCAATAATTTTTTTAGCTAGTAATTTTTTTAAAATATTTTTTTTCCACACTAACAATGGATTTCATTATCAAACTGAAGTTTAAACAGTTTTCATTGATCCTTAAAATACTGATAACATAATTTCTTTCCATTGCCAAAAGCTAAAAAAGAAGCTCTTTAAAAAAAATATCTACGTAGGTTACATGAGAAATAAGATGAAGTTAAAATATCGTAAAAGTTAGAAGATAGATTTAACCCGAAAGTTACGTTTTTAAGAGCATTCTGATGTCCTGGGGTATGATTCTACTTGGGTGGTTCATAGTCATAACTAACAGAAAAGATAAAATAGCACGGTTTTGATGACTGTCATAATTTGATGCTTAAAAATGCTTTTTTGAAGGAATCATGAATATTAAGTTACGCATAAGAGATTTAATTGGAATTAACAGAAGCATTATAATTGGCCACTAGCTGATTTAAAATAAAAGTATCTGTAATTTGTGGAAATGACTTACCTGGAAAGCGATGGAGACTGAAAAGAACTTCAAATCTTTATAAAATCTCGTTTCCCAGCGCTTGTTTAAATCATTTTGAGAGACTTGTCTTTTTATCTTCTTGAAGTCATTTTCTGTTAAAGAAAGAGTGAGGATCTTAAATCATTGTCAGATGCGTTTTGTGATAAAACTGTTGTATGTCTTTGCTTACGTCTCTGCGAAATGAAAGAAAGCCACGTCGTTTGAGACTACGTGGCAATGATACAACGTTCAAGGATTTTCAGCAGACTGTGAAGATCTTTCGGATATTGTTTTTATTCTACATCTGAATCGAAATATATTAAGCCTTATCAGTGCAAAACATAAATTTAACACATAGTTTACAAGAAAATTTAAGATATATTTATCAAAATTAGATAGAAAATTTCAGATTGAAATGCTAAGAAGCAGTATGAGAGAGACACCGTAGCGGAATGAAAGCATTTAGTGACTCAAATGTTGACGAACATGTTATATGCAAAGGATGGGAAAAAATCCTTTGGGGTTTGATTATATCTTTTACTTTACCAATGACATCAAGAGAATTATGGACATTTTACAGAACCTTATAATAAATTGAAGTACGGGACTGTAAAATGCCTTAAAATGGAAGAACAGTTCTGAATGAATGGGGCAGGTTTCGTTTCCGAAAGGTATCAAAATGTCGATTGATGACAGAGAACTAAGTTGTTAATTATTAATTAATCGATCTGCCTCTCATCTATTAAATGATTGATTAATCTGTAATAGCAGGTATGCAGTTTTGAAATAGACTAACAACCATTTATATGAAAAACATTATGCTCTCAGAACATTAAATTTCTTTCGCCAAAATATAATGAATAGTATAAAGGATAGCCCAGCACAGGGAGAAATTCATGTATAAGGATGTTAAGTTGGTATACAGGTTCTTTATTCGTCAGTAACAGACAAAGAGAATGGACTGGATCCTTAATGACAGGCTCAATTTAACGCCACATAAAATGTCATGTCTTAAGCCTTGCTCTCATTACCTGTTTTGTAGCAGATATAGACAATTTGCCATACTTCCTTCCTTGGAAAAGCAAAAATCTGTTACTGCATCCGAAGACCTGTTGAGGCCTGGCCTTTCCCTCGAAATGCCTGTAAAGTGCTTAGACATCAAAAGCCAGCGATTCGTCGGATCAGAGCCATGCATGCAGCCATTTCGACAGTTTGCTGTCGATTATGTAGTAAGACTGCGAAAATTATAGATACCACATCGAGGTGTTTTAGAAGTTTTATAGTAGTTGATTAAGCAGATGGATATTGAAATGGTTATTTATACAAACAAACCATTTTTTCAATTAAAGTTAGAATTCTTCTTTATTGTACTTTCATTCATTTGTGCAATAAAAATTAATTTTGTATTAAATTAATAATGTTATCATTAATCTTCTCTATGATTTTATCGAGTGCAATCATGAAATTCTTTCAGCTATAAGATGGACAATATTAAAAAGAGAAGAAGAGAAAAAGGGTTATGAACATAAAAATATTTAATTTCTGAAGTCAGCCTTCACGCGTTTTATTTCAGATTGTTTTGTTTTTAATTTAATTTTAGTTTAATTTACATTGTTAATGTAAAGAAGTAAAATATAAAAAATGCAATAAGATAAATTTTTTGCTGATATATTTCAAAACAAATTAAAAATTTGTGGCCCTAAATTTATCCTTAAATTTAAATAAGATTTGAAAGCATCACTCCATTTTTTGGTCCAATAGAATATGGAGTGATGACTTTTTTTTTCTTTTGGTATCGGAAAAAATTGAGCTAAGGAAAGGAGGTCCGAGCTGAATACATTATGTTGGATATTTGAAATTATCAGATGTTTTAACATAATGTAATCAATTCTATAATCACAACACATATAAAAACAGTTTTCACTTGAAAATATAACATTTGTACTAATTACATCTGGTTTCAATTTTTTAAATTGTTATATTAGTTTTTTTCTTTCACGAGACCCAAAGTTTTTTTGTTCATGAAAAGAGCAATTGTTTATACTTTCGCGAATATTTTTTTTTTAAATATACAGGGTGTCTCAAAAACCTCGATCGCTGCTTTTATTCCTTAATACTGTACCTTACATTCCTTATACTGTAAAGTACAAAGTTGCTTAAAAAAAGGTGCAAATGTTATGAAATCGATTAAAATTTTCAGGACATTACACTTTAAAAAATACAAAATTTAAATTTTTATACCGACTCCGTACAAAAAATTCCCAGTGAGTAAAATGTGCCCCATCCTCTAATAAAGTCATGTACAAAAGTTCAGAATTTTATCATGAAAATTCTTAAAGATATGTTAAAACAAAGTTGGAGAAGGATCATTCAAAAATTAAAATGCAAATGTTTATAGCTTCAGTGCAGATGACGCGACGCAGGAATACATCATAAGAAAATTAAATATGCTTCATATCTTTAGTTTTAAATACAAATTTTAAAATCTGTGCTTCCAGGAAAAATACTTTAAAATTTTTTTAATGAATTACATAATGTAATTTAAAAATAGCACAGTCAGTGAACTTGTAAAAATCTTATGTAATCTTTCATTAAAGTAATCTTTCCTTTAAGTTATTATTTCTACACATTTTTAATACTTTTGAACCAATAAATAGTAAACTTATTATTTATTTATTCAATTATTGCTTCCTTTATTAATTTGTGTACGACCTCTAAAACACGAGCATCCTACATGATTTTTTCTCTTTGCGAACTCATATCCAGGCATCGAAAAGTGGTTTAATTCCGCCTTTATGTAGTTTCATATCTTTGAGACTTCTTGTGATAAAATGCTGAAATTTTGTACATGACCTTATTAGAAGATGCGGCACATTTTACCCATTGGGAATTTTTTTGTACGCGATCCGTATAAAAAATTCAATTTTGTATTTTTTATAGTTTACTCCCCTGAAAACTTTAATTGATTTCATAGCAATTTGCACCTTTTTTTAAGCAACTTTGTAATTTACAGTATATGTCTACGATCAATATTTCTGTAATAAAAGCCGCGGTCAAGGTTTTTGAGACACCCTGTATATATCAATAGTTAAGATGTGCTTTAATAATCGTAGAAAATTACATGTTAACAACATGTAGGTATTTCTGAGTGTACTGCATGATTGAAAGAGTTGTAAAACTTTTCGTGATGTACAGAAATATTATGCATAGTTATACAGTCAGAAAATTTTTCTTAAGTCTTTATACTGAATGCATTGAGGTTAATCACGCTTATAAATATATTGTCAAAATAGGGACAGAATAATTATAATAGTAACTATGATTCGAGCCAATTGTTTCTAGAGTTTCAATACTAAAGCCTTTTCAAAAACCTTTCCCCCATTTTCAGAAAAGAGAAATAATTGTTCATCTGAATCAGTAAAATCTGTAGTAGAATCTCTTTCAAAAAGTCTTTCAGAAGAATAAGAGAATTTACACGTTGAATCAAAAATGCTCAGTAAGAATATGCTTACATTTTGTAAATAGTCCAGAAACAACATTTAAATTAAAAATTGCCCTATATGAAATTTAAAAAGTTTTTCGTATTATCATAGCATTTTTATCTTGAAAGGTAATTTGATGCAATGAAGGCTGTTTCCAACCACTACTTTCAAATGAAAAGAAGTAATGAACGGTTGAATTAAATAATGCTACTCTTTTCTTTCAAATAAATCATAGTTACAGACTGTCATTTGTGATGTAGTAAATAAAAGGTCCCGATTACAGTTTCAGAAAGTAAAACTACAATTCAAAGTTTATTTTAAAGTAAATCATCAAGAAATCTATCAATTTTCATAAAAATAAGTTACATCTCAATAGAATTTTTGTGTTTATTATCATTCATGAATTGATTTTGCTTTTGGATTATTAATTGTTCAGAGTATTTTTCATCCTTTTTGTTCGTTTGTTGTCTGATTATTTAAATTTTTTTTATTGTATGTGGTTTAGTAATGAATCTTATACGCAGTGTAATCTTCCAGTTTTCAAGTTAAAATAACGTCTATGGAAAATAATTTTATATTATAAAATATAATCAACTTTGTAAATTAAACACCGTGAAAATGTTTTCTGTCTTTTTTCACTTTCTTTTATACGTAGTATAGAGAAAGTGCAGTAAAAGTAAAAAAATTCGAACACGAGATTCTGAACAATCCCCACATTTTAGACCTCTCTCAGTAAAAAAAAAAAAAAAAAAAAAAAAAAAAAAATTAGAAAATGTCCGTCTGTCTGCCTGTCTGTGACAAAGATAGCTCAAAAACAATTTGAGCTAGATGGAATTTTACATACACAAACTTACTTGAATAATTCAAGAAAATAAGCAGTGCTAATTACGGATATTAATCCATTAAATGTTTTGTTATTTGCTTTTATGTATTGTTGAATATTGTGTAGAGTCATAATATCCATTACTTAAAATTCTTTGAGCATTGATTAATTTTTAAAAAAATCTATTTTCCGAAGATGGGGAAGAGAAAATGGTTCGAGATTTGGCCTGCTTAAGAGTTAGCATGACTTAATCCGATCCAGCATACAGCAGTGGTCAAATTTAGGGGGAAAATGTCTCACGTTCGCTTTTTCCTTCTTTCTACCTTGTTATTCGATTCGCTGCATTTCGTTCACCAAGGCATGAACAAAGAAATCTTGAAAAAGATAAAAATTGAACTATTTTCTTGAAATTATGAAGAACAAAAATTGTTAATACCTGTTTCAATGTAATTTCATGTAAAGAATAATATAATACAAACACTGCTTTATAAAATGCAGACGATATTATCATCTGTTTATTGAGAAAACCCCACGAAATTCGAACTCCCCCGCTCGTCGATCTTCTTCTTTAAATGCTCTATCCTTCATTTTCAGCTTAATAAAAGAGGCATGCGGTGGCCTGGTGGTAAGATTTCGGCTTCGGAACGGAAGAGTTCCGGATTCGGGAAACGATTTCATCGAAGAACTATCGTGTAAGCGGGTCGAGTTTACTTTAATGTGTCGGCGCCGAAAGTTCTCCCGTTGGCATGGTGTGGAAGCTTGCAGAGTTGGGGTGGTGGTACAAGATCAGATGTCGTCCTCGTCATCTCGGTTCTATATAATTAATAATTATTAAAGTCAAACAAACTCAACTTCATAAAGTTTAAATAGTTTTCATTGTTTTATACCAGTAGTTAAATCGTATCTGCATAATTCGAGTTACTATGACCACACCTCATTTCTGTTGTTCTCAAGATAGTTCATGAAAATATATCTGTGTCAAGGGAAAATGTCTGTTCATGCTCCAACAAATTTATTCTATTAAAAAGTGATTAACTTTTCTTTCTTCAACTTTCTTGAAAATGTGGTGTGCTTTAATGAAATAGTTTCTTCATCCTGCTTCAATATATATTGTGTTAACGTCTGACAGTTTTTTTAAATGACATATTCTACAGAAAAAGGTGAAAAAAATTGTTAATTTTTTAAAGTTGTCATAGAAATCATCAAGCCACCACAAAAGAACAAAAAAGAAAAAATATATTACTCTTAAATTATCGCGATAAAGTGAAAAATAAAAAAAATAAAAAAAATGTGCCAGTATCTTCAAAATTGTGTTGTGTTTAACAACAACATTAACAAAATATGGATCAAATGCCAAGAATAATTTTATAGAATTTTCAAAGTATCTGAACTCTTTTTATTTGACACACGGATTTTTGAAATTTATATTTATGTAATCTATGAATGTAAGCATTTTGGCATTTAAAGAATTCAATTAATATTTTAGTTTCCAAAATTTTGAATTTTAAGATATTTCATTTTGAAAAATGAAAAGTTATTTTATTTTATTGCATTTTATTTGAATAATTTTAATTGTACAGTATTTTTATATTTTGTAATTGAGTATAAGGACCCTTTTAAATTTTAATGTTTTCTATGAAGTGTTGCTATATTAAAAAGAATGCCTCTTATAATCCTGTTAAACTAAATTCAAGTCAATATGCCTTCAATAATTGATATTAAAAAATTTCCATGAATAATGATTTAATATTAATATACAAAAGTGTTTCTAATATAAAAGATATTCAAAATGTTAAGTAAATCAAATTTATAAAATGTGTTCTAAAAATATTAGTTTCAAATTTTTTTCAGGTATTATCTGGTTTAAGTTAATTTGATGCAAAGTGTTAAATTATAAGTGTTGTTCGAACATGAAAAAATATTATTATTCATAAAAAGAAATACATATTACTGGCTCTTTTCTCAATCCTCCGGAGATCACTTTTACCCTTTGCCAAGAGAAAAAAATTTGATACCAATTATTTACAAAGAAAAAAAATCATCGATTTCCTACGTTTATAACTCTTTAGGGAGCAAGTTTAGACTGCGATAAAGGGAAGATGGATTGGTTTTAATTTGCAAAGAAAAAGTATATTTTCTAAGAAAATAAATGTGATGACGGCTGGGCTGCGGTAGCCTGGTGGTTATGTCTTGGCTTCGGATCCGGAGAGTTTCTAGTTCGAGGACCCGATTCCACTGAAAAGTCGTCGTGTTAGCGGGTGTGGTGCACGTTAAATCCATCGGCGCCAAACGTCCTCTCGCTGGTGTGGTGTGGAAGTTTGGAAAGGGGGTGCTAGCGCAAGTGTCATCCCATTCATTTCACCGCGGTTCAAAATTACGCTGTCCGTCCCGAAATAGCCTTGGTGATGCTTTAAAATGGGATGTTAATATAACTAAACTAAACTAAGCGATGTGGGTTAGCCCGGGTTTGACCATTGAAAAATCCAAGTATGCTCATTTCGGTTATCAATAATATCCCATTGTACTATTCTTCGTAAAGAGAAAGTTTTCACAAATATTAATTTAATAAGTTTAATTTTCGGTTTCACATTGCTATCATGACAAAATTATAGATGTAAGCTAAAATATTTCTTGCATAATTTTGAAAATAAAAATGTTGACTTCCACTTCCTCACACCTCTGACTATAAAAATTTCTTACCTCATATTGTCACATAGAATAAGAGCGAATTTTAGAAATTATTTCTTAAAATTAAATAATCTTTGAAAATGCTTATATATATAGTTTAACGAAATAGTGCATAATTCCAAACTAAAATGTGTTTACATTTTCCGGAAAAACTCAAATTGAGTGATGAATAAATAATAAAGCCACCTATAATATTTTGATTCAGACAGATCAAATAAACGAGTAGCATAACAAAACAATTCTTTTATTTATGGCCTTATGTATGTACAAAAAACAACTTGTTCTCATCTAAGTTAATATTACAAAAATCACATAACATTTGAAAGTTTAATCACGAAAAAGTTCCTCGAACAAATCGGAGAATAAGTCACCACGCACACACACACACACACACACGCACGCATACACACACACACACACACACACACAAAAAAAAAAAAAAAAAAAAAAAAAACGCTAACAAGATGTTAGCTCTAAACGTCTACTACAGGGGCCGCTCCAGAAATCCATCGATCTTCATCAGGTGGATCCTAACACAAAAAGCAAAATCACATGGAGCTTCTCAAAAAATCAGTAACAACTTCTCCGGACACCGACGTCTTTCCGAAATACAATTCAAACCCCTTACTGTTCTCCTCTCTGACTAAAAACAAACAAAAATACGACATTTTATTTCTTTCAGAAATCCGCCTCTGTTTTTCTCATTGGGGAACTTGAGTTCCTATCACCCACTATCATGCACTTAACTATATATCAGAAAACGGGTGACGTTACATCTGGTCGGAATGCCAATTACCATGTGAGGAAAAAGGGGAAACGCACACTGGTATCAAGCAGTTATATTAATAAACATTATCTTTTTTAGCTAGAAATAATTTTTCTAAATTATTATATGTTATTATGCTATGAAAATCTTATTAAAAACAAAATCTTCCACAAAATTTATTTTTAAGTAATTATTTCCTGTAACTTATTCTATTGTATTTGAATGTTTGTACTTTTGTAATTATTTTGTTGTATTTTTGGCTATTGAATACTTGTTTCCATGATTTGTGATCAATTAAGTTTTAAAATTGCTTATATATATTTTCTAAGATGTTCCATCTTCGTAAATCTTATGATAGGAGGGATCCTGCTGTCATACAAGGCTTGTGGAGGAGGGAAATTTCAGTAATTTCACATTGATCTATGTTCTGAAAATAATTTCCTAATCACTAGAACTCCATCTTCAATGTAATTTTAACTTCTGAACCAAGGAGGCTATTACTTTTCCACCAGAATCAAAATGTTGTATCAGCAAATTATTTTCAAAATATATATAAACTCAAAATGCGTTCTCACAGGGTCGGGATAACCTGGTTGATAGGGTGTTGGATTCGCATTCCTTGGGTTGTGAGTTCGAAGACCCTGCGTATACATGGTGGTTTGTGCACGCATAAATCTGTCGTAGTCGAGACATTACCACTGGGGGGCACTGGTCAGAGATGATCGTTCTCTGATTCAGGTCTAAATTACGATCTGGGAATGAAATGTGTGAATGAAGACCGCTCCGTGAAAAGGGCTGTGACGCATGAATAGCTAAGACGCACTCTTGGCTCTAGATGGCCCTGCTGAAACAAGAGACGTTAAAACTCGGCCTAAAATCACTGACTTCCTCAGCGGGCTTGTCTGCGACAGTTGCCATAAGCAGCAACAATAACACACTTTCTCCCGGTCACTCTTTCTGCTTTCTTATACAGTACGCGACATGGTGCTAATTTGGTCCTGACAAAATATTAAAAATTGGGCTATTTTCGTGAAATTATGAAGATTACATATTAAAATCAAGAAAAATGAAAATCGTTTTTCCCAAAGTAGGGGCAAATATATAATGATAGAAAATTCATTTCCCTCTAAATTTTGACTATGTGTAAATTATGATGTGAATTTTAATTTTTTATGTTGGCAATCTACAGACGAAATCGATTGAGATACCATATATATGCACACATATTTGAAAAGGTAAAAATGTGCGCCTCAGAGCTATTTCCTGAAATTTTTGTAAAAAAAAATGAAATAAAATTTTGCCGTTTTTCCACAATAACTTCTAAAATTATTAAAGCACAAAAATGATTTTTAAAATTAAAAAAAAATTCTTTTTAATGATATCAAATATTTTTGCCATATAATTTGTTTCTATTATCAAATAACTTTTAAAATATTTAAAGCATATTTTACTACTTAAAACGTTCGCATTGTTGCTACTAATATTTCATCCTGCCTTTTTTCCATAGATGTAATTTTTCCATGTTGGGTAGTTTTCAGTATAAGTACTTTTCATTACTTCAATATTCATACTTTAAATTTTTTTTATTTATTTTGTTGTAGTTAAAATTAAAGTTCAGCATCAGTTATTGGTGGAAAATTTTTAAAGTGCCTGTAATTCTAAATACTGCTGCTTTTTCACATGATATAAATGGATGCATAAATATGAGATAAAAATTGGGGAAATGCAAAGCTCAATGAACAGAGTTGAGTAAGATTTTTGAAATAATATAAGTTATATGTATATCAAAATTTGAGATGACATATATTTTTCTGAGGAAACAATTGAAATTTTCAGCAACCATTAACCCTGGCGAACCAACTGGTCGCCAAAGTCAATTAGTGTTATAATAAATATATTGTAGTTTGACTTACTTCTACTTCAGTTAAATACAAGCCCTATAAAAGAGACATATATATGGCAATAATACTTTGAATGTAATTCCTGATTAAAGAATTTGCTGAAGTATTTAATATATACGTTTAATAAGTTTGCATGCTAAAGTATTGTATATCTTATTGAAGATTTAATAATTTGCAAATAATATTTTATAATCATATAAAAAACAATATTTTTGAGTTAATTTTCTTTGAAAAAAATTGACTATTCAAAGAAAGTAAAAATCTCTGTTTGTCGTATTTTCATTTTTTTACATATCTTGAATAACTCGCTAAAGATTCAGAAATTGAATTTAAATTCAAAACAAAGAATAACTATGTATGAGAAAAGGAAACGATATTTGATTACGAATCTGTAGATGAACCATTGCTAGATTCGAAAACAGATTTCATAGTGCAATGTTTCAATGCAGTTGAAGATAAAGCATTATAAACTCTTGCATCACGGATTGAACAAATGAAAACGTATGAAAATCCATTAAAATTTTTTTTTTAATTTCAAAACTTGCTCAACGATACTATATGAAAATGTGCAGCTGATCTGGAAATGGCTTTGATACAAGTCAAGCTTGCATTGAATTAAATGACACTATAAACTAATGATGATGATGTCGTGTCCGCGCTACCACGGAAAGTAGTTGCAGTAGCTTCTGAGGGTAAAGACCCCGGAGCACCCAAGGGCAGAAGTCTGACTTCTAGCTCATATGAAGATAAAACTCACACACATTCGCTTGCACAACCACGTTTTACAGGGGGGGGCACATTCCCACACCTCACATATAGAACACAGAACACCACGCCCGAACCAGGACTCGAACCCAAGACGCCCAGATCACGAGGAAGACGCGCTACCCCTATGCCAGGACACCGGCACTATAAATTAATAATGATGGTTATATATTTTGTGAAAAAATTGGGGCATTTAAAACGATTATTTTCCTGGGCATTAAAATCCAATAACAATCCCCGAGGCATTGCCTTTATGTATGTAACTGATATATTGCATTAATGATCTGAAATTATTTATTTTTCAAATATTACAAATATATTCTAATATTTTTCTGAACAGAATATCGTTTCGACTTTCGTTCTTAAACTTTTGTAAAGTTACTGCAATAAATGATACGGTGAATACCTACTTTTAAAGAATTTTTGTCGATTTATATGTTGCAATACAGATTCGACAATTTCATTTACTATAGCATTTGGATAAAGAATGTTTTCCAATTTAAATTATTCCTGTAAGGCAGAAATAACTTGCTGCCTTAGAAGTTCGTATAAGGCAACCGTAATGAAATACCTTATAGGTATTTGAGGAATATAGGCCCCCTCAAATAAAAAACGGTGATGGTTGAAATAAGCAGTAAAATCAAATCATACAGTAATGTAATCAGAAAGCAGAGGCTGCTCATGCACAACGTTAAGAGTTCCGAGTATTCATTGCTCCTTTTAGGGTGAAATGCGATTCATTTGCCCACAAAATGTTCTATAAACAAGCACAATTAATGGCCATTCTAGCCAGAAACCGGTAAGTAAAATCAATGCGTTGTTACGGGTTCTGATGATAGGAGAGACAAATTTATGACACCGCTTGAGCATTTGTCGAAGAATATTGAAAAACGGACACACTTTCAAACACAATAATTGCGGCACTTTATTTGAAATCCATTTGCGCCCTTTTCCTGGAAGCAGACCGAACTCCTTAATCTCTTCAAATTAAGAAATTCAATTCATTCTACAAAAGAGGCTGTTTTCGCAAGCCTTTCAAGCGCAGCAAAACCATTACTGTGATGTGAAGAAGGATTTGACGGCATGCCATTTTGAAACGTTTCTGATTTGCCTAATGACCTTTCTGCACTGCATGAAAAGCATCATCTAGTGGTCAAAGTTTAAACTATTAATTTTTTTTCAGTTTTCTGTTCTTCATGGCTTCGTATAAAGCATAAATTTTCAATGAATGACATCAATCATAACGGGCTCTACATAGGTCTGAGTAGGGTCACTTTAATTATAACTATCCTGTATCTAATCAGTCAAAGCCAAATATATTAATTTAAGTGAGGTCAAAACTGAAAACCTACACCATCTAATACCCATCCGCCATTACAGTAACAATAAAGATTCGTCACCAGTCTTCTAAAGAAACAACGTCCGTCCAACTGCAATCCTCCAAGCCTGATTCCTTTACAAATAGTTCAATCAAAAAGGTTTCTATAAGTATGAATTCTCTAGCGTTAAATCTTTCAAATCTCTGCTTATCAAAGAAGTTGATAAAAAAATCTGTTGTGAAAAATTCAATCATTCTCGAACTA
Organism: Argiope aurantia; assembly: GCA_026543865.1. Lineage (NCBI taxonomy): Eukaryota > Metazoa > Arthropoda > Arachnida > Araneae > Araneidae > Argiope > Argiope aurantia. The sequence goes on along the minus strand of JAPMOR010096045.1, from coordinate 84,057 downwards.
ACGATTCCGGATAGTATCAATCAAGATTTACCATCCACATGTGGTGATATCTTTAAAAGTCCTGATTTTCTCGCTCTCCATCCATCTCCACCTGCTATGAAAGGGATTCCGCAATTTTTCTATAAAGACACAGAATCCCTTTCATTGTACGTCAGAAAGAAAAAAAAGGTTGAAATGAAACTTAAGACTAATTTTTAAGATACGGTGTATATAAAAACATATCTTTAGTTCCAAGCAATGCATTTTTCTGATTGCAGATTTATAAAATATCTTGTTTATCATTTGAACTAAGAGAAACCATTCCGTTTGCTTTTACTTCCTGAAATTTTTGGGTGATATAATAGTGCCCAATCTTGGCCAATAGACACAATAGACAAAATTATGATTAGTTGATGAAAGCAAAATTCAGTTTTAATTAAAAATGATTCTACTTAAATCAGGATAGAAGATTAAACTCATTTTGATTAGAACCAAGCTTTGTCAAATTAATACTCATTGTGTCAAAATAAAGCATTTTAAATAAGCTGTACTTAGTTAATCAAAAATAAATGTTGAACAGAAATACATTTCATAGATCTGTTTGCAAGCATTGATGTAAAGAGGTTTTTTTCTTTTTTAGAATTCTTATTAAAAGAAACAAAACTGAATTTAAAATATATGGTTTCAATCGTCAAAAGTTGGTTTGAAAAGAAAATTCAAATTATTCCGATGTCTCAAACGGTGCTACAGGAAATGAAACATAAGCGAGTGAGAAAGCATTATGGTGCGGAATGGGTTTATTCGGATTTTACACTGGAAACGCACTTTTCTTCAGATTCACAGCTTCAACGTTTTTTAAATACAATCAAAGAAAAAAAATCAATATTGTACACCATTTTTATGTACCTAAGTGCAAAAACTATTGTCATTCGAATATTGGCCTTTTTCATGAATAAATATTTGAATACATTCTCGGAAAGCCTTCTACCGTTCTTTCCTTCTTCATGGATTTCTTCAAATTGATATCATTTATATATTTTCAATCACTGAAAGTGTAAAGCTTATTTTCATATACATGCGATTTCAATTAAGATAAAAAGTTATCGCGCTTAAAAAGGTTTGCTTACCGAGATGAACACTTTTTCAATAAGTTCGAAACAATTCTTACTATATAGAAAGTGGTTCAATCTTGTTGAAATCCCACTTTCTAACAGCCTATTTACCATCTCTAAAGTTCGAAAGAGTCGATGTTCATGTCATCGCAGAATATTGGTTCGACAACTTCACCGGTACCACAATTTTATCATTACCACTGTAATTTAATCACAAGCTTATTAGTTTTAATAAGTGTATCGGTGCCGATGCAAAAATACAAAACGGGATCATACTGGAAATCAGGAGACGCCCCTCTTCTCATTTTATTAGCAAAATCATTACAAACACGTGCATTTCCCTTGCATGTCAACATGCTGCAAGATATCTCTCAGCTAGCCAAATAAAATGGGGTCTACAAAAGGATTTCCACTTCCATAAATATACTTCACACTTAAGCAGACAGTGACAGAAATATAAAACATTTTCGGAAATACTAATGAAAATATAAAATAACCACTGTAATATAACATAATAAAAAATATCTTATCAGTCGCTTGCTATGAACATTAAGAAAAATTAAGAGAAAAGATAATTTATACTCTTCTGAAAATTCAGTGAATTAAGAGAAAGAGGTAAAATTAAAGTCTAACATAACCCTCTTGACAAAAGGAAAAAATCACAAATTTAATTTAGATTTGAGTATGCTTTTTTTTGAAACTGTGTCAAATATAATATAAGCTACAAGAGACATTAAGTTTTACTAAGTTTCTACATTTTTGTATGATTTTATGGCATGACTTTGCATATATTTTTAAATATTTGAATATTACTTTCATCAAGCTAGAAAATGTATTATTTTGACGCTAAAATTAAATTTATAAAGAATGATTTAGGACTTAAATATTTAAAATTTAGACACTGTACAGGAGTATGTATATGTTAGAAAATGCCCTTTTTTTCTGTCCCTGTATATATATTTTTGGAATTAATAACTTAGCATTCGTTTTTTTTTTAAATCTTACTGAATAGTAAACTCGCAAAATCAAAATTGTCTCTTCTTTCTTTTACCTTACTTATTACAAAAAGGTCGCGTAATAAAAATATTCATAATTTAAATTTCATTCTTATCGTCTTAACTTCATTAACAAGCTTATGTGAGTAGTCTTAATTGCATGTTACATAGCTTTGTAACAGGCAGGAAAAATGTACCGATTTCTATGACACGTTTTTTTATTTTTTGATGTCCTTCAATAGCAGAATTTTTATTTATCTTTTTCTAGTATTGCTACTTCTTTCACTTTTTTCTAGAAATATCGCTTTTTTTTAGAATATGGGCTGGTGCTGTTCCGCATAACTACTGCGGCAAAATGCGCAAAATGTACTTGTACAGGAGTATTGATCAGGCGTCCGGCGCGAAGGAAATATGTCAAAGAAGTATTTCATCTAGTATTGTGGAATATTTATGAATCAATAATCGGCGTTTGCTGTACTCCTGTTATTTCTCTATATTTCTTGTACGCCTCAAAATTCGTAAAATCTGTTTAAAAATGTTTTATTATTTGCATACCGTATTGATTATTTATCCGCAATACCTTTTATGATTTTTTTCATTTATTTAAAAACATTTAATGCCATTACTCATTAAAATTTAGTTGAAAAATCTTATGATAAAAAGTTGTACAAATAAATAAAAACATAAGAAAAGAAAATTTGATAAAACTATGGGAATAATTTTTTGAGGGTAAAATATTATATTTCAAACAAAATTTGACCTTGAAGGAAGTTTGTGATCTTGAATGAACTTTGCGACTTTGAATTTCCATGACCTTGTAGCAGTGAAAAGAAATCTCTACAAATCATAAAGATGAATGTATTTGTGTCATATTGCTCAAAAATGAATTTGTTTCAAAATTTGTCTTTTTAATGATACCGATTTAATATGCATGCACATTTTTCCTAAATATTGCGCATTTTCTTTAAATATTGTTTTGCTTAATTTCCAACAATGCATTGTTGTCTAGAAATTCAAATCGTCTTCATTGTTTCACCAACTATTTAATCGCTTCATTTAAGATTGAGGATTCTGCTTAATATTTGAGTAGTTTACAAGACGAATAAAACTTGAAATTACAATATAGCGAAAGTTAGAAGAGAGAGGAACCAGACAATTGCATTTTTAATAGCGCTATGATGTTATGCGATGGGTCTCCACCAGAAAGGTTCAAGTACGCAATTAAGAGAATATATGTAAGTGAATTAAAATAACACAGTTTTAATCCCTGACAATTTCGAGGAATCATGGATTTGAAAATACATCCAAGCGATAAATTAGAATTAAAACAGCTATTATCTCCAGAGAACCTGTTGGTCGCCAAAGCCGATAATAAAAATGCTAAGCTTAATTTGTGCACTATAGCATTGGACTAATTTAAAAGCTTAACAAGATAAAAGTTTTTCAAATAGAGGAGTTATGAGTTTTAATTGATTTAGCAATCTATATCTGGTGAAAAACGCTAGAAAATAGTTAATATTGAAAGCATTTCAAGTGCAAGAACATAATGCATGCTTAAAAATACTCTCTAACAAAATATTCTTCAATCAAAAATTCTCTGCATTTAAGAATAAAATTGGGCGTGAAAATAAAATAGATTGCACCTATAAATACCGATTGCAGAGATTCTATTAATTTATTATATAGTAATAATCTTATAAGTAATTTTTTTCGTTTCATTACAAGGTCAACTACAGTTTGTACATAAAGAGACGCATTTAGAGACATATGAAAAACATTTAATCACACACTATTCCAATATTTTATCTTCAATGGTGGGCTTGTGCCGGTTTTCGATTTATCCAAAAGAAAAATCAATATTTGCGACTTTATGTTATGTTTGACGATAAACCGTGGTCACTGCTGAATTGTGTGTTAGTGCATGGACACGCTCAATGCGTTTTTGATGTTTAACAGTTACTAACTCCGAATTTTTACCATTGGTTATTTAAGTCTATTCGAACTTTTGAAAATAAAAATAGAATAGAATTTGATGAAAATTTGAATGTTTATTTTTGTAGGATTACCTCTTAATGGTTTAGAAATGTAAAAAAAAAATGATATAAAGAGGAATTGAATGAGAAGAATGCAATTGTTCTTTAGAGTGTATTTCTTTTCTTTTTTTTCTCTTTCCTACAATATTTTTATTAAAACTGCTATAAGATCTCTGTCATATTTTAATGTATTAAAATTCATATTTTAATGTATTAAAATATTTACTTTAAGCAAGTCATTTAAAAATATTCTTTCCCTAAACTCAAAGATTCCAGCAACTGATTGTTACTTAAATATAATATAAAAGAAATCTGTAACTTTTATTTTCAGATACATTTACAATTTAAAAGAAAAAATGATGTTCCTTTCATTTTAAGCATACTAAATATCTACCTACAATAATGGAGAAATTAAAGTTACGAGATGATTTTAATACTTTTATAAATTAGGCTTAAATATCATTCAAATAACTGAACTCTAAATGTATCTCTTCCGTAATGAAGGCCAAAAGTTATTTATTATTAAACGCTTTTGACCGCATTTATTCAATTGATTTTCGAGTAGTTTGACATTTCATAATTCATTTCAAAAATTCACAGGAAAATAATTTTCTGTAGAACACTCAAACTAAATTCGTGATAAAAAATGTTTTAAGCGATTTTTTTTTTTTTTTTTTTTTTTTTACAATTCCTGGCGATATTTTAAAAGCTTTGAAAAATTTTATCCTCTGAAACATTATAAATTATTTTTTAATAATTTTATTGTAAACATAGGTATTTTTAAACTTTTTTTTTTTTGCTTTAATCATGTACCGTCCCAGCACATGATGTCCATAATTAACAACTCTATTTTAAAGCTGTTCACAGAAAAAGAAAAAATTTCAGAAGGTTATGAAATTTTCTGTATTATATAATAAAGGGATGAAAATTTGTTCCAGCGAATAAAAAAAAAAATTATTTCTGAATTTGGAAACCAAAGGGCGTTTTTTATTGAATTACATACTTAGCATACATTTACGATAGTTTACAAATATTATTACAACAAAACATGTTCAAGATGTCGGCCAGCTACCATTACCAATATGCCGATTTCATTTACCATCTGGAATCTTATATATTATGCTCCGCAGTTCATCGCAGTGTAATCTGTGAAATGATACGAATATGTCATAAAATGCCACTTTTTAAGTCAGGTAAAGATATTAATTATCACAACTTACCAGGTGTTTTAAATGCTACCATAATCATAAGTCATACTGATTACGGTCTCTGGTAAAAGATATTGGAAGAACAAATATAATAAGAAAGCGGTGGGATGACATTTTCTTCTATGAAATGAATTTTCAGCATTCCTTAATTCAAGATATAATTTGTAGAGGATATTCATCTTGCATACAAATTATACACTGACATGCTTACAGATCTGGAATTACTTTATTCTGAGGCACCGATGCATATTGTTTGCCAGCGATAGAGTATGTTATTGGACCTCTAGCACCTAATTACTCGAAGAAATACAGATCGAGGATAAATAATGTAGTAAACTCACATCTTATCGCTACTTTGGATGACTCCAACAGAACCTATTAGATTAAATTAGGCTCTATAAACCTAACCTATTAGATTAAATTAGGCTCTATAAACCTAATCAGAATTTTAATCTTATAACCTATAAGATTCAAATTCTGAGTGTTTTCCTAACCTTCCAAACGAAAGTCAGTTTCGTCTGTCCAGCTGACATTTCAAAAGCATTCTGAATGAATTTCAACGTAGCAAAAAAAAAGAAATGAAAACCGGTTTCGAATCTCGAAATCATGTGATAGCTACCTCTATACAAGTTGAAGCTTGTAACGGTAATAACCCGCCCTGGACATCAACCGAGATATAGAAATGAGAATCTTTCTGAATGGTAGTTGATGTATTTCTCACTTTCCGGTGAGTATAGAAATGGCGTAAGGCGGCAACGCTTTAGCAATGACAGACTGGGCCGTATTGGAGTTGTACCGAGGTCAGTAATGGCAGTTTAGGACTCAATATTGATTTCCACCATTGCTGTCACGGCAGTCCCGTCATTCAGAGTTTTCCATGTGCCTTCTGGTGTGTCGGAGTAGTTATCTATTATTGTACGGATAAAACGATAAGATTTTCCACATGAACTTGTGGTTAGTTAAACGGGACATATACAGTTTTCCTGCCACATGTAGAGCACTGGTACTAGCCTGTACTATGGAAGCTTTGTCCTAATCTATCAGACGCATAACCTTCTCTATTGCTTCTGCGGAAACGTTTTGCTTCTGTTGTCTTCCTCATCTAGAACTTGTATTAAACGAAACTGTTTACTCTAATTTGGGTACCATTTATGTAAGATTTCTAACAATCAATGAACCTTTTAGCATCCCCTTCAAACTATGATATTTGCGTAGAGTAATCACTGTAGAATTATCATTATGGTAAAAGGATTTAATTAATAAAGCTTGATCTGGGAAATATAAGAACAATCTCATTAGCAATAGCGAGTACATTGAAAAGAAAATATCCGCGAAAGTTTCTAGGTTTTATTACAGCTGCGACATGATTTCGAAAAACATTTGAGTTTCTGTTATTTCTTCGTTCGTAAAATCTTTTATTCGAAAATTAGTTATTGAACAAGCTTTCGATTGAGTTAAATTATCAAGCAACACCTCAGTAGAATACCTTATGAATTGCAATTTCTCTTACATTCGAAGACAGGTTTCTTAAGGGAATTACAGTGCTTGCATCGAAAAGCCTTTCTTCCGTTTGATTGTTTTGTTTTTCTAGTATTAACTGTGAAAATGGTTTTTTTTGTAAGTTTGAATTGATAGCAGTAAACTCGAATATATCAAATGGTAGTTGCTGTAGAATATGTAACCAAGAGGGGCTTTAAGTGGTTTACTAAAAATTTACATTTCACTTTAAAGATCGTGTAATTTATTGAGTATGAGTTATTGTGTTAATGAGACCTGGGAATAAAATAGTTATGAAATTATAATAAGGAACCAGTCGTAAACGTGTATTTCATTTAAACATACACCTTCTGATTTCGAAACTTAAATAATTTTTTTTTCACTTAAAGAAATGTCCATTATTTTATTATGTCTTACACAAAATTATATAACTTCATGAACAAAAGTTTCATCTATAATCAAATTTAAAATAGAGTCGCTTAATTATGTATCCCTCTATATAAATAATCTTAAATTGTAGTTTTAAAACTTCCGTTAATAAGGAATGCAAATACATGTCGAATTACAAGATTATGAATTATTAACAACTAAATTATAGCAGAGATTTCAAGAAGAATTGTTCAGGGATGCTTTACAAAAAATCTACATTACTAATACCTATTTCGTTATGGATATCAAGGCGCAAGCAAATGCAAAAGCAGCAACTCAAAACTGAAATATTCAGTAGCGCATTGGAATTTAATGCTTGATGTTTGTATGAAATTAACTGTGATCCCATACTATGTTGAATAAAAGTGCAACAGCTTTTAAAGTTTTTCAGTTCATAATAGTAAGTGTCAGCAATAGTTTATATTCAAAAGCAGAGAGAGTATAATAACGCAAAAGTTTCATTGTCAGCCGTAACATCCTTTCTACACATTTGGCTACATACGTTTTATACTTGTTCTTATTCATGATTTCTGCATAAATGATGACAACACGTGTGAATTCAACTGCGTGCAAATGCTCTTTTTGTGAATGGGAATTCATAGAATGCAATTTCGATCGATGGACGCTGGAGTGGGCAGTTGAAAAGAAATTGACTCCCGTTATATTTATCGATCACTAAAGCGCTGACTATTAGCAACTCTTAGAGTTTCTATCTGTGTTAGATGCTGAAAGTGCTTCATTGAGCTGTCAAAAATCGACATTATTGAGAATTAGCGAGGGCTGTATTTTCTGACTATATTCCAAGGCATTACTTCGGCATTGTTTGTCGAAGGGGTATATTTGTTAATAATGGAATTATAAGTTTTTATTATTCGGATTTATTCTAGAATGTATATGAATAGGACATTTGCTTATACATTTTTCTTTTTTACTTTTTAACCTAAACACTCTTCTGAGCAAGCGCTTTTATACATTCAAGAATGTATATTTTGTCGAGTTTTATATTTCAAAAAAAAAAAATCCTTTCCAATTTCATTAAAAAGTTTTTATTAGATTATTTTATTTTGTATTTATGATAAAGATTAATGATAGAACGGTAATTCAAAGTTTTATAGTTTTTTAAATTTTAATGCTCATCAAATGCTCATTATACATTTACTTCCTAAGTCATTCCTCTACTTCTTGGTACATCCAACTAGATTTCAACTATACCTTTGTTCACATGATCCATAATAAATTCATAATCTTGCTTTTGATTTTCTATTGATAGTGATTTGTTTTTAACGATGTATTGCAATAATTCATCAACATAGTAACTTTTCCCTTTCAGTAGTTCATGAACTGAGCGCTCTAGCCATTAAGGAAGTAGTTCAAGGTGGAACATTTGGCAACAGTTCCAATTGCTTCTGCCAAATATATAAGTTTAGTTTGAAGTTTTTTCTTGTGTTAGTAGTAAGATATATTTACTTTTTGACTTACGAAATTCTTACGTCAAACTACTTATTCAATGTGAGTTGTTGTTTCAGGAAAAGAAAAGATACTCAGAGGGTCAGAGTACTCAAAAGTTTTAAGATAAAACAAAATGAAAGGAATACTTGACGATTTTTTATATTGAAAGCATTTAAAGTGCAAGAACATATGCATTCTTAAATATACATTCTAACAAAAGATTCTTCAATCAAAAACTGTCTGCATTTAAAAATAAAAAAGCTCGTGGAAATAAAATAGATTTCACCTATAAATTCCGATTTCAGAAATTCTATTAATTTATTATATAGTAATCATTTTATAAGTAATTTTTTCGTTTCATTACTAGGTCAACTATAGTTTGTACATAATGAGACGGATTTAGAGACAAATGAAAAACATTTAATCACACACTATTCCAATATTTTATCTTCATTGGTGGGCTTGTGCCGGTTTTCGATTTATCCAAAAGAAAAATCAATATTTGCGACTCTATGTTATGTTTAACGATAAACCGTGGTCAGTGCTGAATTGAGTATTAGTGCATGGACACGCTCATTTCGTTTTTGAGGTTTAACAATTACTAACTTGGAATTTTTACCATTGGTTATTTAAGTTTATTCGAACTTTTGAGAATAAAAATAGAATAGAATTTGATGAAAATTTAAATGTTTATTTTTGTAGGATTACCTCTTGATGCTTTGGGAATGTGAAAAAAAATGATATAAAGAGGAATTGAATGAGAAGAACGCAATTGTTCTTTAGAGTGTAGCTTCTTGTTTTTTTTTCTCTCTTTCCTGCACTATCTTTATTAAAACTGTTATAAGTTCCCTGTCATATTTTAATATATTAAAAACTTATGTTAAGTTTGTCGATTAAAAATATTCTTTCCCTAAACTGAAAGATTCTAGCAAATGATTTTTACTTAAATATAATAAAAGAAACATGTAACTTTTATTTTCAGTTACATTTACAATTTAAAAGAAAAACGTTCTTTTAATTTTAAGCATAAGAAATCTATCTACAATAATGGTGAAATTAAAGTTACGAGATGATTTTAATGTTTATATAAATTAGACTTAAAAATCAGTCAAATAACTGAACTCGAAATGTATCTCTTCCGTAATGGAGGTCTAAAGTTATTTATTACTAAACGCTTGTGACAGTATTGATTCAATTGATTTTTTAGTAGTTTGAAATTTCATAATTCATTTCAAAAATTTACAGGCAAATATTTTTTGTAGAACTCTCAAACTAAATTATTAATAAAAATTGTTTTAAGCAATTCTTTTTTTTACAATTTTTAGCAATGTTTTAAAAGTTTAGAAAAATTTTATCCGCTGAAACATTATAAATTATTTTTTAATAATTTTATTGTTAAAATTGGTATTTGTAAACTTTCTTTTTTGCTCTAGTCAGGCAAGGAATCGTGTACCATCCCAGAACATGATGTCCATAATTTACAACCTTATTTTAAAGCTGTTCACAGAAGAAAAAAAAATTCAGAAGATTATGAAATTTTCTTTAGGATATAATAAATGGATGAAAATTTGTTCCAGCGAATGAAAATAAAATTATGAATTTGGCCATCAAAGGGTATTTTTTTATTGAATCACACACTTAGCATACAATTAAGATAGTTTACAAATATTATTACAACAAATCATGTTCAAGATGTCGGCTACCTACAATTTCCAACAGGGTTTTTCAGTTACCACCTGGAATCGTATATTTTATGTTCCACAGCTCATCGCAGTGTACTCTGTGAAATGATACGAATATGTCGTGAAATGCCACTTTTTAAGTCAGGTAAAGATATTAATTATCACAACTTACCAGGTGTTTCAAATGCTCCCATAATCACAAGTCACACGGATTACTGTCTCTGGTAAAAGATATTAGAAGGACAAAAATAATAAGAAAGTGGAGGGATGACACATTCTTCTATGAAATGAGTTTTCAGCATTCCTTAATTTAAGGAATAATGTGGAGAGTATCTTCATCTTGAATAACAATCATGGGATACAGGCACTTACATGCTTACAAATCTGGAATTACTTTATTCTGAGGCAACAATGCATATCGTTTGCAAGCGATCTAGTATGTTATTGGACCTCTGGAACTTAATTCATCCAAGAAATACAGATCGAGGATAAATAATGTAGTAAACTCACATCTTATCACTACTTTGGATGACTCGAACGGAATCTTTACGATTAAATAAGGAGTTTCCAGTTTTCATATTTTGAATGTACCCCGAAACCTTCCATATGAAAGTCAGTTCCGCTTGTTCAGAGGACATTTCAAAGACATTCTGAATGAATCTCAACATGGGCAAGACACAGTTTCGAATCCCGAAATCACGTATAAGCTACTTCTGCACAAGCCGAAGCTTGTAAAGGTAATAACCCGCCCCGGACATCAACTCAGATATAGAAATGAGATGCTTTCTGAATAGTGGTTGATGTATTTCTTCGCTTTCGGTGAGTACAGAAATCGGGTAAGGCTGCAACGATGACGGATTATGCCTCGTACTGCAGTTCTACCGAGGTCGGTAATGGATTTAGTTGTCAACTTTAGTTCTGACCAATGCTGTCACGGCGGCCACATTCAGTTTTCCTTGTACCTTCTGGTGGGTCGGTGTAGTTATCTATTATTGCACGTATAAAAACATAAGATTCTCCACATGAATTTGTGGTTAGTTAAACGGGACATATACAGTTTTCCTGCCACACGAGGGGCACTGGTACTAGCCTGTACTTTTTAAGCTTTGTCCTAATCTATCAGACGCATAACCTTCTCTATTGCTTCTGCGGGAACGTTTTGCTTCTGTTGTCTTCCTCTTCTAGAACTTGCATTAAATGAAACTGTTTACTCTAATTTGGGTACCATTTATATAAGATTTCTAACAATCAATGAACCTTTTAGCATCCTCTTCAAACTATGATATTTGCGTAGAGTAATCACTGTAGAATTATAATTATGGTAAAAGGATTTAATTAATAAAACTTGATCTGCTAAATATAAGAACAATCTCATTAGCAATAGCGAGTACATTGAAAAGAAAATATCCGCGAAAGTTTCTAGGTTTTATTACAGCTGCGACATGATTTCGAAAAACATTTGAGTTTCTGTTATTTCTTCGTTCGTAAAATCTTTTATTCGAAAATTAGTTATTGAACAAGCTTTCGATTGAGTTAAATTATCAAGCAACACCTCAGTAGAATACCTTGCGATTTGCAATTTCTCTTACATTCGAAGACAGGTTTCTTAAGGGGATTACAGTGCTTGCATCGAAAAGCCTTTTTTCCTTTTGATTGTTTTGTTTTTCTATTGTTAACTGTCAAAATGTTTTTTTTTTTTTTTTTTTGTAAGTTTGAATTGAGAGCAGTAAACTCGAATATATCAAATGGTAGTTGCTGTAGAATATGTAACCAAGAGGGGCTTTAAGTGGTTTACTACAAATTTACATTTCACTTTAAAGATCGTGTAATTTATTGAGTATGAGTTTCTATGTTAGAGTGACCTGTGAATAAAAAGGAGATGAAATTATAAAAAGAACCAGTCGTAAACGTGTATTTCATTTAAACAAAAACCTTCTGATTTCGAAACTTTTAACTAATTTTTTTTCGCTTAAAAAAATGTCCATTATTTTATTATGTCTTACACAAAGTTATATAACTTTCTGAACAATAGTTTCATCTATAACCAAATTTAAAATAGAGTCGCTTAATTATGTATCCCTCTATATAAATAATCTTAAATTTTAGTTTTAAAACTTCTGTTAATAAGGAATTAGAATACATGTCGAATTACAAGATTATGAATTATTCACAACTAAATTGTAGCAGAGATTTCAAGAGGAATTGTTCAGGTATGTTTTACTAAAAATCTACATTACGGATACCTATTTCGTTATGGATATGGAGGTGAAAGCAAACACAAAAGCAGCAGCTCAAAATTGAAATATTCAGTAGCGCATTGGAATTTAATGCTTAATGTTTGTATGAAATTAAATGTGATTCCATACTATTTTGAGCAAGAGTTCAACAGCCTTTAAAGTTTTTCAAATTAGAATAGTAAGTGTCAGCGATAGTATATATTCAAAAGCAGAGAGAGTATAATAACGCGAAAGTTTCATTGTCAGCCGTAACATCCTTTCTACACATTTGGCTACATACGTTTTATACTTGTTCTTATTCATGATTCTGCATAAATGATGATAACACGTGTGAATTCAACTGCGTGTAAATGCTCTTTTTGTGAATGGGAATCCATAGAATGCAATTTCGATCGATGGACGCTGGAGTGGGCAGTTGAAAAGAAATTGACTCCCGTTATATTTATCGATCACTAAAGCGCTGACTATTAGCAACTCTTAGAGTTTCTATCTCTGTTAGATGCTGAAAGTGCTTCATTGAGCTGTCAAAAATCGAGATTATCGAGTATTAGTGCGGGCTGTATTTTCTGACTATATTCCAAGGCATTACTTCAGCATTGTTTTTCGAAGGAGTATATTTGTTGATAGAATGATAGGTGTTTATTATTTAGATACATTCTAGATTGAATATGAATAGGATGTATGCTGATACATTTTGTCTTTTTTACTTTTTACTTAAATACTCTTCTGAGTGTTTTATACTATATACGATATAGCACGCTTTTATACTTTCAAAAATGTTCATTTTTTCGAGCTTTATATCTTAAAAAAATCCTCTTGTCCAATTTCTTTATAACGTTTTTATTAGATTATTTTATTTTGTATTTATGTTAAAAAATTTTGATAGAACGGTTAATTCATCGTTTTATAGTTATTTAAATTTTAATGCTCATCAAATGCTACTTTTACGTTTGCTTACTAAGTTTTGAAAACAATGTCTATCTGGTAATTGTTGGTACATCCAACTAGATTTCACTTATACCTTTGTTCACATGATTCATAATAAAATCATAAGCTTGCTTTTGACTTTCTATTGATAGTGATTGGTTTTGAGCGATATATTGCAATAATTTATCAACATAGTATTTTTTCCCTTTCAGTAGTTTTTGAACTGAGCGCTCTAGCCATTAACGAAGTAGTTCAAGGAGGAACGTTTGGCAAGAGTTCTAATTGCTTCTGCCAAATATATACGTTTAGTGTGAGTTCCCTCTTCTGTAAATAGTGAGATATATTTATTTTTTGACTTACGAAATTCTTACGTCAAACTACTTATGCAATGCGAGATGTTGTTTCATGAAAAGAAAAGATACTCCGAGGTGTTAGAGTACTGAAAAGTTTTAAAATAAAACAAAATCAAAGGAATACTTTTAGCAAAAATAGGGTTGCAAGTGTTGTGGTTATTAATTATCTGTGCAATAAGGTTTTTTATTATTAGTTTCAATACATATTTTCTTTTATTTAACCACGTAAGCATGTTTTTTTTCAGAATATTGTTTATTTTTGTATCAAAATTATCCTTGTTTTTCACCAATCTATTAAGTTGCTTCAAAACTGCGCATGCAAATTCCTTTCACAGTTTCTCCGGTAATCAAGAAAATGAAAATAACTCCTTAACATTCAAGGGCCTGAGACACGTTTCACATAGCTGATAAAATTTGCAGACACACTTCAATGATCGAATCATTGGTTATCGAAGACGACGGCATTCGAAATAAAAAAAAAATCTCAATGGAGTTACAAATTAAGATTGCAATTTGATATTCGGAATTTAAATCGTACGCGTGGGTACAATCACGAGGCTGTTTTACACGTGACGAAGAAAAAGCTGCATACTACAAACCACTTCAAGCATCTCGTGTCAATACAATGCTAAACACAATCTATCAGAGAAAGATTTATAAAATAAACAGCCCAAATTGTTGTAAAGACATTTAACAATATTTTTTACTCCGCTCAGCTTTGCTTAGATGAATACCTCTTTATTCATTTAACCAGTATCATTTAGCAAAGGTATGCTACTGAATATTTTTATATGCAATATTCAGTATCCTAGTTTATTATAGGATTTAGTTTAGACTAATTATATTAATGTCTAGTTTGGAACAAACACTAGGGCTAATTTGGAACAGACCTCGTAACTTTAAGCCTCAGTCAGATGACGAGGACGAATCTCAGTTGCCTTTTCTCTTTCCCAAAACCCCACCTCTCCAGCGGGAGGTCGTTTGACTCAAAATGTCAAATTTAACGTGCAGTAGACCCGCATACAAGACGGATCTTTAGTGGAGTCGCGTTTGGAACCTGGAGCCCTCTGGCACTGAAGCTGAAACCTTATCACTAGTGGTAAAATATGTGTTCTGCTTGCAATCTAATTTTAATCTACTTTCCTTCTCAAACTAACTTTCACTGAAACAAAAAGCAAACAAACATGTAATAGATATTAACACGTTGCAATACTTCAGTAATTGTTATATGTATAGTTGCAGAAAATAATGGAGCCCCCCAGTTTTATTCTGAGATTGTTCTCCTTGTAATTTCAAAAATGATATTCATCTAAAGGAATTAGCGTATTCTTAAAGATTCTTGAATTCAAAATTGCATATTGAAATAAGAACAAAATTTGCAATAGCAACACCCATTTTTTTTTTGTTATCAAAACTACATCAAAAGTCCTCTCCGGAAACCAAATTTCCTTAGTTGAGTCTATTCATTTTGAAATTATGAGCTAAGAGAATTTTATTATCTTAAAAAATAATATAGTTATTCACCTCAATTCTTTTTTTATAAGATATTCTACATTTTTTTCCCTCATGTATTTTTCATTAAAGAGTAATTTTTAATATTCAAAAAAAATTCATATTTAGTATCTAAAATTTTTTAAATGACAACAAAATTAAATTTGGTTACAAATTGAAGGACAAGATCATTTTATGGATGCATGCAAAAAATTTTCTCATTCCTACAAGAATTTTCCGTTACATTACGTTTTCTGTTTTGCCTCTAAAATGATGCACTTAGGGCCCCATTCACTGATCTGAAAACGTCGATAGCTTTTATTTATTATTTAAACACAATTGATCATGCATTTCGTAAATCAGATCTATTTTGTAATTCAAGAATATATATATATATATAAATATTTTGTCAGCGGCAGAAAATTTAAAATAAAAGTAAAAAAAAAATGTTTTCTAATGCCATAATATTTTATTATTAGTCGTTGCTTTTAAATTTTAACAACTCTGTCTTTGTTACAAGCTAGATTTTTTTTCTCATCCTCTCAAGTAATGTTACTTACAGAATATAAGAAACTACTAAAAAATGGGAATTTTATTTCCTAATAAATAATTTGTAGGATTGTAAATTTTTAATTTTACAAACTTACTATCCCAATTAGTTCTCTTTATAAATAATGCATAACGAACTCCTATTTTGTAAAAAGAAAATTGCCTTTGAGTCTGTTTAAACATATCGATGTTTATATACTCAAAGCTTATTATAGAAGTCTCTAATTGCATAAAACTAATCTGCCGTAATTATAATTATTATATTAATTATTATTATTGTATTTAATCATATATGGAATAAAAAAATCCAGGCACCAAAAAATTACTAAATAACGAATTTATAATTAAAATTTTGGATACAAATTGCATCTTACATCAGCGTAATGGCGATTCAGTTTCAAAGGTAATTTAAACAAATTTCTCCAGGAAATTTTCACTGTAAATATTTTATTATGCATTAAGTAGCAAACATTTTTTGACATGCAGATAGCAACTCTCCAGTTTCTTCTAAAGTGTCACAAAAATAAAAAATACTATTACCAGTGTCCAGAGAATACATACACCTTACATACCAATGTGAGGGAAAAACCCTTAACAGAAAATGTCAGATATCTCCCGATGTAATCATGGTATATTAACCAAGGTTTGTACTCTGGGTAATTGTTCCATGCTAAATCTATTCAAGATATCAAAATAGGGTATTTCTATAAGAAATTTCGAAGTTCGTACAATTTGAAACCTGTAGATATTCTCCTGCTACATTTTGGGCACATCAACTTTCACTGACCTTCAAATGTTATTTTTAGTTTTCATTAGCTGCAGAATAAAGTTGGGTGGCTCCTTTTTCTCGACGACTATATATTTATCAAAAATATATACGATTTTTTAACTGTATAAAAACTGTAATCCTTTTTCAAATTGTCAACATTCAGTTTTTGAACAGGAAATTTACGATCACAGCAGATCAAGTTCGAGACATTGCTGAACTACAGCTCTTCATTCATCCATTTTATTTTACAAACTGTCATTTCAGTGTATAAATAATAATTCCTTTAAAGCCCGTTATTTTAGCTCATCTTTCGTTTTGCCTTATTTTTTTCTCAAAATATTTAGAAACGGGATAATAATAGAACTACACAATAATTCTCAACTTAATATTCGTTTTGTTAGTCTGAATTAGCACTTCTTCTTAATTTATAAAATTCATAAAAAATCGAAAATTTATAAAATATATATTTACTTTCATTCAGTGATAAAGTTGTTGTGGATAATTACCTATAGGCCTCTCCTTTCCTTTGTTTTGAATCTAAATCGTAATTTCTACTGAGCAAATTAAATTCAAATTATGTATAAAAATTCCTCGATGATAAGTCCTAATGAGTAGCCTAAGTAGAAAAAGAAGTTAGTTCTTAAAATAACATTGATTTCAATGCGTATACCGAGATAGATGCTAGTGGAAAAGATCTAAAACAATGGGCATATCCAAGATTATTCGAAGGCGATATATTTTTAAATGAACAATTTTTTAAACAAGATTGAACTGAGGATCTTTTACTGGAAAAGCAAATTTAATGAAAAATTTCTAATTTTTATTTTTATTTTTTTAATCTTTTTTGTGGTGTTTAAGTATTATTATCAAGTTTAATTCGTAACGTTTATTAACTCCATGTTATATTTTTAAAAGAATAAATAAATACATAAAAAAGGGTATTTAAAAGTGAAAATTAAAAAAAAGTCGAGTCATTGAAGGATTAAAGTGTCAATTGAAAACAATTAGAAAATGAAACCTCTTGAAAAAATCCAAGATATGTTGTTGATCTTTTCGACATTAAACAACAATTTTTTGCAAATCTGGAATATTTATTGAAAGAAATGTAATTGTTTTCATGAATTCATGCTTTTACTAAATAAACGCTTAAAAATACACAGCCTGGAAATGCAATAAGTTTACATTAAACGGCGTGTTTTGCACACATTCTTCTCAGCTGCATAGCAACAGCGGACTGCTGCTTCTTTCATTTTCTAAACATGATAACTTCGATTCAGTCTCGAATTTCTGTTTAAAATTTATAAATTGTGTGCAAGCAGACCAAAACAAAGCTTATCGCGAGACTTGCCGACCAGTGTTTTTTGTCCGCAAAAGAAAAAAACAATCTTGCAAAAAAAAAAGAAAAAAAAAAGATATATCTTATTGTTGATAAACTTTTCTTCCGAAATTTTTTATGTATTTAGTAGCATACGAGTCTGATTTTCTTCGATCTTTTTTTAATTTATATCAAATTTACCATTATTTAATATCAGTTTGTATGTGAAAATAGCGATTTATTTCCTGTGTAAATTATCTATTTAAAAAGAAATTTCATTTCAAGCATAAGAGTTCTAAACGAAATAGTAAAGCTAATTTAAAACAGAGCATAACGTGTATTTAAAAGCTATTCAGATACAACACCTTCTAGTGATTAAAAATGTCTTTCAGTATACTGACAAAAAAACCTAATTAAGCGATTTTATTGCGAACTTTCTTTTTTTTAAGTGATTCTATTCAGGGAGCCAAATGATCCAAAATGTTTTCTAAATTGTTAAAGCCACCAAATGAATAAATAAAACCGATGACACTTAATCGAATGGTTCTCGCTCAATCGAAAAGCAAATTTCCTCTGCATGCAGAAGTTCAAAGGTAGTTTCCAGAATCTGCACAACAATACGTTTCAAAATTCGATGAGATGCATATTGGGTCAAGGAATTAAAATCTGCAATCCATGGAGCTGTGACATTGGGAAAACACACAAAATATTCTACTTTAATAACAGATTCAAAGATCAAATGAAAGCCTTGTTTACACTGTAAATGTTAAAAAAACTATTTCCAATTATTAATTTTCGAAATCTCATAATCGTTCTAAATTTAATTCTATATATCTGAAATGAAGCTACCAGTTAGCTTTATTTTCGGAGCACCAGATGAGTTTTGGCGCAGAAAATTCAGTTGATGCAAATCGAGTTATCCCACTATTGGAAATCAAGAATTATGTATAAGGGAAGAATTATGTATCAAGAATTATGTATTCAAAGTTATTACAAGATTGCCAACACTAAATAATTTTTGTACAAATAGCTAATGGGGTTGCCTGCCATTTTGATCTACTTTCTTAAAAAGAATTCCTTCATTTTTTAGATTTTGAAATGAAGTTTTAAGGGTCGTTACCAGGACTAAAAGCCGTTGATTGCCAGGAAAAATTAGAATGGATCTAATTTCATATAAACTAAAAAGTTGTATATAAATTCAAGTTGATTTTTAAGTACCATCCTAAAATAGACGCTCAGTGCCAAATGAAAATAAAGAACAATACACAATCACGTGACATTTTAATCGGATTAAAAATATTCGTCTGATACAAATTCTTCGTTTATTCCTTTCTTCTAACTAATGCCAAAATCGTTAACTATCACGGATTGGGTCACGGTCTCTAATCCAATGGCGTACTATATGGCTCGCAAAATAAATACCAAAATGATGCATTTCTTTTGAAATGTGATCTCCACTTTTTTCAGATGCTTTATACAGAGGAAGGAAAAGACTGAAAGAGCAGCAGTTAAACCTAATCTTTCGTATAGTTGCTTGTGATAAACCTCGTCGTATTAAGTAGATTGCATTTTTGAATGAAAAACAGATCCTCTGCAACATTAATTCTTGAAATTTGTCGCTTCGTGAACTCGCTTATGTCAGGGTACAGTTTTTGATTGACTATGTTTTACAAAATTTTTAAAGATGGTGTTACAGTGCACTTGTGTTAGACGTGACGTAACATATCCTACTCGGCTTTGAAATATGCAATATTTCCAAATATACGTAAATATATAATTGGCTAAATACAATTTACAAACATATACAGATTCTTATTAAAATTATTATTAAATAAACATTATAAATACAAATATGAATTATTTGTAAATCAATATTTTCAATAAATATGATATATTCTACCATTTAATTTGCAAAGTTGTCCTTGACTGGTAACAGACATAATTTTAAAATTGAAAGATTCAGAACGTCCGTAGCAGTTTTCAGTTTATCTACTCTGACATTACCATCATTTCCATAGATTATTTCAAAAATTTTTGTCACTGTCCATTTGCAGGGAGGCAAGTCATTCTCCTTTAATAGCACTAAGCTTTCTACAGTAACATTATCTTTTTGAAATACAATTTACAAATATATATAAATTCTTTTTAAAATTTACAAATTTATATGAATTATTATTTAATAAACTTCATAAATACAAATATGAATTTTTTACAAATCAATATTTTTAATAGATATGATATACAACTATATTACACCAGAATTTAATTTGTATAGTTGTCTTTCACTGATAACAGACATAATTTAGAGCGCTTGAGCATGTATGCGGCAGTTTCTGACATTACCATTATTTCCATAGATTACTTCTAAGATTCATGTCATTGTCCATTTGCAGGGAAGCAATTCATTCTTCTTTAATAGCACGAAACTTCCTACAGTAACACTATCTTTTGGAAATTGTCATTTGTTTCTTTGTTGTAATGGATTAAGATAGTTATTTTTCAACGCTCCCAAATGGTTTGTCCCCATTTGGTTGTATATTGTCATCAATTTAACCTATTATCTGAAATGTCGGATTCACGTGTTGCACTGACCGAGTGACCAATTATAAAGCGTGTGGGAGTTAAACCTTCGTATCAATTAAAATTATCTGATAGCGGAACTAACGGAATTCTTATATAGCTGTTTTACTTTTAACTTGAGTTTTGTAGAGATAATGTTTAAATGATTTCACCTTTGTAGCCCACAAAGACTTGAAAGTAGGCAAACGAGAATGGATATGGATTGCTTCTGAAGCAAAATAATTCGTTGAAGTCCCATTTGTGTTACAAATTAATTTTCTAAAATGGTTTAATTTTGAAGCTGCTTCTTTAAAATTAGATGAGGTATCGTACATTAGTGTTGAAGTGCGGCTTCTGCAGACGCATAGCCTCTTCTGAACTGTAATAAACGCTTTAGTTGTTAAATCTGTCACGGTCTCTAAATGGATGACTTTAGTAGCTAAACATATAAAATTCGCCACATAAACCTTTGAAAATATTCCCTTTCTTTGGTTTTTTTAATTTTATTTGAAAGCAGCTGTAAAAGTCCACCAGAGAGTTTAAAAATGGTGCACTGGGAGTCATCCTCTCTGATGGCAGATTTTCCATTATTTCGTCTACCACAGTAGGTATTTGTCTAAAGCATCCAATGCAATCGTGCATTGTTTTTAGTGCAGTATCTTTGCCACTAATGGACCAATATTGCATTTTAATTTGATTTACTAAACCTTGAGTACCAATGTAGAAACTGCTTATGCACATATTCAAAAAGTAATTTAGTAAATTTATGTTTACTCGGAAAAATTATTTGATGCTTTGCTTCAAATGGTAAGTCAACATTATTTAGCCTTTCACCAACTTTGAGTAATGAATTCTTGTCTAAGAAAAGGATCTAAAACCCTTAACTTACTTGTTTTGGAAACACTTTTGCAGGAAGTAGAATAGACTTTAGAAATTTGAAGCTAGTTACTTCTAATAATTTTAAATAGAAGGTCCAATTCTGCATTCTTTCATAGCATCTGGTGGTAGCTATTCACAACAATTTTTCCTTTTCCAAAGACCTTGAACAAATATCCTAGCCTTCGTAACAATGAATACAATACGACTCATAAATTCATAGAGTCTCGCAATTTCTAAAAACACATCTCTTTTTTGTCACTAATCTTTATTTTGTTTATAAAGCAATCAAGTTTTGGATCTTAGAGCATACCAAATGTTTCCACTGGGGTATCCTGCAATTCCTTATCAAATGAATATGATTCTGCAAATAAATCTTTCAATAGTTCTGGAATATTTAGCACCCATTTGTATAGTTCAAATCCAGATCCTATTAATAGATAAATATTTAGGCTTGGAGTTTTTTTAGCACCCTCTAATGTAGTTTCTTCAGGCAGAACATCTTTCGTGTAAATATTATAAATTACATCTTTTGCTTTAGGAAAATCTGTTTTCTTCATCTGCTAAAGCTTTTAAAATTCTGGTAACTAAAAATGGTGCATAGACTGTTTCATAGGTTAAGATAGAAAATTTTTAAGCTTTAACTGAAAAATCGGCACTAATCTTCAATACTATCTTTAGTAAACCCCTTGAATTATGATCTGAATAAGTATCTGCCCTTAAATGTTTTTAATATCTGCACTAAACGGGTACTTATATTTTCTAACTCGATTTTCAGACACCAATATATGGTTCAGTTGCCATTTCCAACTTGAAAGTGCAGTTCATAATTAAAGTCAGTGTATTGTCATATGAGCAATTCGAACATCAGCACTTCCCAGCTTGTATGCTTTATACAATGAACCCTCCTTAACACTCAAAAATCAGAGGCTTTTCTTCTCCTATTTTTATAGAATAAAGATGATGGACCTTCATCCGTTATGTAATAGAATTAGATAACGGATGAATGATTAATGATTAATAACGGATGATGAATATTAATCCAATCTATGGATCACTATTTTCTATTTACCGGACAAAAGAATAAATAAATATATTCAAACTTGGAAACTTTCCAGTAATTGATCCCCAAACCATCTACATCTGATGTAATCTTTCTGAATTTTTTCATGAGCAAGAAAGCATAATCATATCTTGACCGGCTCGAAATCTTGAGGTCAAGTTGGTTCAGCAGCTGTTTTTCTAGATATTAAATTGAAAACTTTCTGTTCAGTTTTGACAACAGAACGATGTACAATCTACGGAGGTCTTGTAAAATGTTCTGCATCGAATTTATAAAAATATGAGTTATACACACTCAATAGCATTGAAACTTTTGAAAGTCATCCTTTGCACCTCTACAATGCACACCAAATTATTTCGTAGTTAGATGTTTTTGTTACGCTATAATTCGAGCAAATGAGAATGCAAGCAAGGCTGCTTCAAGTTCAATAAAGAAGATTTTCTTCATTAGCAGATGTAGAAGTCTTCAATATCTCAAAATCGTGTATGGAAGTCAATGATCTAACGATGCGATTTCAGCTGTCTGCCAAAGACTTTTAAAACGTACCTTTAATAAGAAAGTCACACGTCTGACGAAAAAGTACCTTTTACATTTTAAGTCTGTAATCATTTAAAATAGGTATAATTGCATTTTAACTAGAAATCCTATTGTATGTGAATACAAGAATTTTAATCTTCCGCTTTGTACAGTTACTGATAATATATTAGACATTTGAAGGAGAGCTCTCATATCAATTGATTTGTTTTTAGAAGCATACTAAATTAACTTACATGATTTAAGGTTGGAAGCCATATAACGTTTTGATTAATTTTTTCGGAGTGATTTTTAAAGGAAAATAATCATTTTCTTGATATGCCATAAACACTTACAATCTGCCTACCTTAACCTTTAAATCAGCATACCAAAGGAAAAAATATACTTTGAACCACACTGATACAAGATCTACATAGGAGTTTATGCAAAAAACTGAGTTGAAAAATTTTTACTTCTGAAATATAAACGATACTGGATTGTATTTGAATATGTTCTTGCACACAGAATTTGTAAATAGAAGGAAATAAAAAGTAAGAAGAAAAAGATTAATTTGCAAATGCACACACACACACACACACACACACAAAAAAAAAAAAAAAAAAAAAAAACTAAAGTCTCCTTTCAAAGACAAACTTCATAAAGCTTCCTGTAGCATCACATAGTCTTCAGCTTCATATTTTTAATGAAAAAAGCAAAATTTCTGTTTTTTGTCTGTGTACGTCCACTTTAGCATATATGAATTAGAAATAACATATACTACTAAGTCTACAGCCCATGTCCCTGTTGTACAAAGTGTCATGGGAAATTCGGCAGTCGAGACATCAACAGTGCAAGTGGAGCTGAGAGAGAATTCCGGAAATGTCGATCCGACGCATTCTGCACGGAATCTTGAAAAATATACAGGCACTTCACCAATTATCACCAGCAGATTCCTATAATAGACAAACGTTTGCGAAAAAGGCTCTTGCAAAAATGAAAAGTGTCCCACAATGGATGCTGAACATCATGTGAAAAGATGAAGCCCATTTTTCATTGCATGGTGATGTTAATATGCAAAACAGACATATCTGGGCGGCATCAAACCAACGTGAACGCACAACCATACCAATACATTCTCCGCGGGTGACTGTTTGGTGTTTCATCACGTCTTTCATATTGGGCCCTTTTTTTTTCTTTTTTTTTGAAGTGCGCTATCTTTTATCCGGTTGGAAAGGATGTTCCGTCGCTGCAGAACGGCATCTGAAGCTTTTGAGAGATCACGTTATGCCTGCTTTGCAGCAAAGACTTTCATTACCTGCGTCACTTTCATACAGATTAGTGACCCGTCTCACATTTTTCATTCCGTCAAGACATTCCTCCTAGACACATTCGCTGATGACCGAGCGATAAGTCAAGGTTGTAAGATTAAGTGGTCCTCACGATTCGCCAGACCTTACTCTAGCGGACTTCTGGTTGTGAGGATACCTAAAGTTGTAGATCTTCAGCCACTTTGATGGAACTGAACGATGCCTTTCAACGGGTCCTCAGTGGTATCGATGACAGCATCTACACTCATCTATAATAAGTGTAGTTGCTCACCTCACTTCCTTAATATCTTAAGGTGGCGGTCATGTTGAACATTCAATAGTAATATTTTTGCTTTGGAATTGCTTGTTTAAGACTCATTTCCAATACAGAGATGCACAGGATCTTCTACCTAAATCCGATTTTTGTCGAACAAGTAATTAGCAACAAAATTTAAGAAAAGCACCTAGTGGTATTAATAGATAGTAAAGTTCCTGCGGTGCTGCGGTGTCGGACAAATAATTAGTTAATCAACCGCTAAATCAATAGGGGCTAAATTAGCCGTCAAGAATCAAACACGTACTCTATAAAGGCGTAGACGTTTGGAGTCCTAGATTCACCCCTAAATATTCGAATGGGGTAGTTTTATAAAGGGAGTTAAAGAAATTGGGTGGGGAGCTCTCTGTGACCTGGTGGTAAAGTCTCGGCTTCGGAACCGAAGGACTTTAGGTTTCCGATTAAGCCGAAGAACCGTCGTGTAAGCGCGTCTGGTGCACGTTAAATACGTCAAAGCAAAACGTCTTCCCGCTGGTGTGGTGTGGAAGCTTGGAGAGGGGGTTTTGACAGCTCAGGTGTCGTCCTTGTCATCTGACTGCGGATCAAAGTTACGATGTCACCAAAATAGTTCTAGTGTTGCTTTAAAACGGAACGTTAATTTGACTAAGCTTAAAGAAATATGGATTGAATAGTACATTTAAGGATTTTTCTTGAGCTTTCCACGTACATTTAACTTCTACTGGTTCTTCTATGGAAAAAAAACAGTTTGCTTTGTTCATGTATCTTATGCACTTTCAGCGAATGTCGTGGGCAGACGAAATATCTTATACTGAATAATTTTATTAGTTTGGAATTCATTGAAATCATATCTCAATCTTGCTTGTTTTCTAGATTTGCCCTTGTTTGCCCTATCGAAATATTTTCTGAAGTAAATTTGGATGGACAACAATGTTTATTTACTTGACGCTTTTCTAGTAATATTCTGTTGAAGTCACGCAAACTAAAGTTGTTTTTATTATGCCACTTTCTGTTATGTCACATGAAATCGGAAATAGCATTGCTAGTAAATATGGGCGATGAAATATAATTAAAAATATGTTAACTGAAAGTTGAAAAATATAATTTAATTAAAAGTATTTCAAGTGAATTTATTTTTCGATTAGATAAATTTCCCGTTTGGAAGTCAAAAATGGGTAGGTGAAGGTGATATTCAGGTAACATTTAAACCAATATGTTACTCTAAACTTCCACACCGTACCAGTGTAAAAATACATGATCTACAAAGGATTTTTACATACGCCATACCCGAATAAATCTATTGTAGAATTGGACTTTAAGCCATTTCATCAAACAATTATGGTCTAAAGGAGGCTTTATGGAATAGTTTTGAACAATATGATAGTCACATATTGTTAAAAAGGGAAATCGAATATCTTACAATGTCATGCCTCTTTTTTCACCTTCTTTAAGGGTAGATCATGCAAAAGTTGTTTTTGCAATAGGACTATTCTCTGAGTTGGGCATAGATTTAGTGGAATATAAATTCCCAACAGCAGAGTTATCATTACCAGATATAATAGAACAACAAATCTTTGGAATGCAATTATTCTATTACACCTGTGTTATTCACTTTTTTCACCTAAAAAAAGTCCTATCTTCTTTAGGCCAAGAGGAGGGG
>JAPMOR010096045.1:25727-57362 GCA_026543865.1 Argiope aurantia | reverse complement strand
ATATATATATATATATATATATGACGAATATGAGACTGTTTTGATGCTCGTTTGAGCAAAAAATTCATGGATAGTAAAACATGATCAAAAATAAATTTATTTGTTCTTTTAATTTTACGTATATCCTCATCATCTCATATTCGTCACTTTATTTAAAGTAAATTTTTCTATTGCTATGTGCCGTATATCTAACGATTATTTTCCTTCATTTTTGCAACGAATTTTCTTTATTGTTGACCACATGTATATACTATGGCATTTTTTATATAACTCTATTAATGATACAGGAGAATGTGAGTCAATGTGTCTGTTTGACTTAAAGCTACTAAATTTGGCAAAAAATATAGTTTGAAAGATGAGAATGTGCATCTTGGGACGATTTTTTAAAAATGTTTATTAAAATTTACGTGAAATTTCAGTATTTTCCCTACATAACTTTTGGAAGTACTATTTCTCAAAGTTTATTTTTACACCATTTTTAAAGTTTAAAAAAAAAAGTCTTTTTATCTATACTATATCAATTGTATAAACTTTTCTTGAATTTCGAAATTATTATTATTATTATTATTTGCATTTTAGTAATAGTTTTCATTGTTGCAATGAAATTCGAAACTTTTCCTTATCTCATTAGATATTTAATCGCTTTATTTTCTTTCATTGTTAAAAGTTAAAGAAGAAATCTGTTTAATATCTGCGTAATTTGTATGTGGAATAAAAAAGTAGAATTACAGTTCTGCGAAATTTTAAAGATAGATTACCTGAATTATGATACGAATTGATTTCATTTAGAAGGTTCATGTACACAAGAAACGGAACAGGTGTAATGCTGTAAAATTGGTACAATTTTAATGTCTATTACAATTTCATCCTGATAATTTGTTGAGGGAATCATAAACATCAAATTATGCACAACAGATTAAATTAAACATAAAAAGTATGCTTGGTGAACCAGCTGGTCGCCAAAGGTTGTTAGTAAAAGAATAAAGTGACAGTGATTTTTTTTCAGTGTTTGCATCATTTGATATGGATCGTACATTTTCATGCTGATAATTTGAACAATATTCAATCAACAAATTATTTATTTAAATTTGTATTTCATTAATCCAACTTTGTAAGAAATACGAACAAAAATTTGCATTTTTTAATAAATATGTGCATATATTTTTTTCTTCATATAACTTTTAATCAATTAAAAATGGGTTCATTAATCTTCAATATATTTACGCTATCATCAGAGAAATATAAGGGAACATTTTTATGCTTTTAAGCTCAAATAAGTAGATGACTGAATGTCATGTTCTGTTAACAATACAGCAAAAAGAAAAAGAAAAAAAAAAGAGCAACATTTTTATCTCTAAAATTTTTAGAAACTAGCACTTTCAGACATTTCTCGAAAAATATATCTAGTTGTGGTGTATACGAAAGCCTCCTCTCAGAATCATGAAGATCTCTCGACAGCCAAATTTAATTTACAACTTGAAATCTTCAAGGCATGCAAAGCAACTTACAAGGTAAAAAATGTCAAGACTAAACATAGCATCAACTGGTGGACACAGGAGCTCGAAATTAAGAAAAAGGAACTCAGGGCATTAAGAAGAAGAATACAACATTCACAAGGGTCTCTCAAACAACATTTTAAAGAAATAGAATCAAAGAAAAGAATTCAAAAAGGCCACCAAAAAGGCAAAACGGTCCTCCTTTCATAATCTCTGCACCGATTCAACAAACCCATACGGTATATCATATAAAGCATGCATCAAAAAGGCCCAACCTCCTTCAGAACTCTTCAGGCTCTTGGAGAGCTCCAACTTAGGGGAAGCTAACACATTCGCCCAAGAAATCCTCCAGCTCAAGATACTGCACTTCCCGAAATCCCAAATAGTCCTTTCATTCTGGAACCACCATTTTCAAAATACGAAATAAAACAAGTCCTTCGTAAAGCCCCGCCTAAAAAAGCACCAGGTTTTGACTCCATAGACAATATAATATTGAAATAAATTAACAAGAACTTCCCGGATATTCTCCACACCCTCTTCAATAAGTGCCTCCAATTGCAATACTTCCCTACATCACTCAAAAAAGGAAAGATAATTCTGTTTCACAAGATGGGTAAGAACAAAACAGACATCAGTTCTTATCGCCCCATCTCTCTTCTTCCTACCATTGGCAAAACCCTGGAGAAACTCCTCTAGCAGAGACTTAATCATCACCTCAGAGTGAAAGACTTGCTCCATCCAAACCAATTTGGTTTTAGGGACGGAAAATCCACAGACCGCGCAATACAGCAATTAACGGGAAAAAAATCATAATTTCAAACAGAAAAACGAACACACCTTGGTAATTTTTTTAGACATTCAAAGGGCTTTCGATAATCTGCAATTCTCTTCCATCCGCAATAGCCTCGATAAACTTAAATTCAATTCAAAAACTACAGAAACACTTAAAGATGTCCTAGAAAATAGAGAAGTCCTTCTTCAAACATCTGAAGGCACTGCCGCCTGGTCACAGCAGAAAGGCTGCGCGCAAGGATCCTGTTCTGAACCAGTTTTTTGGAATCTTGTCGCAATCGAAATTCTTTCTGAAAAATGGCCACCTAACATTTACCTCCAGGCATTTGCAGACAACTTTGTTTTTGTAGTAGCCGAATCAACAAGAGCAAAATTGAAATCACCCGTCCAGGATGCTCTCTCAATCTTCAAGTGTGGACCGACAAGCATCACCTTCAAATCTCCGTAAAAAATCATGTAATATCTTGATAAAAAAATTAGTCAACGGGCCAACAATTAAATGGAATAACGTAACAATAAAAAGGCACCAATCTTTAAAATATATCGGTGTTACCATCGACAATAAGCTTAACTGGATTCCTCACCTCCTTAACACCAAAACGAAGGAGACTCTCTTATACCAAAATCTCAGCAGAATTGCTGGCTCTACATGAGGTCTGAAAAAAGAATTCAGGCGTCATCTCTACTTCACCGTTGCCGAGAGAATGATCCTACATGGAGCATCAGCTTGGGCCTATTCTCTCTCATCCCGATAACAAAGAATCCTAATCTAAATAGAGAGAAAATTTCTCCTGAGTATTTCTGGAGCATTCCGAACAACATCCACGGCAGCACTGCAAGTTATCGAAGGAATTCTTCCACTTCACATCAAAGCGCAAGCAGAAGCAACCTATATAAGAGTAAGTCGTCTTCAATTACCTAGCCATTTTCAGAATATAACATTCCATCTTGAGAACTTTGAGATGAAATGCTCTCACACAAAAATATTCCCCTCAGACTTTTTTCTTGAGGACAGAATTTCCCTCAAACAAGAATTCCAACCTACAAACAAGACGGATATTTTTACAGATGGGTCCAAAATAGAGGGAAAAACCGGCTTTGCCTACTGCGTATTCCAAAACGAACAAATTACTCATGAGTGGCTCGGCAAACTGAACGAAAAGAATCCTGTCTTTCAGGCAGAGCTGCTGGCCATTAAGGAAGCATGTAAATGGGCTAGCAAATTTGATCATAACGCTAAAATATGGAGTGATAGCGAGTCCAGCTTAAAAGCGATCAGCTCATTTTCCACCTCAAGCCCAATTGTTCAGGAAATTCAACCCAACCTTCTATTAAGTTAGGATGGGTTAAAGCACATGTGGGTCACAACGGAAACGAGGTTGCAGATTCCTTAGCCAAACAGGCCATTTCTGCAGGTACACCCGTTCAATACCCAGCAAAAGCCATCTGAAAAGTATTCTAAATGAATTGAACCTACAGCGATGGCAAGAAGAAGGGGACAATGGCTCAACTGGCAGAAACATCCATCAAATCATCTCGAAAGTGTCCTTTAACCCATCATCTTGGAATAGGCTTGACATTATCTTTGCAACTGGTCATGACCCTTTCCCTTCATATTTCAAGAGATTCAATATTAAAGGATCGGATCAATGTGGCTGCTGCGAAGTAGGCGATTCCCGTCATTATGCCGCTAGCTTCCCTCTCACCACATCTTTTCATCTCAAAAAACCCACCCACGACCTAGAAAATATCTGGTGGACCAACATTATGAGAAACAAGATGTCCAAGGTTAAGATTAGAAATCTTGTGCGGTTCCTACAAGAGAACGAGGAATTGATTTCCCCAGACCCAATCCCAGTAAAATTTTCGTTTCATTTCTCAACCAAGCTCTTCTCCAGAATATATTAACTTCAATAGATTTTATCTATTCATACTCCCCACCGAACACCACCTTCATCATTATAATATTGTATATAGTTACTTTTTATGTGTATTGATGATATTTTATGTCTTTTTATGTGTATATTGATATTTTATGTCTTTTTATGTGTATTTTTTTTATCTTAATAAATACTCCCACGTATATCCTTTCAACCGACAGGGAATCCTAGAGATTCCAAGTTCGGGGATATTCTGTGGCGAAAGAAAGAAAGTCTGGAAATGAAAGAAATGTTTACGGGATTGGAGAGCAAATTTGGGGGTTCGAATGAAGTTCCTTTCTTTTATCAACTTCTATTTTGCGTTTGCTTGATAATGTGCTCTCTGTATCCAAAATTGTTGCTCAGAAATCAAAATTTGCCTTTAAAGTTCCGATTATGTTACAGGTATATTAATTGTTTCTGAGGAGGAAAATTCTATTGCAAGTTCCAAAAGTATCATGTCACGAAGAGATTTTAATTTGGTGAATTGGGAAAGCAGCGTCAATTATGAAATTATAAGGAATTGAGCGGGATTTGGATAAATATATTCTACAATAGAATTTAAAATTTGGGTAATTTTATGGAAAAGCAAATATTTACAGAGACAAATTTTAAATGCTGCTCATAATTTTTTTTATCCTATCGAATTGCTGAATTCAGCTAATTTGCCTTCTAAGATTTTGCTTTAGCAAAAGTGAAATCTAAAATTCTTTAAAAAAAAACTCTCTTGCCAATAATATCTGAACTCTTATAGAAAATGACTTATTGACATTTATGTATTGAGATATGTAGAAATTCCGCATTATTTTGAAATTAAAATATCCCTCAGATGTCTTTTTTGTTGATGTCGATAAACATGTATATGCTACTGTATTTCTTAGATCAAATATTTTCTTGAATGAAAAAGTGCACATCAGAGCTAAATCGAGATTAGCTCCTTTAAAGCAAGCCACTATTCCCAGATTAGAATTTATGGCGTGTTGTATTGGTATGAACTCAATCGGCGAAATAAGGCTAGTAATAATATGGGGCGGATATCATGGTTTATAAGATCACTAGATATTTGACCAATGACTGAATTAATTAATTACGATTCTTCCAAAATTTATTCAGAATGGAAAAAAAATATGTAATTTAAATTTCTCAGCGGTACCATGGTATGCAAGAAAATTTTCAAAATTACATTTTGCTTATTAGCTTAGTGTAGATTTTTTTAATAACGCTAAACCAAATATAAATGTAAGAAAAAGAAAAAAAACTTTGGAAGAGATAGAGAATGCTGAGATCCAACATATTCGATGTATTTGTAGCTCAAAATTTGCCCGATGAGAATTCCCTAGTTTAATTTAGTTATATTAACGGCTTTGAATATTTTGGATGAAAACTATTGACACCTCAGTATTTTTCTTTAATCTGTCTAATGCAGCATTTGTTCCTCCCTGAGGTTATCAGAAATGAAATCAGCCGTGAAATATCTAAATTCCGATTCCACAGATTTGGTCATGTCATAAAGAAAATCAAATATCTGACTATTTATGAGTAGCAACTCAAAAGGGGAAGGATGGGGATGTTAGAAATAGCATTACTTGATTCATCAATTAACAATCAGTGACTGGCATCAACAGTAGTTATTCCATTAATTAGATTAACTTTGAATTTCGTCATCTTAATGTATACATAAATATATATACATATTGGATAAATCTCTGTATATGTAATAATATTTGAGTTAAATTGTCACTAAGTGTGACAGTTCGTCCTTTTTTAATTTTTGTGTTCTCGTGTTCACATACTCAAAGACAGATAGATGTAATTCAGAAAATGGTTCATTCAGACTCAAGGTAGTCAATAATTCCTAGATTCATCAAAACAAACAGACAAATAAGAAGACTTTTCTGATCGTTTTTAATTATTTTCTTTTGATTCTAGATCTTTGTAAATAGTTTTGTATAACAAGTAATGTCTATTTAAAATAATCAAATACAGTAGAACTCCAGTTTGGAAAAAAACAGAAAAAGTGACAATATTGGATCAGTGGATTATATGCATTTTTTCCTAAAATAAGGTGTATACAGTTTATATATTTCGCATGTAACTTTAAACTTATGTATAGACATGAATCTTCATACGCAATTCAACTTGTGGTTTCTTTTTGAATACATTTTACAGCTGTAATTTTTGTTAATTTACAGCTGTAATTAATTAAATTGTGGAGAAAAATGTTAATTATAGATTTAAGTGCGCTTTCCGTTGAAAAACACCGACGTAACTTGTTGCTGAAAAATGGAAATTTCACTCTGTTTTTCTTAAAGCATCTTTGAATGGTTTCAAATTTACACACCTTATATAAGTAAATAAAAATAAACCTTTATTAAAAAGAATTAACAATAAGAAATAGTTTCATAACTGTTGCTTAAAACATTTATTTTTGCAAACATATATTTTTTATTTGATGGCTCAGATTTACGTCTATTACTAGTTATCTCATCTGTCAGCTAATACAAAAATTGTTTAATATATGGTTCCATTGCTCCTAAATAAATAAATGAAGAATATCATTTAAATTTCTGTATTTCATATAAACATAGCCGAAACTAAATATTTAAATTATTAATTTATAAATCTCATCTGGAGATCATCTCAGATACAGAAACTAACTGTTTTGAGTATGGTGGCTTGTTCTAACCTTTCTGGTGCATACGATAATGCTGTAGAGCTTGCTATCCCCACTCCTATAAAGAATCATACCTCTGTGTGAGGTAGACAAATGAGCCGTGCCGTTATGGGGATATACTGTTTTAACCATAATGCCAATTTAATTTTCGTGGTGACGATTCTGTCACTCAGATTGTCCAGAACACTAAGTCAAAGCAGGCGCGGCACTTTGTGGTTGCGGTTATTACTTCAAAAAATTTCTTTTGATTGCATATATAAATTAATATTGATCGACTATCAAAATTCACTTTTAGACCATTACAGAGTTTTTTTTCTATTTTAAGTCTTTCTTCTCTTGAATAAAAAACATCAGCCAGATAATATTTTCTCATCTTAAATTCTTTTATCTTGGTAAAGTAATTTTATAATGCTAATTTTATACAGCATATATATCTTGTTGCCTATATATACATTCTTTCCAATTATTAGTTACTTACTAAAGATTATTTATTTAATTAATTACATAACTATTAGACGAATTACTAGTAAGTAAGTAATTATAGCTAGGAAATAAAGCGTGGTATAAATTTTAAAAGATGCTTTATGTTGTATAAAATTTTGATTGTAAAGTTATTCGAGGTATTGAAAAGAGTCATTTATTCTCAAAATGCAGTTTATATAACTGAAAAATAAAATCATATACTGCAATTTTCTCCATCTTAAGCCCCGTTCCGACAACTGTGGCCTTAAGGATTTATTTAAAAACAATGATTTAAAACTCTTAAAACTGACCCATTGTTGGACCATCCCCACCTGTGGACGACGATCGAGAGCTTCCCGCAAATTGTCGATAAAATGAACAGAGATCAAAGAACCTCAGAAAACCACAAGGGGGGGGGAGGACAAAATGTCTCAGACACAAGTCAGCACAGGTCGTTGGAACAGGGCTTGAGTCGACCAAACAATTAATAAATATACTAACGTATTATGAAGAGTGAAATATTTTCAGGCATTTTTCTTTATTAGAACTCCTTGATTACCCACTCGAATTTTTTCAATTGATTCAAATCTGAAAGAATTTGAATCAAGTGAAAATCAAGTGAATCTGCTAAAAATGGCGGATATATTAATGAAAATAACTGGAAGAATTTCTTCAGAAATATACTATGCGTGATGTTAAAATAGGATGCAAATAATGCTGATATAATGTCCATTTTTCCTCCCATTTCATACAAATTTATAAATAAATCGAAAAATCTAGATAACTAATGCTGAAAATAGTTGTTAGGAAGAATTTTAATATAAGTATTTTCCAGCAAGAAATCCGTGCTGATAAGCACTCTTCTCCGGCACCCTCGGAGTTCGGAAGTGCAAACAATGAAACGAACAACAAATGACCTGTTCTTTATCTCCGGTGTTCCTCGTGAAGTTGTTGTGATTGGAGAGGATAAACTTTTAGAGCACTGAGTTCGAGCTCATTTGCCCAAGCCAGACTAGCCAAGATCTACAATTCTTTCTCCATGCAGAATCTTCCTCTTGAAATAAGGCAATGACAATGGAAGTTCTGATATCCTGAAGAATCCAAGCCATTCAATCACACTGAGAATATTATAACAAGGTAACAATATTATATGTAAGCTCTTCGAATAATCTTTTTCCATTTCATTATTTGCTTTTGATTATGAGATGTCTTGTAATTGATTGCATGGAATAGTTATTTTATAAGATTTGTTTAAATCTAATTAACTTACTTTCTTACGATTAAAAGAAATAAATGTATAGAGAGAATTCTATAAGTTTATTTATTTTTGGAAAAATTGCTTTAGTTCTTTCAAACAGTCATTTATGAGCGTATATTAGATGTCTCCGAAATTTCATTCGGTCTCGAGGTCCGAAGGAATTGGGTGGATTCGAAAGAAACAAAATGTAAAATTTGTAAAAATATAAAAAAAATGTAAACAGTGGAATTTTTTCAATCTCGTGAACATTTTTTAAAAATCTTAATATGTAGAATGTATGTGGAGGGGGACATATACGAGAAACTATTCAGCTGACTGGGAAATGAAACAGAATCACATGATAGCCTAAAGAGGTTTGAGTTTACTCTACTGTTAAACTATAAATGACAATAATAAACGTATTTTAATATAAATAATTTAAAATATCAAAAGTACAATATAAATTTTTGGTGTTAATAGCCATATGAATTCATCACACTTAAGTGCCTAAAAAATGCAACGACTCTACAAGATGAAGAATAATTTAAAATTCGACAGCTGCATGCATATATTATCAGACTTAAAAAAGAATGATAAAATAATAAATGAATTGAAACTTAATATTCTGTTTTGGAGTAAAGAGCTGCCCTGGTTCGGATTTTAAAATATCAACGCATAAAACTATTTATTTATTTAAGGAACGCATTTTAATGCTTATGAGTTTACCTTCATTCTTTTTCTTTTCTAATTAAAGCCTGCAAAATCTCAAAATTATTTTATTTTTAAATTGTTGAAGAGAAATTAAGATGAATATTACTCATCTGAATAGTAATTCCGAAGTCTCTTCTATGATATCTATTTATAAGAATAAGTATATTAATGGA
The DNA here is from genome assembly GCA_026543865.1 of Argiope aurantia. Lineage (NCBI taxonomy): Eukaryota > Metazoa > Arthropoda > Arachnida > Araneae > Araneidae > Argiope > Argiope aurantia. Next base: position 47,898 of record JAPMOR010096045.1, on the reverse strand, counting down.
GCGCATAACTTATAAATATTCTGTAGGCACAGTGTAATGCAAACTATTGATTGAATGATTGTTCTGAGACTACATTAAATCTCTTAAGTTGAATAAATTACATTAAATATATTCAGTTATTAGTCAGATATATTAAATTTACGTTATTATAGAATGCTTACAAATCCCGGGAACCTTACATTTTTCTTTGTATCTTAATTTAATCATTTGAATTTCAATCAGACGATAACTTTGTTTCACAGAATACAGATTTCATTTAAAATTTAAGTTTTTATCAAAATATTTAGAAAATGTCTTATATTTTGTTTAAGATATTTTTTTATCGAAGGAATTTTTCTGGAGATGCATCTTTCATTTTAGGCCTTCTTAATAGTAAGCACGAATAATTGCCTTTTTTTAAATATTTTTCGATATTAACTTTATTTAATTCAGCAAAAGGCAGTTTATGCCATTGAAAATGAGAAGTATAGCATCTTTAATACTACGCAGAAATTGCTACAAAGCAGTTTAATAGATTATTGTTTGATGAGTTTTATTTAAAATGAACGTACTTTATTCTTAATATTAACATATTGCGTATGGGTCACGAGATTTCTCGTTTTAAGCAGGCCGAATGCTGTCTCAGACACTACTCGAAATTCAGAAACTAATTATCAATGAAACTGTAAATGCCAGCTGATATAAATATGCTTTATGTCATTGGGGAAAATATTTTTTGATGCGCTGAATCGTTTTCATATTTACATTTACCCAAACTATCTTTTTTTTTTTCAAATAGCAAAACCCAATTTTGAATAATATCCAAATTTATAAGATTAAAATAGTTCGAATGCAAAGAATATTTTGTAGTTTTGAGCAAATGTTTGATGAATTATAAGTAAATGAAGTTTTGTATTCCTAAATATACTCCCATTTTTTCATTGTATTTTAAATTATTATGAATTTTTGACTATCATTCTTATTTTATCTTAACATATTCAATAAACAAGACATATTTATGCATTTTTAAAAATATGAAAGTAAACTTCACATTTTTAATTATTTTTAAATTGATAATTTAATAATTTTTAAATAGCAAAAAAGGTGTGTTTCCCTCACCTACAAAAAATGTTGACGCCATTCGAAGGACCAAAACCTAAAATAACATTGTTTCAAATGTTATTCGTTTCCTAGACACAGTTTTTTCTTCAAGATCCGATGTAACGTTTCTGTTTACCGAAATGAGGGTGATTTTTAACTTAAGTAAGACATGGTATATTTTCTGTACATCAAAATCGTTTCTTGACAAAAGTTCGACTTGTCAGTGGGGCACCGAAGAGGGATCTATAAATCACGTGATCAAAGTCTGTGCGTTATGGCGGGAACACAGATTCAGATGTTCAAGAAAGTGGATGTCTCTTGACGTCGAGGAGCTCGTAAAAATCACAGTCATGAAATTTTCTATGAGGGACATTTTGTCAAAGCTCTTGTTTTTAGTTCTCGCCGAATGTAAAAAGTTAACGTACGTTTAATGTATTTTGTGCATTTTTAATCTTTCAAAATTTAATATGTAATGTTTTTTTTCTCCTATTCTTTTTTCTGTACCAATATGCGTTTTGTCTAGAAGGTTCTCTGTTGTTTGCAAGTGTCCACTGCCATCTAGTGACGTTTGTTCCTTCATGATGGGTGGGGTTGCTCTTCGGCGGACCCATCAATTTTCCCGCATAGCCTCTGGCTAGTTCGAGGTATCGTTTGCATCTTCCCGTGCCATAAAAGAAAGACCAGTGAAGAGTACAAAATGAATTTGTTGCCGAAATCTGTGCACAATCATGGTTACTTTTCGACATAATCACCTTGAAGATTCAGGGATTTATCATAGCAGTCGATGAAGTTTCCTGTCCCTCTTCGAAAAACGTTGTTGCCATTCATGTGAAATATACCTAAAAGTTCCTTTCAAGCTCTTTAGGAGTGTGCAATTATTATTTTGACATTCTAGTTAGTTCTTCAATTCAGGACAGAGATGAAAATGATAACGGAAACTTCGTGATGGTTCTGAATTCCGCGGTGTGATAACGTGATCACGAGCCCCTCCACATCAGAACTTGAAATAATTATTATAATTTGTAAATTTAAGAGAAAGATTAAAATTATTTTAACTATTTTAGACGAGCGCATAAAGTTCTAATGTCATAACATTTGGTATTTATGTTTATTTATTTAATAGGATCAAATTAACACGTTGCGTAAGGGTCACGATATTTCTCGTTTTTAGCATCCCGAACGTCGTGGCTGGGTCACGAGATATCTCGTTTTCATGTTTTTTCGGCTGAATCCATGCATAAACAACCAGAGACAAATATTTTTGTTACATTACCAGGGTAACGAAGCCTTATGCATTCTTATGACAAATGATTAGCAAAATAACTGAAAGTCAACATTCCAAGCATGTGGAAACAATAGGTCAGTATAGCCAGTATGTCGGTAGGTTCGTGCCGATCGTTTAGCATACCTTATAAAGTGTTTTATGATTGTACTTTTTGTTATTTCAAAGTTCGTGTTTTAATTTTTGAGGAAATAGCTTTTTAAAATATAAAAAATCTTATATCATAAATAGATGTATAAAATATATAGTAATATTTAAAAATACTTTATGTAAATATAATACCAAAGGCAAATTAAAAATATGTATATATGCATCCTATTGCTTTCCAAGCATGCTTCTAGAGCGTTGAAAATTATGCGGGCCCTGGGAACGCGTTGAGCGCGCAGAGCGCTGTAGGCAATGTGTATAGTAAAAATAATTTAATTATTTATGGGGGATTTAGAAATGTAATGGATTTACTTTGCTAGTACCTTACTATTGAGTTTTGATTTATTTAATTATTTTGCTGATTAATTTTGAAAGAACTTGCATGCAGCTCATTGTAGCTAGCCGCATTCTTCATGAATGGATCGCCTCAAAAGATCATGTTCAACGAGATAATTTAGTCGTTCGAAAGAAACGGAGGATGTTGGATTCCTATGCAAGAAGCCAGTCGATCAGCATGTCATAATTGCAACTTTGAAGGGTGAATGTTGAGACATTCCTAATCCATATCCTATCCTGAAAAGAAAAGGGCCACGGTAGCCTGTTGGTAAGGTCTCGGCTTGTGAGTCGTAAGGTTTCAAATATGAGAGCCGATTTCACCGAAGAGCCGTCGTGTAAGAGGGCCTGTTGCAAGTTAAATCCGTCATGCCAAACGCCCTCCCGCTGGTGTGGTGTGGAGAGGGGGGTGCCAGCTCAGGTGTCGTCCTCATCATCTGATCGAAGTTCAAAATTACGAGGTCCGTCCCAAAATAGACCTAGTGTTGCTTTACAACGGGACGTTAATAAAACAAAACAAAACAAAACTATCCTGAAAAGAAATTCGAAGAATTCCAGCTAATTAGAAGCTTCAAAGAAAGATTAAGGTCCATCTCATCACTGGTGGCCAAGGTTCTTCAGAGAGGGATCAAAACCCGGTCCACCGATATGACAGATGCCTGAATCTTAAAGGCGATTATATTGAAAGATAACCATATTTATGCGAAGATGTCGGCAAAAAAATACATTTTTTTCTCGATACTTTACTTTTTTTACAAGCCATCGGAGTTTTTTAAATATTTATAAGATTCGTATAAATAAACAAAAGCTTTCAGATTAGCAAAGGTTTCATTTTCTTTGCGATTGCACCGCAACTTCACAAAAGAATTCGCCAAAAAATAAAAATATGACTAAAATGAAATGGTAAACAATGCATGTCTTTGCTATAATAAACAATGCAGCGTCGCTTTTGATTCTAATTATATTCTTTTTTTAAATAAATGTAACGGGAAGAAAAAAAAACTACACATGTAACTGATTTTGCTCCTCATATTTCAAGAGAATTTCGTTTGGAACGAATGCGACTTGATTACAGTCTTAGAAAAGATTAGTGAGATTTTTAATTATTTAAAAGAGCACGGAAGCAAAATTCTCTAAAAAATACGAAATTGTTTTGTGTTAATTATGAGAATGAATAAAACATTATTGAATAAATTCAAAAATAATTCCTTGTTTATGGATAATGTAATGCCACTATAATAAAATATCTTTAAAAAATAAATCAAAAACTTAAAAATGTTTCGTCTTTAACAGTCTTTCTAGAGAAAAAAGATTAAATCTAAGGATTCTTCGAAATAATATGAAATATAGCTTGATATCCAAATCAACAGCATTATGTTATTTAGATTCCAATAATTAAGGAATTTTTCAGAAAATAAGCATTTGTCTTTTACTTTTAGCTGCTCCATTTTTTTACCTTAAGCTTTTTATAAATTATTATTAATTGCTAAAAATATCCGATGCTTTGCATTATTTTAAACGATATTACTTCGAGAATAGTATTTAGCTGTTTTATTTATTTATAATGAAATATTCAGATGCAATTCATGCATTTCGATGCTTTATTTGTCATGAGTCATCGATCCTAACGATGAACTTAAAAAAATATTTTTAGAATAAAGCTACCTTTTTTTAAAGTTACAAAATCGTCGAATGATTGAAATGAAAACTTAAATGAAGAAGAGCCTTAATAGAGTAGTAATCTATTTGCTATGTTTGCATGTATTGAAACAGTCCCTAAATCTTTTTTTCTGTTATATATTCGGTTATTTTGAAATGATTTGCCAAAATTTTTATATCTGGCTATTTCTCATTACAATAATAATAATAAAAAAAACCCATTTAAAAGGTGGAAAAATTCAGGGTTACTATTGGAAGATTCTGCAAACATCCATTTGTCGATGTCCACTGTTGTGACTTTTCAGAGGACATCCTTCGAAGGTGAATGACATAGTTTCCTACTTAAATTCAATTTTTATAGATTACGAACAATAAGAATATGGTGGACTGTACTACTGTTACCAAAATTTTTATGAGCTTTCATTTCGAATAATTAGGTATATTCTTCAGTTTTTCAAACTGCCCCGTGTTATTATTGCCTATCCTGCCTTCTGCATACAATTGTGTTTGACACATCAGATTATATTTTACGAGTTTACTGAGCATTTAAATTCAGTATAAAGTGTCATCTACAGAAAATATTTCTTTTTGAACAGTCTAAAACTGCAGCTTGGTGTGTGGAGAACTTTATGCAAAATATATGAAACCCTTTCTTTCTAGGAAGCAGAAGATTTCAAAATAAGGATTGAAAAAAGAAATTTCATTTTTCATCTTCAAATGATGGCATTTTGTTTGATATTTTGCTTATTTATAAAATGTATCTCAAAGTATTCGAACGATTTTATATCCATCACAGGTAATTTACAACTTATCGTTAGTAAATTGCTAAAATTTAGAATATAGTCCCATTTTAATTTCATTAAATACATAAACAATGCATTTAAATTCGCTCTGTGTCTCGAATATCAATTAGAAGTCCCTCGAAACATCCATTTTTGTCTCATTTTCATTAGCTTCTCCTTAATGATATTAAATAAAAAAAGGAAATAACGATGGAAGAAAACGGAGCCATGATGGGAAAAGAAAATAATTAAAATTAATATTATTAAATTGAATAACTCAATATCTCATAATTATTCAAATTAAATAACGATGTATGGAAATGGAATATTTCCATTTCTTTTTACTCTTAACCCAGAACGACTCAATGAACCGAATAAAACATAGAAAAATGTGATGCATTTTCCTTCTCTCTCGCTATTATGCGTATGTCCACGCAGCCACTTTCAAAAAATAAACAGGAGTTGAGATTCTTTTCCATTCGTGTTTGGAATGGAATGAGACAATTTCACATTTTAGTATTTTAGTTTATGGATTCAATTTCAGTGCAAGTTCAATTTCGTGTACATTTATTACTTTTTTGGTTTTTGTTTTGTGTACATTGCAATAAACAACAGCCTAAATGCACATCATTAAATGTAACTATCCTTTTTCTGTGAAGAAACAATAATCCCCCTTTTTCATCGAGCCTAATGATCAATTTTTTGCAAATATTTACAAACCTTTATTACACATTTTGAATAATTATCTTCAATTGTTAGTTTATGATTTCTAAGAATTATCTAATATATAAAAATGAATTTTTGTTTGTACGATGCTGTACCGTTCAGCCGATTGCGATAAAACTTCGCGCAAGTGCAAGCAATAATTTGGCAAAGGTTATAGACATAGTACAAGAATTGTTAAAATCATTTCAGGTATACGGATTGAATCTAGGAAATCCATGTTTTTCACATGGCCAGTTGTATGTTGGATGCTCACGAGTCGGAAAAGCAAAACATTTATTTGTTTTTGCTAAAGACGAAAAAACATAAAATATTTTCTACTCGAAAGCACTTGATAATCGTCAAAAATAGTAAAAATATTATTTATACTAATACATTATATATCATTCAATTTCAATGAATGTATTCATCATCGAAAATAAAATAAATATCATTCTTTCTATCATTCCTATTTAAATAAGATAGCTACTTCAAATTTCAAACGATGCCTCAAAAATTATTTCTTCTGCGGCAGCAATGCGCCGCGTACCAGCTAGTAATCTATAAATTTAAATAAACGTAACAAAGAAAGAAATCCTTCTAATGAGCATGAATTTTCTTGGTATAGTTGTCTAATTCAACAGCAAAATGCATGAACCTAAATAAATTTTAAATTTGAAAATGTAGTGGAAGTAGAATTCGTTCTGAAAATAAAAATGTACAAAATTCAGTCATTGTAGGTTAAAAAATAAATCTTTTGTCATCGCATGTTGCACGAGCAAATATACCCAACGTGATCCAAAGCATCTCGTCACTTTCGGATTTTTCCGATCTTTTTAGAAAGGCTGGATGAATTGTCTATAATCTTCTACCATGTTAAATATTTATTTGAATTCACATTTTGCTCTGAAGATTTGGCCAAATGGGCACCTAGAGGATAGAAAATGATGAAGTATAAAATGAGATTGGTACTTTCCGTTCCACCAAAAGAAAATGTTGATTTGAAATCTTCAACAATGGTTTTATCTGCCTTATGCAATGCTTTCATACATTTTTGTAAATATAGCAAATAATTCGGGAAGATATGATTTCTAACAGAAATACCAAATTTCTTTTCAAGAGTTTTGCTTATAAAATGCAGAGTTTTCAACTAAATGACATGAAATTTATAGAATATATGAAAAATATTTAAAAGTATTAAAGCAATATATTATAATCTTAAGTGAACTCAGCAAATGATTTTATCAAAAAATTATATGCACGTGCGCGAAATATAGAATGAATTATAGCATACATTTCTTCACATAGTTCCATTGCAGTGAGCTGAATTTCAGTTATTCTCAAAGAGAATCTAAAAGACCTGGGATTTTACACAAAATGAAATTCGCCGAACTTGAATCTTCGAATAATTATTCTAAATTTTATCAAAATTTAGAAACATCCCTTCATATTTACGAACTAAGTAAACACGAATTGCAGTCAATTGGGCATCATAAATAACGGAAAGTTATTATTTGCATAAACATTACGCTTCTGATATTAAGTAATGATTCCCAATACAATTAAAAGTATCGGATCACATTTATGCTTTGCTGATTCTGTAAATGTAACAATAACTAATATGAAACGGCCCCAAGTTTTGATGCGGCAACAGCTCCTATTCTGAGAAAGCTTATCAGCCCATTTTGGGAATGTTTCTGTAGGATTTGAATGTCATTCTTGTAAACGGAAGGTAGCAAGTACTGTCATTGATATAAGTCACTGCGATCTATTTAGAATTCAACGTTTCAATTCATTGCATATATTTTCTATGGGATTGAGATCTAAAATCTGAGAAAGACATTCTAATTCTTCAGTATCCACATCAGCAAATCTGCTCCTGTTCACAAAAGCACGAGTTGTGCAATGCTAGTTTACTGATACAGATCTTGGGAAATTAGATTGGTCTGCTCAGAATCTTGACCTCAGTTCTATAAAACACCTGTGTGATTTAATGGAGAGTCGAACTCGAGCTAGACCGCCTCACATCAGTGACAAGGTCTTATAGTTTTCTTTTACAATGATGAGGTGCGGTGCATGTAGAAACACTCTAGAAATAAGTGTATAGTTTTTCTCAAAGAATAATAGGCATCTTTGCTGCAAAAGGAACATCTGCTTCATAGTAGCAATTTATTCGTTTATAGGATAAACGAAGCATAAAGGTAAGGTTGATTTTAGTGGAAATCAAGCTACTCTATGTTAGAAATGTAATGTTGTACAAATAATGATGAATTACAATGAAATTTTCAGTTATTTATGATGCCTAATTTAATGCAATTTATGTTATATACTTAATTTATAAGTATGAAGGAATACAGCATATTTCGCACCTTTTTATAGAATTCAGAATAACTTTCCGAAGATACGAGTTTAGAGAATATCATTTTGTGGAAAACCCCTTGCCTTTTGATTTCTCTTAAAGAGTAACTGCAATTCAACTCACTGCAAAGCTGATATCTTCCTCAATCTTAAAATTGTATTCAACTGAAATTTTTACATAAGTTGTCCTAAATATAGGGTTTTCAAATTTTTCTAGAAAAATAGGTTATTTTTCGCCCATAATCAGTTAAAATGTATTTATTAAAATACTCATATTTCCTTGAATATTTAAAATAATTTATTATAGTGTTAATATAATGTTTTAATAATACTTTTTCACATATTCTGTAAGTTTCATACAATTTAGTTCTGAACTATGCATTACATAAACAAAAGAAATGGGATAAAAAAAATACCCTTTGTAACTATTACACGAAAAAGTATCTAAATACTGACCACAACAAATAGCGCACATTGTTGGAAATTCAGTTCATTATCTGCTTTTCGTAAAACAAGAGGAGCCAGTATCATTTTATTCCTTGTCCACTTCTGGTCGGTTCTCTTAACTCTTTTGTGACAATCTTCTCAGTAAAATGTTAGTTCAAGTTTATATTTCACATAATAGAAATTCAAAGACAGTTCATCCAGCCATTCTAGAGAAATTCGGAAAAATTCGCATATCTAAAAGTGTACAGATATATATATACATTTGTATTAAATATGATACTTCATAAGTAGTATTTGTGTACTAATTTTTTTGCATGTGTATTGCCTCCATTGGAAGAATATTTTATGTTGCATTTACACTTACAAACCAGTTATCACAGACTATTAATAATTGAAAGACAGAAAAAAAGTAGTCATATTCTCGTGCATCCTTTAGCTTTTACCTTTCGTTAGAAGAGCTAAAAATAAGTAAGAAACACATCAATGAAAAAATAAAAACTGTCAATAACCCCCCCCCCCAAAAAAACGGTCCAAATGGTGAAATATGATCTTCATTTTTAATTGCGCAGAAAATTACAGCAAAAATTCACTTTTACATAGATAAAAATTATATTTTTCTTTATATTTTCTTCATTTTCATTTTTTATTTCATACTTTTATCAAAATTAAGCAATTGTTTAAATATAGAAAAGTTTTACTCAAATTTTGCTCAATTTAAGAAATTTCAAAAGCAAGAAGAATATTGATGTAAACAGGTGATGCATTAATAAATGCTCGATTTTGAAAAAGAAGAACAACTTTACATTTCCTTTTTATGGATAATGAAATCAATGATTTTTGTTATAATACATTTTTTTGTTTCGTAATATTTTATAATATATTTGTCATCATTATAATATTACGCGAATCATTCACTGTTTGTTTATGTTTACAATTGTACCTGTAATTGATTAGAAGTTTTGTTTTAAATTAAATGTATAATGATAAATTATTAATAATTAAAAACTTAGGTAACTTATTTAATATTATATTGTGATAAAATGCAACTTAATTCTTTTGACCGTTATTACTTACAGACAATTTTTAAAGAAAAAATTAAATATATTGAACATTTGCAAAAAAGTATTTAATTGCGTCTTATTATTTTAAACATTCACAACAGAAAAAGTTTGTGCATGATTCGATTTCTTTTCTCTATTTTTTCTTGTTTTCCGAAATGTTTATAAAAAGCAACATTTCAGTTTTTTGAATAACTTTAATTAATACACAACGATGAATAAAATGTCTGATAGGAATTTAAACCGTTCTTTTTGAGCTTCATTAGCTGGCAGCTGAGACCAGTTACAACTGTTTGTGAAAAACGCTTGTTGGTTTTCTTACAATATTAAACAACTCTCCAGTTGTCTGTTTCTCTGCGGAAAGTGCATCCAACTACTCGTGACCTTGATCTTTGCAAATCCAAATGAAAACACCATTACACGTGAATGCAAATGGAGTCGTTACTCGCGTTCAGATGGAAAAGGTTTCTGTGAAATGATGTTGCGAAATCAGATTTCATTTCCTCTCTGATGGTTATTCATCATTAAAGTCCTTTATATCATTCCTCTAGTATGTTTTTAATTCTTTAATTTTACTAAACGGAATTTCATGCCATTCATCCATTTGGTTTTTAATTAACAAATGTTAATCAGATGAAGTATTGGGGAATTCTTATTTTTAATCGTGATTAAATGAAATTTATGGAGCAAAAGTATAGAAACATTAAAATATATTCATGTACGCTGTTAACATAATTCAACGCTATTTAAACCACATTCGAAGGATTTCTTTTTCTTTATAAAGAAAAGAATTTATAATTAATTTCCTTTATAGCGAACTCCTAGATTCTATTCTATATAAAATTTTATGATTTTGCATCATATATTAGACATAGGCAAATCTGGTTTTTCTACTGTTGAATAACTAATAATAATGCTTGAGTATTTAAATTTTCTGATTATATAGTAGTGATAATTTATTTTGAGAAGATATGGTTATTAATATAATGGCTGTTACTACAGAAATAATTGTGAAACTAGTATGAGAATTCCAATAAGAAAAATTAATTTTGTTCGTTCAATAAAATAAAAAATTATGCAAAAAATGTGATAAAAACTACTTAGACGAAATTAATACCCTTAATTACAAATAGTTGATCAGGCAGCAAAATTTGACATAATAATTATTCAGCACTCCTCCAGCATTTTTATAAATATGATTGTAAAAAAAAGAACGTAAAATTTGACCAATAGTTGAAATTATATTTTGTTCAATAAAGAATTTGCAAAGTCAGCAAAAGTATGTGTATTGCTCGGAAAGAACGTTGATTCTGCTTCATGCAAACCAAATACTCGTATTCATCAAATCGAATTTCCACACACAGATTCAAAAATAGGTTATTTTTGTACTGACGAGCAAATATTTCATATTGTTTTTTTAAATATTCGATAGAGTCGGCATATATCAGATTACATAAAGTTGCGATTAATCTGTAAACAATAAGGTAGCAAACAATTAAATAGAAATCAATTACAGGAAAATTCACTGTCGTAAAAAAGAAATATACGCGAAAAATTTAATGCAAAAAGTTTTTAGTATCATACAAAGCTTTCAATTAACTCCTATACTTTTTATTGTCTATAGACAAAAACAATATTCCGAATTTTGTATATTAAGCATCAAAACATGAAAAGCCGGACAGTAAAAGTAAGCATAGCGCGTAAGTAATGTAAAAAATGAAAATGCTCATCCTCGAACTAGTACAAGGTTGCACTGTATACATCTCTCTTGTAACAAGGGTCACCGGAAGGTCATTGATACCATCTATCTTCCTGAAAATTTTCTATTCCTTGAAGTTATTCAAAAAATTCTATTGACAGTAATACTTGGCTCACAGAAATATTTTTAACTCTCTGTATTTCCTATTAAAATCATGTTAAAATATTCCATTGTCTGAATAGATTTCGATTAATCAATGTGAAAACTAAACACTCTTAAAAAAGACTTTCGTCCTTTAAATAGTCTATACCTTGTGTCTTCTGAGATTCGTAGTTTCGTATTCACTCAAAAAGTCCTAGAAAATTGTGTATATGGTCAGACAAAAGGAACAGAATTGTTACCCCCCCCCCCTCGCCATGTTTACATGTTGAATTACAAATGCTTTTAAACTCAGTAAAACATGCTTGAATTTTGCAAATATTTCACTAGCAGCCTTTAAATTACTAGATACTTCTACTTTGAAGTTTCAAAATTCTAACAGCATTATTATCGTCAGAATTCTTGTGAAAGATAATTTAGTGTAATGAAACTGGCTTTCACCGTATTCAAATGAAGAGAAGTGATGAAAGTGTAATGAAATGATTTATTAAGTTGCTCTTTTCTTGAAAAAGGCATAATGATAGACTTCTCTAGAACGATGTGATGAAAAATGATCTCAGTTCAAGTTTCATAAAGTGAAGGTGTAGACCAAAATTCGTTTGAAAGAAAAAATTCCATAAGATATTTAAATTTTTTATTGTGGAATCACTAAAGATTAACTTATTATTCGTAAAAATAAGCTCGACTGAATTTTGTTTTTGTTTTTATACTCATACATAAAATTTATTTTATTTTTACAGTAATAATTTTTCTAGTTATTTTTTTTTAATCTTTACCTTTGTCTTGTTCTCTTGCAGCTTTTTAATTTCTTTACATCTTGTGGTGCGGAAATTGATCTTGCTCATAAGAGAATTTCAAATTTTAAATTAAAAATAAAGTTAATCGAAAACGAAAGTGATATCATACTTCAGGGTACGAGTAATGTTTACCAACGGATTTTAAAACCCTCCGAGCTTTTGTGCATGCGTTAGGATGGGTTTATTTCGTCGAAATAGGGATGAGAGGAAAGATGAAAGGAGGAGATGTTTACATTTAACAGTAAAGTAAACTCGGATTACTCCCGGATTGATGAGATGTAAACATTGCAGATATTTAGTAATATTGTCGGAAAAAGGTACTAATGCATAGTAAAATATTTTAGAGCAATTTTTATGTAATATAAGGAGCATAAATATTAAATTACAAAGAATAAGTGAAAATAAATCTTAAAATTTGGTAATTGCTTTTTTACAAAATAATAATGATCTTTTTTATATTAAAAAGATTCTTCTTTTTTTTTATAGGTAATGGAATTTTTTGACTATATTATCAATATTTAATAATTAAAATATTTTAAGATTAACAACAATTGGATAATCGAGAGTTTATTCTGTTTAAAACATTTTATTTTCATTTAAGGAACTGCTGTAAATATGAGACGTCTAAAAAATATTATAAATATTATTTTTAACATATATAATACTTTATATATTTTGATATTTAAAAAACATTATTATTAATGATTTTTCTATTTAATATTATCTTATTTTTAAATATGTTACATGAAAAGATTTGCGAAATGTTCTTCGTACCACTCCAGAAAGATTTATTGCCACTTGAACTAACCATATCAGTATGCAATTCTGAGTTAAAATAAAACGCGGTCAGAAATGACACAACACTCACATACACGCGAAAAAGAAATTGAAGGAGAAAGTATTTAATGGGGGGAATGTAAGGTCAAAGGTGAATTCTGGGAATGCGCCCATCGTTCCTCATCTCACCCCTTAATGAGATAAAATCGTCGAAAAGTGATTGTCTCAGGATACTGAAACGAACTGTACTTTGTTGATTCGACTCTATAAAAATATTTGTTTTTAAGTCGGCAGAGCTCTTCAATAGAGTCGGCATTTTAAATAGCCCCCTTCACGTAAGATGCTCTCCACGTCCCTGACTAAGAGTAGGGACGTGGAGAGTCCTTAGTGTTCTTGAAGGGAAGTAGGGGAAAAGAGAAGATCAAAATTTTATATTAATGTAAAATGTATATATTCAATTAAAGAATGATATCCTTTTTGATTACTTTACAGTTTAGTATAGTTATAATAACGTCCCGTTTGAAAGAAACACTATTGCTATTTTGGTTGTAATTTTGAACCGAGGTCAGATGACGAGGACGACACTTCAGTCGGCACTCCACTCTCCAAATTTCCACGCCAAGCTAGCGGGAGGAGGTTTGACCCCGACGGTTTTAACGTGTACCAGACAAGCTTACACGGCGGTTCTTCGGTGGAATCGGGCCTCGAACCTGAAACACTTCAGTTCCGCAGCCGAGACTTTTACCACCATTTTTCCTAAAATAAATATTTTCTTAAAATATTATTAAAACATTTCCTTAAAATATTATAAAAATTTTAGATTAGAGGAAATTTAATGAAGTAGTCTTTCTGAAGAGTCTGTCTAATGAAGTAGTCTTGCTGAAGGAGTCTGTCTGATGAGTAGTTTGTCTAATAAAGTATTCTGAATATTTTTGAAGTCTGTCTTTCACTAATTATTGAAATTCCAATTTTTTTATAAAGTACGCATGCATGTATATGTATCACCTTAAAATTCAGAATTATTCGAAATTATATTAGATTTTCGATCATGCTAGTTCCCAAGATTCTTTAAATGGAGTCTCAAATTGCTGTTTATTTTATATTCCAAATATTTTGAAAAAAAAATAACTACGTTTTTAAAGTTAAATCCAACAATATCTTGAAAAGTAATGAAAAATCATGTGCATTTTCGATTTAAAAAGTTCAGTTGCGGTAATAAAAAGAACGAGATGAGAAAATTTACAATTACATATCGTTATAAAATAACATTTTATGTTAAAATTCAAAGTCATTTCCATTGAAAATTTGGCTTTTTTTTTGTTTAGACATAAATTTGAATAAGATATAATTTTTTCCTGAATAAATCAAAGCTCTTTCCCTGTTTCTAATTCGTATTGCTAACTGATATGCATGAATTTATACCTCCAACTAAGCAAAAAGTTTATTGTTGTAAATAAAATAATACGGCAAAATAATGTATTTCGTATATATTTTCTATGAAATGAAATTTTTGAATTTGTAATTGATAAAAATAAGTTTGCAAAATTGGTTCTTTCCTTCAAATCCTTGAGAATTCAGAATCATGAATCAGCAACTGAAAATGTGCAAACAGATAACTTAAACGTCTGTAATTTTCTGTATTTCTATGATTTAAGTCTCATTTTTACAAACAAAATGATGTATCCACGATTTCACCCGTTTGCAGTTAAATGCAGTTAATCTATGGAGAAAAAAAATGTCGAATTGCCTATAAAATTTTCTTTTCAAGATTTGTTCTTTACAAAAGCTGGTATTTTTTTATTGTCTGGGATTGTTTTTTTTATTTTTAAATCTTTCCAAAACAATTATTATTTGTTAGTAAAAAATTAACTAATAAGAATTATTTCAGTAATGTTTCATATTTTAAATAGCTTGATTACTTAATTAAAATTATTAATTTGTATAGAAATTCTATTCATATCTCGTAACATGAAGTGCAATATGAATGAAGTGATGACATTAGCTGATTATTAAAATCCGGTATGCCAAATGGTATAACTAAAACGGAAGTCTAATCATCATCCATATGTTTCAAAAATTATTTTTCATCAACATATGCAATCTTACATAATTATTTATATCTTTTCGTAAAAAAAAAAGGAGTCAAATGAGTTGTTAGCCATTTTATAAAGAAATAGGATGTTAAGTCCAGGGAAAGCATACATTTTCTTGTCATTTTTGATAGAACTAAGCGGGAAAAAAATAAGCTTAAATATTAAAAATAGCTTAAGAAAAACTCCAGATGGTACATAATTTTTTTATACCTTATCGATTGCATATTCTTTACTTGCATTTTGACAAAACATGCGGGTACTAAATAACCGTTTCGAGTAATGATACTTAAACTATTTTATTGAAAAAAGAGTAGCAGCATTATCCAATAAAATAATATAAAATATTTTTCTTTTTCGGTAATTGGTTATTATTCAACGATACTTCTTAATTTCTTTGAAATTAAAAAAAAAAGTTTGGCCTGTCTTCTTTGCACAAAAATATATAACAGCCATCTTGCACATTAATATTCTAGACAATCTAGCAAAAATAGCAACCTCTGCCCTTTTAAACATTGAGTTGACTTTCTTCTCTCAGTGCTGTATTAATATTTTATTGACGCTTTTAAGGAAATTTTCCAAATAAATCGCCATTTTTAACAAGTGTCGAGTAGTTTTCATTCATGTTGAGAAAGCTGCCTAACTCTGTGCAATGACTGCATTCAAATTCCAAGAATGGCTCAACACACACAAAGGCCATTCCATCATTCGATTATCGAAAGCTATAATGGATTTAAAACTTTACGCGTCTTCTCAAATGACGCAGTTTTTCAATACGTTTCTGGGAATTTCCTGAACATTCCAGGAATATCTTTAGGAAATGCTGCCATTACTTTTTACTTCGGTTACATTGAATGTCATTATTAAAAAGCCATGCATCTTGCTACACTTGGTAAATTTCAGTGAGTGTGGCGTAGGGGCAGACGGGGATCGAGGGCAATGCAAGAATATCGATTTTTGGAGAGAGCATGCGTGTTCGAGCGCTAGACCTGTATTTCAGGATAGGGGGTCTATTCACTGCAGTTCGATACCGTGTTCGGAATGGACGTCTCAGAAAATTTGCGAACTTCTTGAGAAGTTCGAATTTTCCAGAAAGCCACCTTGGAATGACAGGAACTCTGCCAAATATTAAAGGTAAATTATATGGAATTGGAAAATATATTAATCTGCTATTAGAATTTTATCTTTAGATTTACTAAAAAAAGTTTTTTTCAGAAATTTTGTAGGCATTTACTACGCAGGAGCCAAAACGTGTTAAGCTTGTGCAATCGTTACTAAATATAGATACGTGTTGGCTTTTATAATGGAAACACTGTCATTACTCTATGAGTTTAGTTTCCACTCATATGCGACAACATTATTTTCGTTTCGAAATTTTTCATGAGTTCTTATGGAGAAAACTAATACAATTCTAGCACCGGCTTTTTTCTTCTACTCTAGGTCACCCAATACAAATTTCAAAATATTTACGCAGGCGAATTTAGTAGATGGATTTCTTATAGCATTTTTGTTTTACTTGTGCGGTAACGAAAATGGCTTTCTTTTTAATGATGTCAATTTTGTGTATTAAGGAAATAATTTGTACAGCTTAGGATGAAATTCTTTCCCATAGTGAAATTAAATGAAAAAATTCACTTAATTAAGCAGTGATTATTTTTTTAAATATATAAATGTATAAGTACCATTAGACTTATCTCAACTGCATTTTGATTTGTGATATGTTTGATAAATTGAAATGAAAAATTAAATGGCATTAATAGAAATTTAATCGATTATTTTTTGTATTCACACACAGTTCGGAATCAGCATAAAATATCCATGAATGGAAATCACTACAAAAATATATTCTCCTATTTTGAATTTTTGAAGTTATTCATTAATCATACGATTTTTCTTCATATACATATTACTGAATCATAACTTATCTTTCGATATCGAATGAATTTTGTTGGGTTTTTTCGAGATTCAGATTGCGTAATATCATTACAGGAGATTTATATTCTTTTAGATACTTTCATTTAACAGTGTTGGAACGCTAACTTATTCGAGTTTCCTCACGCGCTCTAAATGCTGTTTAATATATTTATATTTTTAATTGAACTTCGCGTGCAGTCGTTACCAGAGCTCAAATTCATGTTATAAATTACTTTCATTCAGCTAGTAGTAAGCATATTTCTTGGTTATTGACATGCAAGTGTATCATTTTTTAGTGTGTTGTGCTCTTAAAATATATTCAATACTTGCATATAGGTGGAAATTTTTCTATAAATAAAAAAAAATCATTTATTTAAAAGAGTTCAAATTTATGCTTCGTGATTAAATGTATTGTATTCACTTCCATGTACTTTATTTTAAAAAGTATTTTAATTATAAAAATAATTTACATATCATAAAAAAATATTTTAACTCATTGAAATTCTTATTGAAGTTGAATGACACTTTCAAGTTTTTTTTAAACGACTTTATATTAGAATATTATTATTTTGAATTTTATTTATTGAACTTCACTTATGTTAATTGATTCAATTAAGAATGAATTTTTGCATGTAGATTGCGTATTTTAATCATTACTTCTTTTTTTTTAACATTTAATCTTTCTGATGAAACCACTTTTCAGTTTCAAATATTGTCATTCTTAAATCACAGTAAAAATCTTTTCTGTTGGAATTTTTGTAAATAACTAACACTTTTTCTTTTTTTTAATGTATAGAGAAGTTGTTATGGTTCATATTAGTTGCACATCTAAAAATTAAATGAATATTTACTCTGGAAAATAGTCAGAGTCCTTCTGATAAAGTGATTCATTTTTTACATCGTGGAATGATTAATATGTTAGGATATTATCTTTTCTTTCCAAACTGAACTTTCCGGGAAAATTGAATCACTTGTTATGTTTAATAGATTTATTCGATATATTCTCTGTGCTTTTAAATTCAGAACTAAATACATTTACATCTATTGTTTCAAGTACACATTTCATTCTAATCGATGCTCTCGAATATCTTGCATTTTTTATTAATTTTAAAATTTAATAAGTAAATTGCAAATATTGAGCCAATTGTTTCTTTACGATTTTTATAATTAAGAAATTTCTCGAGTCATTTTAGTTTTAATTTCATAAGTATGTATTTAAAACTTAAAATATAGAAATTGCTTTAAAACTAGTTCTCTTTGTTGATATTATCTACAAAATTACGATAAAGCAACAGAGATCGATATGTAATTCACAAACTCATTTGGGATTTCGCCAAACCAAAGGTGTGTCCTTAATATCAATCAGTAAAAACATTATTACCGAATAATAATGAAAAATAAACACTAATAAATGGTAGACCAAAAAAGAAGGCTTAGATGTGTTTATTTAAATATGGATGTGGATTTTAAAATATTGGCTTTGAAAACCCTGAAAATTATTTTGTTTTTTAGTCTGATTTAAAACTTTTTTGCCGTTGGGCAAATTAAAGTGATTCCTTTTTTATACTAAGATTCTATTATATAATGGATATTCTAAACTATAAATAATGGAAATAAATTTTAATAAAATAAAGATGATATCTTAAAAATTATAGAAATTCCACAAGAATATATTAATTGAAGGTACTTCTAATGAATCAATATTATCTTATGTTTTCGATGGGTAAAAGAATTCGTTTCATTTCCCTTAAACCTGATATCATGAATGACAATTATTATTAAAAATTTATTTCGTTATATATATAATAAGCATCCCTTGTCTAATACTAACTTACCATTCGTGAAATTTATTCGAAAAATAGGTGTTCATTAATTCGCAGATAAAATTCCCTCGCGGCCGCCAAAGAATTTTTGTTTCCTTGTAAATGCATATCACACGGAAGGATATATCAATTAAAATACAATAGTAATTTTTTTTCTTCAGAATCAATAAATTGTTACTTAAAAGTAGAGATTCAAGGACTTTATTTTTTCAAAGATATGGAAAGAAATAGATGAAGCACATATATATGGAAGCATTTCGAATATTTGCGTTAAATATTTTTGGCAGATTAGTTAAGGTCACTTCATCGGGCTTCCGTTTATGGATTGGCTATGAGTTTATCTCTAGATCACGAAGTTCGCTTTGATATTGAAGACAAAATGTTGATTAAAGTAAACTAATTTTATCTCCCTTCCAAGACCTACATTTGCTTTGACGTCTGCCCGGATATCATTTTTTCTTTCAGTCATGGAATTCATTATGCTCTACCTTGTTTGGGAAAATGTAGCCAAAAGTTCAAGATCAACTTACTTGTAGCTGTTATTTTATCTAAGCAGATGCGAGCTGTTTTCCCCCCCAAATCAACACTTACAATTCCTGACATTGAGCGAATGTCTGAGCTGATAGTCCGGCACATTCTAAAATTCACTTAACATTCTATAGAGGGTTTTGCTCTTCAAATCGTCTCTAATATTTGCCTCTTGTTTCAGGAAAAAAGTAAACAAATAAACGCTCTTCTGCTTCTGGTGGCGTGTTATTGGGGATCAACAGCATTCAAGTGATTTATAAACAAATGGAATATAAATGTTTTTTGCTTTAATTTTTAAACCTAAAATTAGGTTTTTATATTCATTTAAAATCTTATTCAATGAAAGTGCAAATAGAATTAAATTTTTATGTTAAGACACCATAATTGAAAGAATAGTCTCCTATATATTGATAAAGATAACCTTGAAATTCGATAAATAATTCAAAGAACTAATCTCAACAAGTCAGTAAATATTCAATGTCTCCATTGAGTA
The DNA here is from genome assembly GCA_026543865.1 of Argiope aurantia. Classification (NCBI taxonomy): domain Eukaryota; kingdom Metazoa; phylum Arthropoda; class Arachnida; order Araneae; family Araneidae; genus Argiope; species Argiope aurantia. The sequence continues at coordinate 27,770 of JAPMOR010096045.1, read as the reverse complement.
GCAAAATGTAAAAAAAAAAGTCATCTAAACAAATAAGTCATATCAAAAGTAGATTTATACATGCTTATTCTGCAAGAAAATAAATGTCAGACAGAAAAATTTCTCGTTTTAATACTTTTTTGATAAACTAGGAAAAGATATCCTACCAATATCTTGAATAAAGAAACAATATGTAAATATGCACAAAAAAAACCCTCTCTTTTTAAAATTTTGTAAATATTTTTGCCAAGTTTTAAAATGAAATTAAATGAATATTCAAGTTTATTATAAAATCGGTAATTCATTTCCTTTAGTTGATGAGTTTTGACTGCTAACTCGGATATTGTTTCATTACTTTATCTTCCTTGATCTTCCTGATTGTTATTAATTTTTTTTCATCAACAAACAATATCTACCCTATATGTTTAAACTTCTTTAATAAATGAGAAATAAATGTTTTTTTAAAGTATTTTTTTAAAATGTTATCCCCCCCCCCTCCAGAATTCTTATTAAACATTCTGAGAAGGAAAAAAAAAAAAAAATGCAGAATTCAAAAATGAAAAACACTCTAAAAGTTTCTTCCTTGTAAAATTATGAATAAAAAATGCATTTGAAATTTTTAAAAACTATTCTTCTTGAATAATAGATTTAAAAACTCCCAATGTACTGGTTGATTCCATCAGTGTTTAAGAAGACCGCATCGTTCCGAATTTATGACACAGGTCATCGTTCCGCCTGTAAGGGATAATGAAGAATACGATTTTTCTGAGAGACGTGCCAGAATAAATGATTCATCTACTCTCGTGTTTGCAGTAGGGTTGAAAACGATACTCTAAATAGTAAGAGATCCAAAAGACAAGAACAAAAAAAAAAAAAGCATTCTCCAATTTACTCTAGTTATTCTTAATTCTTTGAACACTTACAATTCGTTCCAACGGCTCATTTAGGCATTGTGCGGTCCTAGGCAGTGTGCATTTGTACACTATCTAATATCCTCTCTCATTAAATGGTCAAACGTAGTTTCATATTTTAAGTCATTTTAACTTAATTGACATATTAATGGTTTCAGATTAATTTTTGAAAAATTAACCACAAATATTAGTTATTACTAGTATTATTATATTGTAAATCCTTAATCAGATATTAGTTCATGATTTTCACACTTACAAATAAAATCATGTAATTATTATGATAGATTTGATGAAAATAAAAAACTTCTAATAAATATAATTTTAAAAGTTATTTTAAGGAAGCTATTAGCTGCAAAACAACATTCTAATTAAAAGAATAATTAATATTTTTATTATATTATAAATAAGTAATTAATAAATAAACATTATGAAAAATAAAAAATAAATAAATCATCAAAATAAATAAACATTTTGAAATCCACGAAATTCGTACTTTTTGCAAATGTATTTATTTGGCAACTTAGGAAACGACATTTTTTAATTGACTGTATGTGTACCCTCCTCAACCCAACGGCCCTAGGCAACTGCCTAGTATACCTATATGGAAATTTAAATAAAGGTTTCGGAAGCTGAAAGCTACTGTGTGGAATAAAAAAAAGTTTTCTACAGAAAGTTTTCTCTTGCATGACTGCAACTTAAGAGATCCCTATAAAGTTTACAGTTATCCGAAAGTTGATTTTGAAAGTATATTTCATAAAATTTCAATATTTTTATTTATTTCCCTTTATAGAATTGCAGAATGCATATTTACTTATTGATATACAGAAATACAAAATTCTTGACTTGCAATGCGAATTAAAGCCGTAGGAACATTTGTTAAGTTTTAAAACGAATACCTATAAAAGAAAACTGAATAACATTTAAAAAATTAGGAAGAATAAGTAGTTATACTTAAGAGTTGAATGGAAAGGCTTTACAAGTTTATGTTAATTTTTTAACTAAGATATAAATGATGATTGAATTTTTCTCAGTTTGTTTCATTACCACGAAAAGGAAAATATATTTCGTGACTGTGGAACTTTTCGAAATGAGAGTATTTTAAGAGATAAGACACATCTGCTATTTTTCAGGAACAAAAAATTTGATTTAATTT
>JAPMOR010096045.1:0-25627 GCA_026543865.1 Argiope aurantia | reverse complement strand
TTTTTTTATCTGAATATCAAATCATCGACTGAACGTCATATCAGCAACATATTTGCAGATCATCCACTGAGGTCAAGTATTTTTTTGCGTCGTTTCGTGCCAATCATTTGTGGTATTTGCAAATTTATCCTCCTTGAGACTAAGAATTTTATCAAATGACTTCTTGTTGTTTTTAAAACGACATTTGATTCAAAGAATTTTATCATGTAAAACCATCTTCATTTATTTTCAAACTTTATAGGTTAAAGTAGAGAAAAAACTCACAACTGAATTATTATTATTTTGTAAAAATGGAATATTATCATTTCAGAGCTATAATTATTTATACATTCTAAAAATATCATTGTATCAAGGTTCTAACGTTGCTTTTAATTTTAAAAAATATATTCATTATTTGATGATTTTATAAAAAGTATTCAGAAGAGAAGAATAAAAATTAAATCTTTAGCATTTACGACAATTGTATTCGCGAGAAATTTCCTTGGTGAACTAAATCATCGATTTGAGAGGAGTCAGACCCAAATGACACAATCTTAGTTACACGGACATTCGCCAATTAGTACCGATTGCCACATTGCCGTCTAGAATTTCAGTTAAGAATATGTCTGTTTTGATGCTAATTTAGAAAAAGGGACACGTGCTCGATGAATGGCCAAGTTTCGAAGAAATCATTTTGATGTTCAGGATGGCAGCGTCATCGGGAATTGCGAAACTTAGGATATTATCATGATAGTAAATGGAAGTGCTCAAGAAAAATATTGAACTTCTTTTAACAAAGTGATTCAGAAACTGGGAACTGTTTGAAAATGTTCCTATTTTAAAAGTCTCTATTCAAAATGTACATTCATAATCAGTCATTCTAGCCTTTCTTATGCAGTGCATTCATCTTTCAAGTTCTCCTATAAATGATAGGCATTTAAAATGAAGGAAAGGTACTAAAGCAATTTCAATAACTACATTAAATGTTACGTGACATATCCAAATTTCAGATTATTTAATCAGCCTGCAAACTAAACTTTCTCGTAGCCTCAATTTTTCCTCTTCAAACCAAACAAACAGCAGAAAAATGTATCCTCTAACAGTTACCGTATATAATTCGCATTTGGAGACAATACTTTCAGAGGTAACAAAAAATGGATTTCTCTTTTCCTAATAATTTCAGTTAATATTTGTTTTCCATTCTTTGAACGCTACAGATGCATTACGTAGTCATTTTGTCAAAGACTATTGTTGAAAGGGCTAAAGCACATTTATAATGAACTCAGGTGACTACAAATTCAGTTCGCTATGGTGCTTGAAAATTCAGATTCGTCAATAATCTGGGTATCATTAAATAAACAAAATAATTAATGTTGCTATATTTCTGTACAATAAATAATTTCGTCATTGAAAAGATGAGTTTATTTTATGATTGTATATCATTGAATAATAGTCATAGTATTACAGTTTTTTGAAGCTGCAAACAGCATTCTTTATCATGGAAACTATAAAATCGTCAGCTCAGTAGAAAATCTTTGTCAGAGGCGAAATACCAAGTACCTACAAAATTAATCTTAAATTTTCTCATGTTAATTCATAAAATTTAATTTTAATTTACCAAACAGTTTCATACGTTATTTACTTCTCAAATAAAATTATTTTAATTCCTATAAAATTCTTTAAGAAGTGTGAATGATTTTTTTAAAAATAATCGTTAATATGTCTTTAATGTTTCATTTTAAATTAATTAATTTCTATCATTGTAATTTATTGAAATCTAAGAATAAAACAGAAAAGTACAGAGTTAAGTAATTGTGTTGAAATATGTCTAAAAGAACACGTTTAACAGCTCTTTTCTGTTTCATATCTAATGTGAAAATAAATACTGACATCCATTTTCTAAAAAAGCATTCAATAAACACTTTCATTTTTGGAGGAGTTTTATAACAAGTATGATTTCATAAACTGTTTTTCGAAACACGTGTCCCCCATTTTTTCATCATCTGATTTTAGATCAAAAAAAAAAAAAAAAAAAAAAGGAAAGAGAGTGAGAGAGAGAGAGAAACGCAGCTGCAGCAGGAATTAGAGAATTAAACACACACACACACATTTCGTTTGCGTATTTTTGACTAATAATCAGTAACAGGGCTATCTAATTTCTTGACGTCAAAAACCGTTTGAAGCCATCTTTGGACAAATAAGATGTTATAAACATTGACGTACAGATTCGCAGAAAGCATTCATATATTAAATTATACCATTGTTTTGCTACTATAATGCTCCGTGCTGTTGCCTTATACGGAAATGAATCAACCGTAGAAAATAACTGAATTATTCCTCTGTTGCTAGGGTACCTTTACTTGCATGAATTAGTCAAGTAAATCAACATTTATTTAATGCAATTTAATGAAGAAAACAATTTCGAAAATATTGTTAGTTTAATAAAAATGTATTTTTCTGTCATCTTCTCAATTAAATTAATGCATGATATGAAATTGTTTGAAACTGTTGCAAAACGGTCCCTTTTTGACTTCATACGAAACAAAAAATTTCAAATTCATATGATATTTCAAAAGTATGAAAAATAAAATGTTAAATTGTTTAAAGAAATCAGCATAACATTTAATGTGATGATAACGAAATTTTTGAAATAAGGGATTTTATTAAAATGATTTAGATTATGAAATTTCTATCGTGATTTCATTAAAAATTTACTTTGTAATATCAAAGATTTTCTTATTCAATTTTTATTAGGAGAAAATGACAAAATTTTATACACTGGTTTGACATACTTTATCTATTTTATTCCAGCCAAATAAAAATAGTTAAATATAATAATTAAACGTTATCAGAAATCAGTGACATTTCTTAAAAATTTCTGTTCACTGATAAACTGAAATATAAAAGTCATAATTTAGATAACATTTTAACATTTATCTTTTTCCAATTGTTATGTGATAATTACTGAATTGTTTGTAATTACTTTCTTATATGCAATGAGGTTAAAATCATCATATAAATGTTTCGAATATATTTTCAAAATTCCTAAATTTTTTCCATAAATAGAAGGAAAATGTATATCTTGTTAAATTTTCTTATTTTTAAGGTAATTTTAAATTAATTCGCCCGATCTTTCCATTATGCATTTCGTTGATTGGTACTTCCCTAGATAATTGCTAACTGTTTTTCATCCAATAACAAATTTCATAAATATTTGCAAATATAGGTTATTTGTCTTTTAAGCTCACTCAGAATAAACAAGTCTGCCTTCGAAGATTTTCTTACTTGTTTCTAATCATACGAACCAAACACAACAGTAAATATGCCAATTTTTATCCGGTGTCTTCTTATTGACGGAACAATCTCTCACTCTGTTATGTTAAATAATAAGTGAGATAAAAAGCAAATTCATCCTGCTTGCTAGGATTTTCTTATTCTTTCTCGCTAAGTTACACATTTTCAATCTAGTCTCGAATAATAAAAAACAGAATGTTCATTGATAATATAGAGAATACTGATTTTCAGATATTTTCCTTGTTCAATGAATGATATAATCAGCTGAATTTTGTTAATGTATAATCAGCAAAGAAAGGATCTTAACGATTCCAGATTTCATGTTTTGCTGTAGGTTAGGTTTAAAAGTTGTTTTTTTGTGTAAATTTAGGACACTGCTACTGTTAAAGAAAAATTGTTACAAATGCTTAATAAACAATACAATTATTTCATATACAGTAATTTAAAAATAATATTGTACAGATACTATATAAACCTGATAATGTTTTCCCAAGCGGTTGAATATTCTTTCAATTATTTTTAATTTATGTAATAAAAATTAGACAATCGTACTTGAGAGATTTACTCGTATGATCAAATTAAAAATTTTATGGCAAAAATTTACACTGGCAAATCATATTTTTCACGACAATTGACACTAAAAAGAATCAAATGTATTATATTTTCAGGGAAGAAGTTTTAGGATTCTTTTAATATGATGACGTAACCTGACTGAAAAATATTTCTCTACTTATAGACATAAATTATCTATCTAAATTTCAATGTATGTATTCAAAAATATCGTTGAAATTTTAATTTCCATTTGAATGATTGACAATAGGTATACTTCTTCTAGTAAAAATTATGCGCTTTTAATACTCCTAAAAAATAGACATATTTTACAACCATGCTGTAAAAGTGAATAACTTCTCAATTGTTACCATTTTTAAAATGTTTGTGCACATGTCATTGGTATTTATTGTAATTATCTCTACACAAGAGAATATAAACATTTTTCTTCATCCTTTGGGAAAGTATGAACTTTCCAATTAAATTTTTCATTGTCAGTTTTTGCACGCTAAAATTTTACCAATATTTAAGAAGTCTTAGAAGTTTCTGAGAATCCTTAAATTAAGTCACAAATTATTCGTGATTTAATGTCGTTTTTCAATAGAATATGAGCAGCATTCGAAAGAAATTCCGTTTAAAAAAATATGATCTCAGCCGCAAATATCAGCCATGGAACATAGTAATGATTTTTGACATCGTCTGTGTGCACAGTTCCATCTTGAATAACGAAAACTAAAATCAAAGCGATCTTCGCTCGTAGAATGTTCAAGAGCGTTGATCCAGAAATCAATTAACAGGGCGCCATCTTTTGCAACTCTTTAAAACTATGATTGAAAAAAAAAATAGCGCTTTTGGTTTGTTTGATTTTCGAAATTCTCAATTAACTCTGTACACAGGAGCTTATTTTTGGTATTGTTTTGATTCGTCCTTCGAATCGTTCAATTATTTCTTAACGATAATGCATCATATTGGGAGAGTATGCATTTCGAGGTGAATCATAAATTAATATACAATGTGATTACTTATGAACAACGAAGCGTCCGAAATTAAATGTTGGTGAATATTTCAAAAATACTGAGTGAAAACGTATCATATGAAATAGTAATCTTTGCCATGAACGGGATATCGAACTTCAGCCTCAGTAACTTTTTTCACTCATAGCCACGTGGTATGCTTAACACTGTAGTTTTACTCCGGGTGGATTCATGGCCATTACTTATTTTTTATTCATTCAGAGAAAAGCAAGTTGTGTAATTTTACCTTTTTAGTTTCTAGTTGCATTTAGAACATTTATTGGACGATTAATTCATAGCGTCATTGAAGTCAAATAATGGATGGTTGTTAAATAATGCTCAGCTACAAACCGGTTTTGTTAAGCAATGCGTTTATCTAACAAAAAGGTTAAATATATAAAAAAGCCTCCATTCTGCCTCCATTCCAAGTTTCAAATGCATTTCAAACATGTATTTAATTCTTTTAAATTGAGCAATTATTTCATACATCAATTCTTAAATATAATGAAATAATTTCACAAAAAATGTATAAATTTATATAACAAATAGAAACGAAAGTGCAGAAATACAGTTTTGAATTTGATGCATGTTTCAGGGCAGGTTAATTAGTCTCATGTTTTGGAGCAAAACGAGGAATATTTTGGAATGGCTTCATCATTTGACCCCACATATCCTTTGAAAAATCATTCAAAAGACAATAATTTTGCTGCCTACAGCATGATATATTATTTATAGGTGAACGAATGCGTACAAATTTTGAATTTATGAATTCGTTATAATAGAAAAGTTAGCTGGAAATCGGATTTGGCTCATCGGAGTTTTTAATTGAATGAAGCAAAATAAACTACGTACTGACAATTTTTACATGAATGTTCCGAATTATTTTTTGTGCTTTATAGAATTTTAACGTATTTTTATGTAATCTGTCTGATGAACAAGAGGTCCAGAAATTAAAAATGTACTATATCAAAAAATTAAACCGTAGTCATTTTGCTAAGCTTATTAAAGGCAAAGCGCAGAAAACAAATAAAATTTCCAATGGTCCATGTACTTAATACTTAAAAGTATTGAACCAGTAGATAAAGCAAGAACTCTTTTTCTTCTCTCTCAGAAATGGATTTTCAAAACAAATAGAAAGTAAAAAAAAATTATTTAATCAAAGTAAAATATTTATTTAATTAATTCATACCTGAAACTAAAATAGTTCTAAAATATTGAAATGAAATTCAACAATTCTAGTTACAAAAATTCAGTAACGTGGTTTGAATAAAGTTGTTGGTATATCTATTGGTAGTCCAATAAAATTAGCATGAAGCACCAAGTTTTTCAAAAACACCTTAGACTTGGGAATTATTTTTTTAATCCCAAAATAATTTGAAAGGTCATTTCTAAATGAGACTCTTCCAAAAATTTCAGACGAATTACAAAGACTTGTTCAAATGCGAAAAATAACAGGCCGATATTGATTGAGTAAACCTTGGAAGTATCGTGGAAAGGGAGGCTTTTTCCAGAAGTATGTTCGAAAACCGATAGGTCTGTCATCGTATCACGTTTCCGTCAATCATCTTCTCTGCTCCAGAGTGTGTTTCCCTAAATGTTCTTAATGTTCCTATTTTTCTTTACTTTTTTGGCCTCTGCTTTTTGATAAAACAGGGAGGAGGAACAAATTAAGGTTTCATCACTGTTTCCGAGTGTTGTTTGTAACCTTCGAAACTCGAATTATACCGTAGATTTCATCATGATCCCAGCGCGTCAGAGACAGAGGTCAGGAGGGCTCTGACCGCCGTCAACACTTTCGTAGAGTATTTAAAGAGCTTTAGAACATGCGTGTTTTATACGAGGGCGAATTCCAATATTGTGTATTTCAGTAGTGATATCTTGAGATTTCTTCCTTTTCGTATTATGTGCTCTTAATAGCAACAAGTGTTGCGGCGTACATTCACCAGTTCATCAGTATTGATTCGGGTAAGCGAGTCTTCTTTAAATGCTACTTGTGTATAATGTTCTTAAGTTTTCTTATCTATTTCAACATTAAGCGACATTTGACGCTTTATTGTTTATTTTATGAGGGATAATATTGATATTAGGCATAAATTGTTTCATTTTTTCACTATCACTTTTGCATTGCTATAAGATGTTTTAAAAAGTAAATTTTTATGTAAAAAGGTAATGAGTTATTGTATTAATTGGCCCATGTAAGTATTTACCTAAAACTGTTTTTTTAAACTTTTGGAGAACAAATATTTTTAGATCTGGGAATTGATCACCTAACAACTAATATTTTCATTTCCTAAAAATGCATCATTTTAAAATTCGGTTGAATGAACGCGATTAAAACAGTTTTCAACACTCAAAAAATCCTTTTCTAAAAATTAACTTTCATACATTAAAGGTTTAAAAATTATTTAATTTTTGTTGCAATTTTTTTCATATGCTGTAACGTTTCTTCCTTCGCTAAATTTTGCAATCACTCTTTTGAAAACAAAACTGCATAATCTGAAAGTGTTACTTTTTATGCTTCGTGGTTTTACTTTAATAGCTTTTCTGCATTGAAGTGCCATTCTGAGGAAAAAATCATACACTAGATTGAAATCAAATTTAAGTTTTGAAAAATAGATTGTTAAAAGGCTATGTCTGAACCCTTTCTCAGCTGATATTTAGAAAAAGATGTCGTTTCATGCCCGGAACTCTTGCTTACTTTTGGCTCTAATTCAAAAAATCAATGTATTTACTTGTGAAAAAATTGTGACGAAACACGAACAGCCCATACACCGTTACTGTCATAACAAAGGCCCTTAAAGTAAAATAAAAGTGGCCTTCCAGTAATAGCAACCTGGTTCAGGAAGATCAAGTGCGAGTGGAGAAAGAACATTGCGGAGGAAAGGACCCAATGGAATCCCCACAACAAATAAAAGATGAGGAAGTAAGACAAGCTGCAACTTTTCTCATCAGAAAAGGATTTTTTTTTTAAAGTTTGAATGAGAAAAGATAGGATTTATTTGTTGTTTAAAACGAATTGATGAGAATCAAAAGCTTTCGAATCAAATTTTGTAATTGTAGAGAAAAGCTAGGATTCATTTGTTGTTTAAAACGAATAGATGAAAATAAAATGTTTTCGAATCGAATTTTGTAATTGTTCAAAGTATAATTTGTTGAGAAAAGCTAGGATTCATTTGTTGTTTAGCACGAATAGATAAGATTCAAATTTTTCTAATCAAATTTTGTAATTGTTGAAAATATAATTGGCTTCTTAATTTACCTTAAGATGAGTTTCTGATTTGCTTTTCAGTTAAATGTCCGAAGTAATAATTTATTGTGTTATCAGTGCTTGTTAAAATTATTCTATACTAAATCGAATTCTTTTCATATAAAAGTTAGTAAATCTAGGCACTAATTCATAAATGTTTTTAGCTGTTTTCATAGATTTAAATAACTGTATAATTCTTAAATATTGAAAAATTTGAATAAAAATAAGTATTTCTGTATTATTATGTAATATTCGAGAAAAGTATTCGCAAATGTTTTAGAGGTTTTACTTTTAAGCTAGTATGAAATAATATCTTTTACTTCATCTTAAATAACCTTTCCCCAATATTCGTAATGAGAATCATCTTTAAACGCATATTTAAATTTTGGAATGTATTTAACTAAAAATGTGCCGTAAAGGTAAGCAATATTTTCTTAAAGAAACCGAAATATCTTTAGGGTATTAAAGTTTTTAAAATTGAGTTCTTTAGTTAATATTTTTTACAATTCGTTAAATTCTATAATTTTTTCTTATAATTGAATTTTCTAGAATTTCGTTCAATTTTATTTTTTAATTTCTAGAAATGCTGTATTTATAGTAAAATGAGTGAAATTGATAAGATGATAAATGCGGTGAAATATTAATAACTAAAATTAAATGAAACTTCTGAAATTGATAAGATAATAAATGCGGATGTAAAATATTGTAGATGTATACTTAAAACAATGTTATTCTGCCTAAAAGTTAAATTTTGAATTCGGGTTAATGAAGTTAGATTTTTGAAAGTTCTATTAGAATTAGACAAATCAAAATGAATCGAGGAGAAAAAAATGAGTACCGCTGATGAAGGAAACAAATAGTCTTTCAGAAAAGACAATGAAAATTCTGTTTCTAAACATGCTTAAAATGAAACAACATATTTTTTTTCAAATCTGCACTGTTATTTATAAATCATAATTCCAATTTCAGGTAAAGCAGTTTTAGATGTACAATTTTTTTTTCTTTCTCTGTAATGAAATAGTTACAGAATAAACTAGCGGAAATTCAATAGTTCGAATTGAATGCTTTTCTTTTTTTTACAAAAATATTCTTCTTTTTATAAATTGGCTAGAAATCAATATTAATCAACTAGTAAAAAATTAATTTTTGGAATATTTGTATGTTACTCACAAAACAATGACTAATTTTTTTTTAAAAAAAAATATGAATCTAGAAATATTTTTATTAATATGACATAAATGTTTTGGAATTCAATTTAAAAATATTTTAAATTATGAATTATATGAATGGAAAAAGAACAATTCTCCAAACGTTGAATAGAATGTCGCTTGATGTTGAAATGAAGAATGGACAATGGTAAATTCGAATTGATTCTAAATTACTATTGACTTGTAATTATTTTCTATTATTGCTTGAAGAGCTCTAATTGATTTGATTGCTTTTGCAGTTATCTTGTTAGTAGTTATCTATTTTCTCACTTATCCAATTCTCTTATGCTTTTATCTTAAGAGAGGAGTTGCTTAAAACAAATTACTTTTTCTCAGAAGTCCAAAATATTTAATGAAATAATAGCCTTGTAATCAGACCCGAAATGGTCAACGAGTATGATGAAATAATATTTGCTCCGAAGGGAAGAATTGAATAGGAAATGTAATCATCCCGGAAATGGATAACATTTGGTTCGAAGTTCAATTACTTTTGCTTGCATATGAATTGAGCATCACAATAAATGTCAGCGAGAGGCTTCTGGCCCATTCTTAAGAGTAACCAACCGTTTATAAATCAGAGAAGCCTGTTTGCTCAGAAAGATGAGACTTGAAACGGACATGGAGGCAGGTTTGGAACTGCAAGTGTCGGACCATTAGATAACCTTGTTGACTCTGTCTTCATCCTTGTTTCAACAATAGCTCATGAGACTTGGTAACTACTTGCACAATCGCTAAATTTGATCCCTTCCAATCGTTGGTAAGTTTTTTCATCCTGCCCATAAGATATAAAATATATTTAATCTGTTAAGAGTGTATTATTTTCATGCTTTCAGAAGGGTTAAGATGGTCTGGATGTAAGGGCTCGAAGATTAATTCCATAAGTTTAAATTGAACATTTTATTGATATAGAATGTTGAAAGAAATTTTTTCTCTGTTCTGGAGATATCTGATATTTTGAACTCTTAAAATATTGGTTAAAAATAATTTTTGGTTAATTATTGGTCTAATAACGGTTAAAAAAATTCTTTTTGTTTCGTGTAAAAAATTTTGTGTTTGAGATCTTTCCTCTTTAGCTTTTGAGCATAAATCGCGTCATTTGCGTGGTATTTATTATTTTACTAGCCGCCTTTGGCGACCAGCCGGTTCGCCAGTATTACCGCTCGCTACAATTTTCAATTAAATATTTTAAGTAACTGGTCTCTTAAAGGGTTCTCAAACGAAATATTTTTAATCTTCAAATTTTGATAGTCATACCAAACTTATATTGTTTAGATCGTTTCGTTCAATTTACTATATATATTTTGCTAATTTGTTGCCATTTCCGGTAAAACTTCAACTTTAATTAAAAATGTAAATGACGAAATTGCAATTAATATTAAGATATTTTTTAATAAAACCAAGCGTTTTATTTTATTAATCATCTTTATTGTTATTTATTAATTATTATTATTATTGAATATGAGTATTGCAAACAGAATCGCTCGGTATTTAAGTCTTATGTTAACTACAAAATATTTTTCTTAGTTTATGTAATATCTCAAACAATAATTGAACAAAAATTTCTGAGATTCAGTATAAAATCTAGTTTTTAGTTTTGCTTTCAAAAGGATTGAAATGAAATCAATAATAATATTTTCTTCCTGCTTATAAATATATTTCAAAAATTATGAAGTCTAAATTTAATGCAGTAAGGTATCATATTCTGAGAAATATTCTGGACACACCAAATTTTAAATAAATGAATGAATGTTTCTATTTTCCACGATCAACTAAGACTTATTTATGAAGTTTTAAATGTTAAAAATTTAGAAAAACTCACCATTTTCCTAATCTTAGGCCAATTAATCTTGAGAAACCTGCGCGCTTATTGACGTATTTTCTTTGAAACGATCGATGAAAAATCTAAAATTATCCTTTTTTTATTGAATAGTGATATTCAAATCTTCATAAATCAGTCAGTTTAAGTGATTTGAAATTAACTCTTAAAAGTCAGTGATTTAGTTGATTGGAAATTAACTCTATGACCACCATAAAATCTGTGCTTTCTCTTGTGGTGTATGCATTACAGATATTTAGACTGGAAAATGAAATTATCAGAAATTAAAAACACGCGCAGACGATATTTAGAAAAGTAAAAATGTTCAAACCTGAAAAGGAAAATATATGAGTTATTCCATCAATAAATGCCATAAGTTTGTTTACATCTTCATTATTTTATGAGTCATTAAATATCAAAATGGATCGGGGACTGAATAAACACCCTGTATAGAGAGTGTAAAAGATCATAAAATAATTTTTCTTGTATTTTTTAGAAAAAATAATATTTCATATTTGTTTCATTTCTTACAGACACTTGCCGAAAATTATAATTTTGCAGATTTCATTTCCAAAAAGATTTAATTTATTTCAGTTAGAGCTTTAATCAATGTGATGGCAACACTTTGAAAAAAGCTATTTTTTCTCATGAATGCGAAACGTGCTTAATCCTCATTTTTATTTTTGACGAAAAAAATTATTGAAAAACATAGTTAAAATATTTATTTAAAAATTCATTAAAAATAGAAGTTTAATTTTAAGATTAAAACAGTAGTATCATTTAAAAGATAAATTTTTTATCTTTAACTTCATGTAAAAATCTTTTTTGTGCGGTAATATTTTCGGCAATTATAGCAGAAACATGTCAAAATTTCGATTAATTTTTAAATAAATAAAATTCTAGTTAAAAATTCGAAAAAATAACCCCCAGGTGCACATTCCCGGCCTCCAAGGTATACACGTGCCAAATTTGGTAGCTGTAGGTTGAATGGTCTGGTCTGTAGAGCGCCAACACACACACACACACACACACACACACACACACACACACACACACACACACACACATACACACACATTGAGCTTTATTATAAGTATAGATATAGATTATAATCGCATGAAAACAAGTTTTGCGTCACTTAAAAATGTAAAGTTGGAAATTCATATATGTTGCATAACGTAAGTTTTAGGAAACTTTTTAGAATAAATTACATAAAATTTTATATCCTTTGGAAACTGCTATAGAAATGACTCCCGATATAATTTTCACGTCTCCTTAGATATGAATATAATTGAAAAACATGCCAGTGCATACGAAATGCAGCTGAGATAAAAAAAAAAAAAGATACAAATAATCATTAATCTCTGAACTAATTTATATTTCAAATAACTTTTTTAATCAAGGTTCTATTAAATTAACTCCACTGCTCATACAGGAGCATAATAGTATTTAAAATCTTTTTTTTGGGGGGGGGCAAGGCAACAATGTGAAAATTTCGGAGAAAAACCATAATGTCATTAGAAATCCGTCTACTCAGATTCGCCTGTAATGCTTTTGTCTAGGCATTGTTTGATACAAATAAGATTTAGTTAGAATATATTAATTTTAGACAAATTAAAAATAATAGCTACGGAATGAAGTTTTTTTTGTAAAAACTTAGGTTTCTTAAAAACTTAGCATTTTATTCATTTTTACAAATTAACCTATTTATGCTTTTAAAATAATGAAAAATTGCACTCCTAAATTACTTTTAGAGTACATAACGTATCTGAAAGTAGGAAGAAGATGTTTTGATAAAAAAAATAAAAGTTACAGTCATTTATATGTCAAAGCTATTGGGAAATCAAATTTGATATAACAGTACATCATAGCTAAATTACATCACAATTTAAAATATTTCTCAATGTGTGAATAAATATAATCGCTTGAAACAGGAGATTTACTAAAAGCATATGATTATCTTTGGAAAAGTCATGATGAAATTTCTCAGATCAATCAATACATAACAATTTACTTGTTTTGAATATTAATACACTTATCGTTTGAAAAAAAATAGAAGATTTTAAAATGCTTTTTAAACATTCTAAGTAAAATCGTCGCTATATATGAAGGACAATTGTTGCGCTTTTCTATATTGAAAACAGGGTCGGATTATCAACTAAGAATAATAAAATATATCTAAAGGCCCCTAAATTAAAAAAAAAATCTTGGACTTTTGTTTAAATTACAAGTGTTGTGATGGAACTCATTTAAATTGAAATCGGGAACGCTATTCCAAAAACACTTCTAAACTATCGTTTGTAATGTTTATAACTTATAAAGACATCGTATCGCTTAATTCAATATTATTTAGGTATCATTAAAGCATATTTCGTAATAATTTCTATATCCTGTTTAAAATTACTTTTTAATTTTAATATCAGTTTTTTATTATACACGATCTACTAAAACTGGCTCTCTTGAAAATGACCCACAATAAATTATTTCAGTATGTAAAAATCTGTATTTTAAAACTGTTTGTAGAGATATTAAACGGAAATCAATAAAAGATACCAGTTTTTTTTAAGGGACTGAAAGCCACAAAACTTGCATTTCTTAAGGGAGCTAAATTTGGCCCTGATTGCAAATTTTACAAATGTGCGGCCTTTTCAATGACTGACTTTAATAAATAACATCAAAATAATTGCATTATTATGATCATGTAATTTGGTAACATAATTTTTTTAAAAAACGAAGAAACTTATCCGTTCACAAAATTGTAAAGATGTATATAGCTCTCCTGTGTGTATAAAAAAAATTGATACAAAATATGTGTGTGAGAGTGAATGTGTGGATTTATGTACGTGTAATGAAGTAAGATTCACAAAGTATAAAAAGTAGAAACGTACTTTTTTAAAATTTAAAATTTATGCAACTAAATACTGAACCTTTACCGATTTAGAATTATGTTTTTAATACTGAACTTGCACCGATTCCTCATAGATCCTCATTTCAATAATTTAGAAGTTTATGGCAAGTTTAGTATTAATAATAAAAGTTTGAATGATTGTTTCATCTTTTTATGTTAATTAATGTTTCATGTTTTCAGAAACTGAAGTAGTTGCTTTCACATATATATGCTAAACACTCTTTCGAAATTCACAGAAAACAGTTTTTGAAAACTGTTTTGCATTGATTAAATTTTGATTTTATATTTCCATTAAACATTAAAAAAAATTCATGATCATTTTAAATAATGGAAATTTTTTAATGCGACATGGAAGAAGTTCAAAAGCATCAATTATGAAAAAAAGAAATTCAATTCCATTTCTTTTCCCAATTTTCGTTCATTTTTATTATTTTTGTTATATTACCCTTATTTAAATTGCTACTATTCTTCATTTCTAAATTTTTATAAAAAATCTCGAATAAAAATATGAAAATGGTTCGAGACATTATTTCTAGCATATTTTGTCTTCAAATGAATGTATCAAAATTCGAGAATTCAGTAATCGATGCTTGAATAAAGTTATAAAACGAAGATCGAAGTTACTGCCCACGATTGATTGCATTCCTTGTCATAGAAATATTATCTAATAAAGAGATGCAAATGCATATATATGGAATGAAATAAAAGTATCTTCTGATTTTGGGCCACCAAGTTCAAGCCCAATCATCCTAGTGCTGTCACGATGAGAAATTCATGTTTTAAAGAATCACGAACTCCTGAATTTTGAAGGTGGACACTAAATTACCATGTGAATTATTAGACGAAAACATGTAGAGACCTATGATTCATCTAATGTAGTAATGGCTACTTCCAGGAGCAAGAAGATAACGTTTTGTGCAGGTATTGCGTTTGCAGCTGTACCTAGAAGCTTGCCAGGAAGCTATCCGTAAGAAGACCTCTTGGATTCGTCCTAGCGATTTGTTGAATTAAGGTGGCCACTCCATACCTTGGGTTTGTGATTGGCATATAGATTAGCACATTGTACGTCGGACACCCTAGCCACTAGTTCTTCCTGCAGGTAAGGTAAAGCAGAGTTGCTAAGAGAACAGATGCCATTTTGCAGACTGAAGGAAGTATCTTTTCATATGGATTAGAAACTGAAAACTAGAAGTGAAACGTTTTGATATATTTCAGTTTTAATAGCATTTAATTATTCTGTGAGGTATAACAGATATCAATTTTCGCAGACATCGTGGAGACATGATATTTTAAAATACATTTATTCATTTCTGTATTATAGAGTCAGTTGAAACGATAGTCTGCTTATAACATACATTTGATTGTTGATAATCAAATGTTAACATTCTGATAATTGAATGAAAACCTTTCTAGATGGATTCTGAGAAAAATGAAACCAAATTAAATTTGTCAAATCATTTATGAAGTATTATGCATTGATAATATAAAATGCATTTAGATTAGTTTTAAGCAACTCTCTTTCCATTTATTTTATTTTGCTTTAGTTTGCTTTTTATATATGTTCTTTTGAAATATTTAGAAATGATTTTTATTTTATTTTTGTTTCATATGCACCATATTCACATCATTACACATATGTAATTGAAGCCACAAAATACTTTAGAAAAGTATTGATCGACATCATCCAAAAATATGTTTGTTCTAATCTATCCGTACAAAGAGAAAGAGTGTTTATTGGAAATAAGAAGAATTGAAAATATATTTATGAAAAAAGGAGCTCCAATAACACTTTTTGAAATAATAGCAGTTTTAATATTCGAATTATTTAAGCTATCTCAATGTGTCATCTTATGTTAAATTAAATGTAAAAGAATTTTTATATTTCTATAAGTAGATCTTAGAACTTATAACAAAATACTCCAAGTAAATATTTTAATACTTTTGAAACACTTATAAAATAAATGAACATTATTTTAAAGTTAATCTTACTAATACTGAATAATACACATTAAATTATTATTTTTTAAAATATGCTTAAAATTAGAATTTCTTAATAAGTAAAAACGCATTCATTCTAATAACATTTTATTCACATATTCTGCATTTAAATATTATTAATTAATTGCGTCATTTTTGCTGAAACAACACACACACACTTTTCTTCTTTTTACTTTTTATATGAAGTTTGATTTTAAAATGTGGCTTTAACCTTTTCAGATCCGTCTCTGCATTTGAAAACAAAAAAAAATGTTTCGTTTATTCGCTAGGACATTAGACATTGCACGTACTATTGTGCACTATCTCATGTATGCTATACTGGTAAGGTTTTGTCTAAATGATACTTACAGAGTAAATTAGTACTTTTTATAGTAGATAAATTTTCCAATATTTCTTATTTTCTAGAAAAAGGCATAACAGTAAAAAAAGAAAAGACTTCAGGTTTAACGTCCTGTTTTTACAATATTCACACTCATTTTGCTTCACCTTCTCTTGCTATTTCTTTACACGCATAGGAGCTGGCAAAAACTTTTAACGCTTAAATGACTTTATATATATATATATATATATATATATATATGATTTCAAGTAGGAGCTCAATATATGAGGTAACTCCTTATTGAGAATGAGTCCTGCTTACTTTGCTTTTTATGCGTCATTTTCTTTTGAAATTGAAAATTTCTTTGATTCATTTACACAGGAAATGATAATAGCTAATGGCAAAGTAGCTTATAAAATGCTGTTATATGAATAGAAATCACGTTAATGAAATTGATTAAGCTTTATTCGTGATTTTCTGTTTATTAATTATTTCGATCGACATTGAAACCTCAAGAGCACTGCGGAGATGGGATTCTATGTATGTAAAATGTTTTAAACGTGATACCAATTTACAAAAGTACAGTCTAGTTTAACTGATAAAGTTTGTTTATAGTTTTGAAAAATTGCTTTCGATGATAAAAAAAACAATACATATGAATTTTCAGACAGCCTAAAAACAGCAGTGAGTTCTAAAAAGCATAAAAGTACTTCACGAAGTTATTATGTGTTAAAAGTCTGTGCAGGTTACCTTGAATATATTTCTTCCAGGCTGCTTTTTGAACTCTGCTCCAACCTTCTTCCTCATCCAAGTATCTTTTGTTATCATTTCATAATAAAATATAACAAATATATACTAACATATTAAAAATGTATTAATCCAATTTTAATTTTTGAAAATACTAATCTTCCAACGACTACATTTCTCATTAACTTTTACTAATAAAAAGCCATACTTTAGGGTAAAACTAAGTGCTTTTTGAAAATCTTATAAAACTTTCTTTTCCGTGATTAAACAGTTAAGCCTTGTTTAAGAAATGGAGAAAACTTGTGAAAAGTGTATTGTATCACTGTCAATAAAGATAACATTTTTTTTCAGCATTAGGCCTTCTTATCATTTCGAAATGGAAATTAAATTATTTGTTGTTATATTTCCTTCAGAAAATTTTGAGACATTCATTCAAGAAGATAAATACTTAACGACTTCATTTATTATTTAAGTATAAAATATTGGACTATCTTGAGATTGTTTATTTTTAAAACTTATTTAATTCATATATTTCAGTTATCTTTTCAATTGTTAAAGAGTTTAGACTTGTTTAAGGAATGGAAAAAACATGTGAAATGTGTATTATATCATTGTCAATAAAGATAACATGACTTTTTTTTTCAGCATTAGACCTTTTTATTGTTTCGAAATGAAAATTAAATTCTTTGTTGTTATATTTCTTTTAGAAAATTTTTCGAAATTCATTCGAGGAAATAAATACTTAACGGCTGCATTTGTTATTTAAGCATAAAATATTAGATTATTCTAAGATTGCGAATTTTAAAATTTATTTATTTAATATTATATAATTCTGATGTCATAAAATTTAAAACTTAATTATTAGTTATTCTTAATTCCTAGAAATATTCTATGTTAGCCAAAAATAAAACAGAAGGCTAGTTTTTATTGTAATGTAAATACAGAAGTAAAAACATTATCTCAAAATTGTTATTTATACACTATTCTATAAACTATTTTCTTATGTTTTAAAAGCAATAAAATTCAACCAACATGCAAAATGGTTAGATTGGTAATTAACGTTTTTTTTCCATGTTTCTATTTTCTGAAACAGTTTGAACTGCATAATTTTCTTCAAATTAACAAAAAAATCAACAGAAATGATTTTGAATGATTTATTGGATTAACCACATTTTATATTGGCTCAAAATTGATTCCAGGTCATCATCTGCAGTACGCTGAGAAAGTCTAAAACTATTTCAGCTCCACTGCCTTAAAAATCTTTCGAAAAGAATATGGATGCCTTTACTAAATGTAAATGTCATCAGTAATCAAATATACTGCCCAAAAACTCTTCTTTAACGACTTCAGATATAGATTCGTCTACCAACACCATATTTTGCTGACGATTATCACCACGATTGTCTTTAATGATATGAAGAAGATTTTGGCGCATAGGTTTTCACAATGCGATGCCAAGTTGAATAATTTTAGTTGGACATATTATTGCTAGGACCAACTGACAAGGATTGATAACTTATTTCACGTCAAAAATACGATAAACCTTAAAAATGAATATTATGTGAATTTATAATCCAATGTTCAGGGTCGTTATTTTGTGCTTTTTCCAAGATTTGCTATACCCAGTAACAGTTACTTACTGACCCGATTCTTCGATTATGTTTCAGTTTCATTAAAGAAATCTGAGTTTTAAACGGATTCTTTTTATGACGGAAGAATGAAGTAACTCGACATTACAAATATTTATTACAATTATTTGTATTTTGATCCCCAGAAATAACGTTTTAAAATATATTATATAATCGATGCAGAGTTCACGGGCAGTTAACTGTGCAGGAAGAATGGATGACACGTTCGCCGTAAGAATAATGGCTCTCATCCCCGGTCGTTGTCTTTTTGGCGAAGATCACTCTTTCAATTGCGTAATAGACATGTGTGGCACTCTCTGTTTGCATTCTGTACTAACAAAAGGAAACGAAATGATAGATTATAAACCCAACACAGAATAATTAAAACCTGTCTAATTAGCAGACTAAAATTATAAAGGTAAATAAAAATACTATATTGAATTTTTTCTCGTTAAATGTCTGACAAATACTGGCGTAGAACTCGACCTGCATACAATTCAAATAGAGAAAGAAAATAAATAATTTTTTTGTCATTTGCAAATTGTTTTTTTTAAAATTCTATATCACTTTATTAGTCATTATATTGACATAGCTAAAAAGAGAATCAAATCGACTCGTTGGAAGATACACTAACAAAAAGCGTTTCTGTGATCAATGTATTATTAGGCGAATTACTCGTTAAAAACAGAAATGCAAATAGAAAAAAAGGAAAAAAGCTTATATTTCTGATTTTCTGCAGTAGAACATTTTTGTTTACTATGAGTTTCAAAATTTTCTTTTATTTTTCTTGAAATACGAATTTCAAACTTGAAAAGTGGGTGATTGTTATTACTTTAATATCGATTTATTTGATTTCAGGGCCTTATGATGTCAATACCTGGCCCCACATTACTTGATTTGAAACAATTAAGTGGAACAGACTCCTATGGCATCTCCTTCATATTCACAGCACGATCAACAGGTTACCTCATTGGATCAGTTACGGGTAAGAAATACGAATTTGAAATTTGTAAATCAATTTATTTATTCTGCGAATCAGTAACAGTTGTGTGATTTTATTTCTTACACAGCTTCATAATTTTGATTGCAAGTTCAATTTTTGTTTCTATTTTACGTAAGGAATAAATTGTATGCAAATTTTCAAAATTTAATAAAATGTTTGCCCAAGAACATCGACGCTGATTGTTTACCTAAGAGTCAGTTCCTTTATTTTCAGTGCTTTTAAAATCTAAGAAAAGCAATTAGTTAGTTAAGAAAAACAATAATGTTTTAAAATCTAATAATAAGCAATTGCGAAAACGTGTTCTCTGTTCAGCGATAATTATTTTGAATTTAAATGAAGGTTACATTGTCAAAGATATCTATTTAATTTTTAAAATACTAAATGCTTAGCTTTGATTATTCTTTTATATTAGTGATTTTGAATAGCAAATTATGCGATTAAGGGACTTAACTTAAAATGCCATATTAACATTTATATAATTTATATTTTACAACCTATTTCAAACTGATATTTACAGTCTTTAAATTGAGAATTAGTCTAATTTTTAGAGAAATGTTTGAACGGAGATATTTTGGAACTCTCTCTGCTAATACACTAAAATTAAGCACTATAATCGCTTTTGGGAGTTTAATAATTCAACTGTGTGAATGAAAACTACAGATATTTTCTGAATTTCAATTTCAAACCTTTCATATCCACCTGAAAATCTGTAAAATAACTGCATTACTTCGTTTTGCCGAATAACATTAGTCAACTAGACTGCAATATTGTATGGGAAACTGGAGATTACTAACATTACCAGACATAAAATTTCCTTTTAGGCATTATCCGGTTAGATCCATTATGTAATAATATCTTTAAATTGACCAATGTTTGCTTCCAGGTGGAATTATACTGGATTGTATGAAAAATGAAGACATAGCTCTAATGGTTAGCAGTCTCTTTGTTGCAATCGGAGCCTTCACAATACCGTGGTGTAGGAACCTTACCATCCTCCTTGCCACTTTTATGATCACTGGTTTCGCGATGGGATTTAGTAATACTGGTATGTAGTAAAGAAAATTTTCATTTTCGTATCAATATAATTTTATTTTATAAAACATAATTATTATATGCCACTGGTATGCAATTTGATATACCTCCTTTTTAGAAATCGAAAAAAAAAAATGCTTCATTTTAAACAATAAATTATTTATTTATTGTATTTACCACCTTGCGTTACTCTACATTATATTAAAGCGTTACACTACATTATAAAAAAGTACAGTAGTATACATTAATTTAGTTTAAAGTCTAGGCAGATAAGTAAAAAAAAAGAAGAAAAATACTAGAGCAAAGCTTAATTCATTAAGCGTTTTCTTTTCGTTTGAAAGGCGAAGCCTTGCGCTTGAATGTTAGATAAAATAAAAAGAACTCAGTATTCTGTCACAATATGTATTAGTTCAACTGAAATAATTTTGCAAAAGAAGTAAGACAAATAATTATATTTAAGAAATCAGATTTGTATAATATGCATGACAAATGCATACATCTTTATGAAACATGACCACTGCATACATACAGTTTCATCAAGTATCTTGTATTTTTAACCTATCATCTTCATGAATTAAAACTTTAAATTTAAAAAAGTTAATTAAAATGATTATAAAAATAATTCAGTGAAAAATATAATTACCATTTGAAAATTAACACTAGCTTAATTAAAATTAAATATTTGAGTACCTTAAGTGGTAAAATAAGCCTCAAATAATGTTTAGAATTATAATCCATATATTTGTTCATTCAAATATATTTATCCACCAAAAAAAATAATTTAGATGACTCTGGCGTTCTAAAACATTTTTTCAGTGAATGATTGACTATTTATTTGATTACAACATTCAATTATTTACGGAAAAAATGCGATTTATTTTCTCAATTGCAGGAAGTAATGGAAGCCTTCTACGAATTTGGGGTAAAAAAGGCGCACCGTTCCTACAAGGCCTCCATTTCACTTATGGTATTGGTGGATTCTTCGCTCCTCTCCTAGCCGCTCCATTTTTATCTGCACACGTGCCAACTATTCCAAGAGATCTCACTTTACTAGGAGTCACACAAAATCTAACCACCGAAGTAATAGCAGCTGCAGTCAACATCACTGAAGAGAAGATGGTTACTGTTAATGAAACTTCTATTCCAAGCATAACTTACGCATATACAATCGTTGGCGTGCTCGCAACATTAGTTTGTGGATGTTTCGTATTGGTTTTCAGTTTGGCATCGAATGAAAAGAGCAACACTGAAGAAGATAAACAAGAAAACATTCGTGATCCGGGATTACCTTTCACAATAGTCGTTGTAATTCTCGCTTGCTTACAAACTGGTCTGATTTCAGGCGTCGAAGTTAGTTTTGCTCAGATGCTCACATCGTATGTTGTACATAGCGAGCATGGTTTAACTAAAGTTGTGGGTTCATATATGACATCTGTTTACTGGGGAGCTTTCACTCTTACAAGAGGTTTGTCCATCTTCCTGGCTTGCAAAATCAGTGTTCGAAAAATTCTAGCTTTTGATCTCATGCTTTCAGTTGCCGCAGCTTTAGTATTATTAACAATTGGCACCTGGTCAGTTACAGGTTTATGGGTCGGTACGGCTATGTTAGGTGTTGGTGTTGCTTCAATTTTCCCGGCCACTTTATCTTGGGTTGAAAAATACATCAATATCAATAACAGAATTGCTTCAGTATTTACTCTAGTTTCAAGTATCTTAGAAATGACTGTTCCGCTGTCAATCAGCATCTATCTTGGCACTCAACCCAATGTTTTATTTCATTTCATGACATCAGCTACAATTTCAGCAATGGTACTTTTCATTATTTTGAATGTCATTCTAAAACGAAAGGGTAAAAAATATATAGCACCAGCTGTTGAAAAATCAGATGAGAAATTAAAATCTGGTGAGGTGTAATTTTAGTGACCTTAGGATTAGTTAATATCTGGTATCGGACTTTTAAAATTCATCGTTAGTCAGAAAGGTATTATTCATATCATTTTTTTTTCAATCAGTTGAGCCTGTTGAACTTCGCTCAGAATCTTATATGTATATATATATATATATATGTCGTGCATTGGTATTACTTCTGTAAACACATTTTAGCACAGGTCACAATAACGGGCCTTCCACTTACTTGTGATAATTTTTAGAGAAAGTATGCATGTATGAAAGTATCCGAATAAATAATTTTATCTATATCAAATGAGTTTTTATTTATATTTAAAGAAAAATTCTTTCTTCATTTACATATTCACTTCATTTGCTCAATTACTTCATTACTCATTTACAAATTCTCACTTTATTTAGATTCCTCAATCTCATACCATTTAAGTTCTTTAGACTAAAAATCTCTTTTTCTCTCCTGAAATAGTAATTCTGATTCTTAGATGAAATTTTTAAAAAATATAATCGCAGCAATAAATCAATTAATTCTACATTTTTAGTGCCAGACAAATTTTAAGTCACAAATATCACAATATATTTCATAAATCAGAGCTGAAACTCTTTGATAATATACTTTCAACTACAAATTTCAGTCCATATTATTCTAATAGCTGATAACGTATATTATATAAGATTAATTTTTAAGCCTAATAAATAACTTGATTATGAATGAATGATACTTTAAAATGTTGATCGAATTGTTCGTATAATTCTTTACATTCGATTCTGAATTGTTTCAATAAATCGTCTTACTAGGAACTATCGATTTTCTCATATAACACTTTGAGACTGAATTGAAAATTATCAGCTGGAATGAACTGATACAGAGATGAATTGACATCAATTAGCATAACTGAAAACGAATCTTGCACATTTTGCTATTTCCTTAGATTTAAAATCATAAAATATGATGGAAAATAGGCCTATGATTTATATGAGAGCGTAATCATGTTTTAGAAGCGCATTAAACAATGTTTTAAAAATTCATTTAACACATTTTCACAGTATTATTCCTACTTACACCCTGGTATGTTCCGAATTATTCCAGAGACTATAGGATAACTGGGAACGTGTGTTTTGTAATAGTAATTATATACATATGATAACTAGCTGATTTGAAGAGCATATAACTGAAATGGTAAGAAACTACTGCTACTAAAATGATAAAAAGCCAGATTTTATTTTATCGTCCGTGACAAAAATTCCATATTACAGTTCTTAGATATAAATATGTTCTATTTCATGGAATATTGCATTTAAAGTATTTTAGCTATCTAATATCAGCAGTTTGGAGTAATTTACAATCATTTTATCCTCTATGTTGTCGGAAAATGTTTCTGAATAAAACCGAAAAAATTACAAAAGTCTCCTTTGCCTTCCTCTAGAGTGCATCAAGGAAGGTATATACTTCCCAGATGAGATTCACCAGTACTCACTCTACATTTGCCGTTCCCAATTACTCCTTGCTCTCAATTATCCTTCGTGGCCCTGCATAAAATATGATATTAAGATACTGTTTCTGCTGATTTTCTTAAATTGAAATTAGATCATAACACAGATCAGAGTTCTCATTTTTGACAAACCCTGAAAATAGAAAATAATTTTAATTTCTTCTTTCTTTAAACAAGTTTTGTATGGTTTTCCCTTTGAAATTTTCATATAACATATATACATTAATAACAAAGACAAACAAACAAACAAAAAGCAATTCTTGTAAGTAATAGAATCGGCGGCAATTCAAGTATCGTCTAAAAATTATATAAACAAAGCGTTTAGTTTGAATGTTACCTCACGATTTTTAAGATATTTACTGATCAAATGTATGGAAAGTGTATACAAAAACGTTCTTACAGCTAAAAGTGTTGTTGTACGGGCTAGATTAATGAAAAAAAGTCTTACTTTAGAAGATATATTATTTTTAAAAATATTAAGAAATTTATATAAAGAAATAATCCAAAATTATATACACGTACTTCATGTTCCGACGCCAAAAAATAATTATTAATTAAGAAGAAAAATTAACATATTTGGAATATTTTTTTTAATTTTTCCCTATTCAGTATACAGATGTGGCAAGACACACTCAAGCATACTTATACCATTCATTGTACATGTGTATTGATGCATGTATTTTGATATGAAAACTTCTATTATGTTAGCAAATCTCACGTATTTTTATTTTTGTAATTGAAATAACGCTCTAATTATATTTTTCAGCAAATTTATTTTTGATCAAATTTATTCCTGTATATTCATCAAAACCATTAAAATAACATGATTAAAATATTGATAAAAACATTAAAATAACATGATATTCGATGTAAAAAATGTGTAGTAAAATTTTAGAAATATATTTCGTTAGCAAATTCGGGACAGTGACATTTTCAGTGAACAGTGAAATTTTCAGTGAACAGTGAAACAACAGTGAACAACAGTGAAATTTTCGATATTCCCCTTCCTAAGTTCAAGAATGTCAGTTGACTCAACTGAATTGACAGATGGAGTGCAATGAAAGCAGACATTCTCAAAGAGCGCCAAACGGTCTGCTGAGTGCGCAAGGAAATGAAGGTCAACTCCAAACATTCGTTTCGATATTTAGAAATCGTTCCAAACATCTATTATTCGTATCAACTGCCACCTGATTGGGCCGAACGTTATTGCATGTGGTTTCGCAAGGATGTTGATATAAAGTGTCAAATATTAGGCTGTATTGCCCGTTTGTGCAAGATTAAATATTTGATAAAATTATATTGTATACAGGAGGAATTTGAGCACATTTTTCAAATGACATGAGATATATACTGATTAAAATCTCTAAAAATATTTCATCGGATATATTTTGCAACTGATAGATGAAAAATGCTAAATCTGGATGATTTAACATTTTCCCAGGAATCTCCAATAAATTCACATTCCATCTGGATGATTTAGCATTTTCCCAG
>JAPMOR010096043.1:63974-75166 GCA_026543865.1 Argiope aurantia | reverse complement strand
GACCTACTAGTATGAAATGCATGCACATGGACCTACTAGTATGAAATGCATGCACATGGACCTACTAGTATGAAATGCATGCACATGGACCTACTAGTATGAAATGCATGCACATGGACCTACTAGTATGAAATCCATGCACATGGACCTACTAGTATGAAATTTGCTGACGATCAAATGCTGTTTTCTAAACATTGAAAAAGAAGACTTATTACTTTGAAATTTAATTGATGTCATTAAATGATAAAGTATCGTTGATTAAATAATCTTGAGACCAGACTAAATCATTTTTTTTTAGAACAGCATCCTTCGTCTAGCTAGAATAAATGTTCGTTAATTTCTAAACTGACACTGAGACATTTGGCATTTGTGCTTGATATTAGATGGGATAGTTGATGCACTGAGACATTTGACTTGCACTGAGACATTTGATTTCTTCACCACTTAAATGAGTACAAGTGATTTCTCGACATTTTTTTATAAATATGAACTGAAACTGAATGTAAAGAGTTCCCTGAAATTTTATCCATGCATTGTCACACTCTTTGGAGGCGCGAGTAAATGTTCGGAAAAAATGTCCAATAGTTTCTAAACTTGCAATAAGAAATTTAACTTGGACTGTGGCATTTGATTTCTTTACTACTTAACTGAGTAGACGTGTTTCCACACCATTTCTTTTTTTTTAAATATATACTGAAACTGAATATGGAAAATCGCCTCATATTTTAATCGTACGTTGTCTCACCCTTTGGGGCGGAGGCAAAAGAGTATCAAAATACTATTGAATGTTTTTTTTTAATTTTGAATCTTGATCTCGTTTTTGAGTTTTCGTACTTTGTGTAGTAACAATAAACTTTAACATTTTGGACTTAATATGTATGAGTATTTTTAAAAAATATTGATACACATATTCCTTGGATTTTTTAAAATCTTATAGCAATTTCATTGTCGACTACTCAATTGGCAGATGATTAAGAAAATAAAATATTAATTGTTTATAACTAAAAGAAATTTAATAGTATTTTGCAAAACTTGGATGAAGAAAACTCTCTCTAAGTATTTTTTTAAAAAATTCTTCGAAAAATCTGAAAGAAAAATGTATTGGAAAAAATTTGTGTTTTTAAATCTTTCATGTTAAAAATGTTAAACTACATAATGCGTAAATGTTAAACCTATCTATAAATATCCTTATTTTAAAATCATTTGTATTAAAATTTTCAAAGAATTAATAAAAATAGAAAGAAAATTCCCAAATATGAAATTGGTATCGTTGAAATTATAACATTTTTAATTTTATGACGGTGTGATTTTTTTTTCGGATTAATTTCTTCTGACGTTTCAATGCAAGAAAGGCAAAAATTGGTTAATTTGCAGTTTATCAGTTAATTAAAAATTGGTTAATTGCACTACTATCGGTATTAGGCATTGTTAAATCAATACTTGAAACAATTAAAGCTTGACAAAAAAAATACGTATTGGAATTAAACCAATTAAGAAATGATAGAATGATTCAAGATTAACATTAATTTTAATTTAACTAATTTAATGTTTTTTTAATTAATAAAAATCGAAAGAAATATTTGCAAATATAAACTTAATATTATTGAAAAGATGAAATTTTCACTTTTAGTATAGAATTAAAATATTTTTTGTAGGATTATTTGTTCCGAAGTTCCTGCTGAAAGACAGTAAAGTTTTGATTAATTTTGAATTAATAGAAATATTATAATATATCTTTTTAATGAACTGAATATTTTATTAAATGTCACATTTTGAAATATTTGTTGTATTCTTTCTCTTATAAGGAACGAATAATTGAACGAAGTGGGGTAGAAAATGGTCGAGACCTTTAGGAAGAGATGCGGAACATGCATGAAATATACATACATACACACATCACAATGACTATTGTATTGAGATTGTTTAAAATAAGATAACGTAGTGAAGTTTTTGTTTCGAGATCAATATGTATATCGAGAGTCTGACATCTAATTTTGCCAAAGATCTACTGAGTATGTTAAGCTTTAGTATATTGCATGCGCCGTAGATCAATCATTAAGATTTTGGAACGGCATAGAAGATTGAGAAATGGGGTGTTGGATAAATTGTAATTTACGATTCCAAATGAAGAGATTGATCCCTTGATAACTATATTCTAACTTCTAAATGGGATTAAATCAACTAAATTAAACTTTGTTTTGCAAATCTATGTGTTAATAAATTCCGATGGCTTATTTTTATATAGTTCCCTATTCATGCAGATAAAATATGAAATATCTCTACAAATTCTTTCGACGTTTCCTGACCGTGGTTCAGAATTATAAGATCCTGTAATCAAAAACCTTGATATAATTTCAAAATCCTGCATGCATCTGAACAATCAAATTGAATTGTAATAATTAAGAAATGGAAAATGAGGTCAACAAAAATATTCTTTCTCGGTATATAACTCAACTTTTTACTTTTGCTTCGTGTGAAGCCAGACAAATAAATTATTGAATGTCCCAGAAATTTCAATTCAAATCGTATTAACTTTCATAAACTGTTTTATATGGATGCCAAAACTATTTTCCATATTAATTTGTGTAAATCAAGTTTTCCGCATATTTTTTACTTTTAAAAAGGAAGGACATTGAGATAAGGTGACACCAAGATGTTGGCATGCTAAAATAATAATCTGGTATTTTATAATTAAATTTTTATTATCTAACATTATTTCTGGATCGTTATCTAATCCGTATTCTATAGTGTTGTTGAAGGCCATATATTTCACTAACTGAATTTCAATTGCCTGCAGAGAATATGGTACAAAAAAATCGCGAAAAAAATGCGGCTAAAATCATGTTTTGTGAAATGAATCATTAAAGTGTTTAACAATTATGGACTCCAACATCGACTCAGGGGTTACAGCATCAACTTTGATATAAATAAATATCGATTGTTTCGTTTGGTTTAGCAGGTGCTGTTAAAGAAATATTGCTTAGCTGTTTAATATATTTTTATGTATTTTCAAAATCATTTCCTATATTAATTTGCGTAAATAACGATTTATTATTATTTTTTCTTTCAAAAGAAAAGCTATTTGAAATAAAATGAGATATCTAGATTTTGGCATATTAAAATAATATTCTAGTATATTTCCTAATTAAGTTTCAGTATCTAACATCACTTCTGAGAGGTTATCTAACCTGTATTCTATAGCGTTGTTGAAAGTCATGTAATTCATTAATTGAATTATATGAATTCAATTGTCTACAGAAAATATGGCACAAAGAAATCGTGAAAAAAATACGACTCAATTCATATTTTGAGAAATTAGTCATGAAAGTGTTCAACAATTATGGACTACAACATTCACGCAGACGTTACCGCATCAACTTTGATATACATAAATATCGGTTGCGTCGTTTGGTTTGGCAATTGCTTTTAAAGAAATACTGGTTAACACCCATAAATTCGGTTGCTTAATACAGATTATCTAGCACCATATTTTTATTGGCTTCCAAAATCCATATTAATTTTCTTAAATAATGTTCACCGTATATAAATTTCAAAAGAAAGCCATTTGAGATCAGGTGACATCAAGATGTTGTATATCAAATTAACAATCTAATTTCTTTCCTAACTGTTTCATTATCAAACATCACATCCGAAACGTTTATCTAATTTGCATTCTATAGCATGGTTGAAGGTCGCATGTTTCGTCAAATGAATTTCAATTGTCTGTAAGGAATATGGCACAAAGAAATCGTGACAAAAATGTAAGCTGAAGCCATATATTGCGAAATTAATCATAGAAAGTGTTCAACAATTGTGGTCTTTAGCATCGAGGCAGGCTTTACAGCAAAAATTTTGATATAGATAAATATTAGTCGCGTCGTTTGGCTTGGTAATTGCTGTTAAAGAAATATTGGTTAATATTGGTTTAAGAATTGGGTGGCTGTTTAATTAGATAATCCAAAAACCTTAATTTTATTAACTTCCAAAATCATTTCCAGTATTAATTTTATTAAATAATTATCTTATATATAATGCAATTTATATTTCAAAAGAAAGCCATTTCAGATAAGATGGTATCTAAATATTGCATTTTAAAATAATAACTTTGTATCTTTCTTAAGTTTCCTTATCTAACATCACTTCTAAAACATTATCTAATCTGCATTCTGTATTGTTGTTGATGGCCATATATTTCACAAACTGAATTTCAATTGTCTGTGAGGCAGGTATATGGCACGAAGGAATCGTGAGAAAAATGTAAGCTAAAACCATGCATTGCGAAATTAATCATAGAAAGTGCTGAACAATTGTGGACATCAAGTATCTGACGCAGGCATTACAGCACCAACTTTGATCTAATTAACATTGGTTGCGTCGTTTGTTTTGGCAGTTGCTGTTAAAGAAATACCAGTTAACATGCATAAATGCAACTATTTAGTAAAGATAAGATGATATCAAGACGTTAGTATATTAAAATAACAATCTAATGTCTTTCTTAATTAAATTTTGTCTAACGTCATTTCTGAAACATTATCTAATCTGCATTCGTGTTCTAATTCTACAAATATAACGTGTTGTTGAAGGCCACGTGTTTCACTAAATGAATTTAAATTTTCTACAAGGAATAGGGCACGAAGTAATCGTGAGAAAAATGCGACTAAATCTATTTTTGTGAAATTAATTGTAAGAAATATTCAACAATAGTAGACACCAGCATCGCGCAAGCGTTACGGCATCAACTTTGACATAAATAAATATTGGTTGGGTGATTTGGTTTTGTAGTTGCTGTTAAAGAAATAACGATTAACTTGTTTGTTGGCTGTTTAATATAGACAATCTGAAAGCGTATTTTTATGCGTTTTCAAAATTCATTTCCCATATAAGTTTTCGTTAATAATGATCTCGTATACAATATAATTTATTTATCTTTCAAAAGAATGCCATTTGAGATAAGATAGCATCTAAATGTTGCATATTAAAACTGTAACTTAGTATATTTCCTAATTAAGTTTTATTATCTGACATCGCTTCTGAAATGTTATCTAATCTGCATTCTGTGACGCAACCGAAGGCTACGTGTGTCTCCTACTGAATTTCAATTGTTCAGACATCGCTGTCTACGAGAGATAGGAACACAAAGAAAACGTGAGAAAAATGCGAGCCAGTCGGGCAATTCGCAAACAAACCGCAGCATTCTTCCCGCCATTATGTGTCACAACTCCATGCATTCAGCGGGAAGATATTATGACTGGATGGTAAACATTTCCAAGTCATAACAGTCGGACCATTTTGCTTTCATGTCACTTCTCTTTCACAATGATAAAGCGGCCTTCTCTCCAGAGCAAAATGAGATTCGAAACGGAATGTTCCACCTTGTTATTTATAGTGCTTGTTTGAAGAAATAAATAATTTTGAGACTTTTACTCTCAAGGCACAGCTGTCATTTTTTCTCACGTAATTTTTTTTTCTTTCTTTCTTTCACGTTATGCATTTCATAGTTCTTTCATTCTGATTATTTTTAGACGTGTCAAGACGGCGTTTCGTTGTGACACAGGGCGCGTTGCCACTTCTCGGATGAGTTTTACTTGTAGATACTTTGTCAGACGTTTCCATCGCCGCTGTAGGCAATGCCTCGGGATTTGAAAGCTCCGCTGCTCGCTTCTTCGCTCCGGCGATTCTTACTTCCGATTCATACATTCCTGGATCAAGTACGATTTAAGAATTTATTTCAACAGAACGGAACGGAACTTCAGGATTAGATTCCAAAGGGACTTTTTCGAGAATAAATTCTATATACTACAAAAGCATTTTTTTTTATAGTTCCACATTTTAAAACGTATTGTTATGATTAATGAAGCATTAATTACATTTCACTTATGGATGGAAGAATTCATTATAATAATTTGAGGAAATTTTTATTCTTTTGAATTTAAAATATTATAAAATTGAAGCATATGCATTTGTTTCCGGATGTTTGTTTTATCTTTCTATTGAAAAGAACAGACGTATCTTTGGATCAAGTAGAATTTCAAAATTTATTTCATGACAGGATTCCAGAAGATTTCTTTGAGAATAAATTCTATAAAGTTATACCATAGAAAAAACATTCGTTTCATACATTTTAAGAAATGCACATTGTAAAACATATTGTTGCGATTAATGTAACATATGTATCATTTCCTTAAATTGTAATCAAAAATTAAATATAAGTCCTAAAACAAATATTTATTCTTTTGAACATAAGATATTAAAAATGTAAATATATGCATGCATTAGTATTAAACTTTATATTTCAGAGAGCATATACATTTCTGGATCAAGTTAGATTTAACCCTTTATACTCGGATGGCTCCCCTACAGTGTCATTCAAGTCGGTTCATCATTTTGACGTTTTGTGTATTTTTTAAAAAAAAAATTATAAAAAATACCTAAGAATGATAAGAAGATGTAGATTAATTTAGACGTAGGAAAATTAAATTAAAAACAATTATAAATATTTATTTTTTGGTGCATAAACAAATCCTTGTATTAGATGAATAATCATGCATCGAATTACTTTTCTGATTGAAAAGGACTAAAAAATGTATTTCAGCCCGCAGAAATTATGAATAAGGTACCAAATAATTTCTTCGAGAGTAAAGTTATAGACTAGATATATTCTTTTTATTTAGTTTTAGTTAATTAATTGAATAAAAAAAATATTGATTAATAAAGCAAAGATTTCACTTATAAACGCAAGAATTGGAAGTGCCTGATGAATTTAAAATATTGGAAAACTGACATGCGTTTATATTTGTTTGTGGCCTTTTTATGCAAAGGAAGATACAATTAGGCCAGGTTTTAAATATATTATGAATTAATACAAAGAGAATTTCAGAATTTGGTTACTCGAATTTCAAAGATTTATTTTAAAGGCGGACTGTAGAGAACTAAGTATGCTATATAATGATAAAGGTATTAAAGCAGATTTTATTGGTATTTAAATTATAAAAATATTTAATTTATATGCATTTAATTTATTCGAAACTTCAATAAATCATCTGGTCTGGTCTAATTATGGCACTTGCCAAGGACAAACCCCGCCGTCAGAGACAGCTGAGTTTAAGCCTGAGGGGGTGCGTCTCTTGTTTCTATAGTAGCGCCAACTAGGGCCAAGAATACGACTTAGCTACTCACGCATCACTAATTCGCTTGCACAACCCCTTTTTACAGGAGGGCACATTCACACATCTCACAGATAGAACAATGAAAGAACAACCATGCCCAAACCGGGACTCGAACCCGGGACGCCCAGGTCACGAGGAAGACGCGCTACCCCTATGCCAGGACGCCAGCTCAATAAATCATAATTTGTTTTATAGAAAATATGCAGAAAATATCTTTAAAAATAATTTCACAATTAATACAAAACAATTTTCATTTTGAAAGCTTTCAAATATAAATGTAGCATTAATTTTACTAACACAGTTTCTTCTTTCTACTCTCACTTGCTTATTTTCATAATTTTTTTATTACTTACATTAAATGCTATGCTTTTAATCTATCTATATGCAGTTTTTACTCGTACGTGAAAACCTGGATAATCTAGGTTATTTTTTCCGGTTGATGCTTTAATTATATCAGATTATTTTATCAGCATCATGACAGCATTAACCATGTTAATTAATATTCTATAAGTTACAAAAGTTATGAAAAAATTTCACAATTTTTAATACTTATAGTTTTTAGAGATCATTTGTAACTTCTTCATTCTCATATTTTTCTCATTAAATTTTGCTCATAATTTTTATTTGCAATTTTTTATATGCTATTTGTTTTTATGTGACAAACCAAAACATTTCGTTTTCAAGCTAATGTATTCAAAAATCGGTACCATATGACTAACGTAAAATTTTTATTGCTAAAGAAACATTTGATTTGGCATTCTATGGCTCACTGCGACGTAGAACTTTAATTTGAATTTCATTACCCTTTTCTCTGTTTAGCAATAAACTGGAGTCATAAAATTTATTCACTGCATCAAAATTAAATCTCGTAATCCACCCACAGAATATTCTCCTACGGGTGGGAAATTTATTCTATTAGTTGCTTGCCCTTAAATGTCTGAATAATCCAATATACATAATTTCAACGTCCCATTTCCCAATTTCAAATAACCCGAAATGATTAAACTGAATCTTTTTTTCAGCTGGGTGTCAATTACTATCGAAGCGATGACCTTGAACGACCCTAATAATGTCACGTAATGTTTCAAATGACATCTCCGCGGTGTGGGCAATAGATTTTCATTAGTCGCCCGTCCAGCTGTCATTGGGTGCTGTTTTTTTTATGCAAGTGGGATAAGGATCTCTCCAGCGAGAACTATTTGAAAGTTTGTTTCATTCATTCATTCATTCAGTCTTTCCGATCACGTGACGCGGAACTACCCGCTTAACGATTTCTCGCAATTCCTTGAGGATCGTTTTTGTGACTCATGCATTTGCAGAAGAGCTTCATTGCAATTTCTCATTTACGAGTTTTCTAGTTCTGGTAAAAATTTGACGAAATTGGATGTTTCTTCAGCAGTTTTTCTAGACGTATGTAAAAGAGGCTAGTTAGATTCGCGAACTTAATTCATTCCAGAAAGTTATTTGCAAGTTGAAACTATTTCCACCACAGGATGTAAATGCATTACCTCTTGAGGAATGCAGGTGGTAGCTTTAAAATTTTATATTAGTAAAATGTGCAGAAGAATCTTGGAATCATTAGTTACATTTACTTTTTTTTAACAGATAAACATTCAATTTTATTTTAGCATAATTTGCAAAAGTATCTTGGGATCATTATCTGTTAAAAAAAGTAAATGTAATTAAACTAAGGCGGTTACTTTAAAATTTTATATTAGTACAATTTGCAGAAGAATTTTGGAGTCATTATCTGTTAAAAAAGTAAATGTAATTAAACAAAGGCGGTTACTTTAAAATTTTATATTAGTACAATTTGCAGAAGAATTTTGGAATCATTACCTGTTAAAAAAGTAAATATAATTAAACAAAGGCGGTTACTTTAAAATTTTATATTAGTACAATTTGCAGAAGAATTTTGGAATCATTATCTGTTACAAAAGTAAATATAATTAAACAAAGGCGGTTACTTTAAAATTTTATATTAGTACAATTTGCAGAAGAATTTTGGAGTCATTATCAGTTAAAAAAGTAAATGTAATTAAACAAAGGCGGTTACTTTAAAATTTTATATTAGTACAATTTGCAGAAGAATTTTGGAGTCGTTATCTGTTAAAAAAGTAAATGTAATTAAACAAAGGCGGTTACTTTAAAATTTTATATTAGTACAATTTGCAGAAGAATTTTGGAGTCATTATCAGTTAAAAAAGTAAATGTAATTAAACAAAGGCGGTTACTTTAAAATTTTATATTAGTACAATTTGCAGAAGAATTTTGGAGTCGTTATCTGTTAAAAAAGTAAATGTAATTAAACAAAGGCGGTTACTTTAAAATTTTATATTAGTACAATTTGCAGAAGAATTTTGGAGTCATTATCTGTTAAAAAAGTAAATGTAATTAAACAAAGGCGGTTACTTTAAAATTTTATATTAGTACAATTTGCAGAAGAATTTTGGAGTCATTATCTGTTAAAAAAGTAAATGTAATTAAACAAAGGCGGTTACTTTAAAATTTTATATTAGTACAATTTGCAAAAGAATTTTGGAGTCGTTATCTGTTAAGAAAGTAAATGTAATTAAACAAAGATATTTGCTTTAAAATTTTATATAATAGTAAAATTTAGGAAAAAACCTGTGAATCATTATCTATTTTTTAAAAAAAATTATGATACTCTGCAAATAGAGTAGAAATTTCAGTTTGTATTATGCTATTTGAGTAGAGATTGACTATGTAAATAAAAGTTGTGTCCAAATTGAAATGCTATTTTTTTGAAATGGGTTCTTTTTTCTTGGGACCATATTATCTGTCAAAGACAAAGTAAAAATAAATGAAACGATAAAAAAGTGAAAATATATTTTATATTACTACATATGAATGGAAAATAATGGTCGTAAATGAAAGGTATTCATGAAACGAATGTTTAAAAAAAGGTTCGTTTTTCTTCGAACCATATTATTTGTCATAAAAGGAAAAAGATAAACATAATTAAATATAATAAGTTAAGGTGAAAAGTTTGCATTACTCTATGAATGGAAAATTAATTTTAAATAAAAAAAAAATATCATTTGTCAAATGAATAAAATATTATTTGACAGATATTCGTTTCTCTTAGAACAAAGTCATCTGTCAAAGAAAAAGAAAACATATTTAAACAAATCAAATATAAGAAGAAAGTTATTTTCCATGTACCCTATGTGAATAGAAGAAAGAGTCAAGGCTATAAATGAATGATATTCTGTTACACAGGGTTCATTTTTCTTGAACCATTCTCAGTTTTTTTAGAGTATACCAACCTTTTTGAATTCCTACTAAAAATTGTTCAGTCTTTGATATAGTGCAGGCAGGTTGCAAATAATCTATTCTGAAATTCAAAACTACTATTTTCGAATTCTAAAGTGACAGAAAATAAATGTATTACTTTACGATATGTGAATACGTTCGCAAGGAATTTTTCTGAAAAACGTTCGAATACAGTTTGTTTTTAAATATTTGCATTAAAAGGGATTGTAAAAACATCTATGAAACAAAAATATATCAGTTAAGAAACAGCAGTTTTTTAAAAATCGAAAAAAAGGATTTTTTTTTGTGGGGGTGGTAGACGTATAAAGCGATAGTCTTCTATTTTAAAGGTTTATCAAATTATTTAATTAAAAATTTTCCAAATAGCTTAAGAAATTTGTAATCTAGATCCTGAACTAAGAGATACGATGTGTATCGATCCATTATTTGAATAATGTGGTTAGACTGATAAATAACATTAATTTCTCATTTTTTTTATCCACATTGTGAAGCAATAAAACAATTAGAAAATATTTCTAAATCAATGGATTGCTCATTCTCTAGTCCAGGAACTGCTGAACCTATTGAGAAATAATTATATCAAATTTGAGCAAAACAAATAGACATTATATTTTAATTTATGAAGTTCTTAAGAAAATTCTACCAAATTTTAGAATTCGAGTAAATAATCTTTAACCAGTTAACTGTTTTTGACGAGTATACTCGTCATGGAAAAAGTACAATATCTTG
>JAPMOR010096043.1:52698-63964 GCA_026543865.1 Argiope aurantia | reverse complement strand
ACAAAAAGATTTCTTAACCGCATTTCATGAAATCGTTTCTTTGTATCTTTTGCATCTATCTTTCCTCATCTTAAAAGACATGGCAGCCGTCCGTGACAAATATCAATGGCTTTCTTTCAACAAAGAACTTTTGTAAATATTCCCTTTTGGTTAAATGACAGAAAGATGCTCAACTTTTCAGTTCAGCACTTGATTATTAAGCAGCAACTAAATAACAAACTAAATGGAAAAGGAAGATGGGGGAAAAAAAGAGCAGCGCTTTCATAATAATAACATGAGCCGCTTGTCTCAGTTTTGACATAACTGTCGCCATCATTCTGTAATCGAGATGCTACGTTTCGGTCTTAAACTCTGTGATAAAAAAGTGATGAGAATAGTGGGAGGATGGTTTCGAATAAAACACAAGAAGAAATGGGAGAATATTATGTGAGGGAGTTTTGACCGATGATAAGTAGGGAAAGGGGTGGCCAAAAAAAAAAACCCCAGCAATAATTCATTCTGATCATTAATAAGCGGTCTTGTAACACCGTGGCAGCTAATTAACTTTCCTAACAATTAAGATTAATGATCGGTGAAATGGTGATATTTTGCAAATATGCCAAAATGATTGGATTTGAATATGCGAAATGTCTGCACAAAAATTTCGAAAATTAAAATTCGAACCTGCTTACTGCTAGACAAATTATCTATTTCTGCTGGAGCTAAAGTATTAAATATTTCAAGATCTTCAAACATTAAATGAAATCAATATATTAGCTTTCTTTTATAAAATGAAAAAGTAAACGAAATTTTAATTTTACACTACAGAAATTTCAAATATTCGCTTTGATTGTTGAAAATCTGCATGAAGGAAATGGCGATATTTCACGTATATGCCAGATTATCGAACATGAAGTGAAGCCTTTCCTTGACTATGCCAATTATGATGTATGAAGGTGTAAAGCTTCTTCAAAAATAGCCAAATAATTGAATATGAAGATGTAAAGCTTCTTCATACATATGCCAAATAATTGAATATGAAGATGTAAAGCTTCTTCATACATATGCTAAATAATAGAATATGAAGATGTAAAGCTCCTTTATAAATATACCAAATTATCGAATATGAAGATGTGAAGCTTCATCACAATTGTTCAAAATTATCGAACATGATGATGTGAAGCTTCATCACGACTATGAGAAATTATCGAACTTGATGATGTGAAGTTTCATCACGACTATGCCAAATTATCGAACATGATGATGTGAAGTTTCTTCACGACTATGCCAAATTATCGAACATGATGATGTGAAGTTTCTTCACGACTATGCCAAATTATCGAACATGATGATGTGAAGTTTCTTCACAAAATTTTGAAGATTAAAATCCTGATCTATTTGAGATTGAATTCGTACTCATTTGGACTTGAGTTATCTTTCATGATGGCCGATGTCTTGGATATTTCAAGATCTTCAGTCATTAAGTGAAGTCCATATATTACATTTGCCTTTCTTTATTTAATTAAACCAAAAAGAGTAGTTTCCCCCAAACTTTCTTGCTTACATCATAGTAATATTTTATTTCCTTTTTATCCCGTATAAAATTATGCATCATGGACGAGGCCATGAGTGTTCAGATTTTTCTTTTTGTTTTCATATATCCACATATGAGAATTTTGCATTTCGTAATATTGAAAAAAAAACTAGTATAATTACTAAGTATCGATCTTTCGTGTGGAACTAGAGTTTTTTACTGAATCTAGCATGCAACAGCCTGGTATGTGGTTATTACACAAATATTAGAAAAGCAAATAAGTAATTTGGACTCTTTTTCCGATAAATTGAAATCAAAATTGAACATTGAATTACAATCGTAGTCGCAGAGTAACATATTAATTTCATTAATTTAAATCGTTGCATTTCTGATTTATGTCTTTGCATACATTCAAAAGTATAGACAAACAAATGATAGATTTGGTTTCTCACTTGATACCGATTTATATTTTATCTAAATGCATCACTTGTGCATCCAATTTTATTTATCTAACTCTGAAAGTTTTATAGTGATTATATTCCCTTATACTCAGTTTAAATTCGTTTAAAATCTGGAAAGAATTCAGCTAATTTCGTGTTAAGTTTTGAATAGCAAATTTCATTCATCTAGCTGAAAACGTTTTGAAGTTATTGTGTATGCATATAAACAGACATAATTCCAGTAATTTGTTTTTCGGAGCCGGGGGTATCTAAAGCGTGTAGATTAGTCAAAATCTCTGGCTCAAATTTTTTGACGATTACATTACTATCTGTATACTTCGTATTAGAGAAAGTAAATATATATAAGGTTAAATTTTAATCCTACTTTTCAAAATTATTACATCGAGGAATCATGGGCTTTCATTAAAATAAAAATTGTAGAAATCGAACCTGAGGTTGGAGTTGGGTCACTATTCTTTGGTTTTTTTCAATTATTTTATCTATAATTAAAAATTAATTCTTAAAATAATAATAAAATTTTTGAAATAAACTGCACATTCAAATTATAATGTACCTAGAATAGCAATATCTAAGTATCTAAAAAATTAGGAACCGTGTTCTTTATTGCATTCAAATGTCCCAATTTACTGAGAACAAACACAGCACGAAAAAAGATTCGAAGAAATATATCCTCTGTCTACAAAAGAACTATATTTTACACGAAATGTCTGCCTTAACGATTCAGTAAGCAATTCCAAAGAAAAATGTGTACTGTCATCTTGTCAGCAAAAAAGCACAATACTATTCTTGAAGATTTCGCATGTGTAATCAGGTCATGCCGTGAGAGTTTCCGTTCTGAGAAAGGATAGGAATGATTTCAGCAGGCGTTGAGAGCACTTTCAATATTTTAAGGCAGCGTTCCATACATAAAAAGTGGATATTATCTTGACAGCTGAGAATTTCTAGGCTTATATCAATTTTGTCATAATATCAAGCACTGGTAATAAATTTTTGTGCTCCGTAACAATGGGAAATGATAAGTTATGTAGTCCCTTTTCAAATATGTATTTGGTTCAAAATAACGCGCTAAAAGATGGCTTGGTTCTTTCAAAATAAATACTTGGTATTTTCAGCTGTGTTAAAGGATAGTGATTTTTTTGGAGGGAAATTTAAAAAAAATTTAAAAAAAAAAAAAAAAAAAAAAAAAACCGTAACTTTTTAGGTATACACTATTATTTATTTTTGAAATAAATTTGAATTCATTTACTATTTGTTGAACATACGAAAAAGTATAATTTATAAAGTATAAAACTATATGTTGTAGCGGTTACAATTACTGCCGTCTCCTTTCTTCATAGGTGGCGCTGCTAGAGCCACCTATCAAGAGCCATGTTTTCCCATGATTCCTCATTCTTGTCTCTTGTGTTGTCCTTGCTTGCCGTGTGTATTTGTTCTATGCCTTGTTCTTCAATATGCTTGTGTTAAATGTTTGTGCCGTGGAACTTAACCCGCTAATAAAAAGTAGTTCCTGAAACTGAACTCATTCTTTCATCCATGGCATAACACATAATAGTCTCGTCTCACTACAATGTGTAATTATGATCTTCAAATAATCTGCTCATGAATATTATGTTTAACATATTCGATATCTTGAATCATATGTGATTCGTATCGCTATCTAATAAGATGCTTGCTTCTTTATCTCTTAGTTCTAGTAGAGAAGAAAATATCTAATGAAATGAACGTGAATCACCCGCGATTCACACAAAACTATTGTGACTGCAATTTTATTCATTGTGACTCACTTCTACCATTCACCATGTAAATCACCAGTGGTTCACCGCGTGAATCACTAGTGATTTACAAGGTGAACAACGAGATAAAACAAAGACATATAAACTAAATATAAACATATTTTATTCGCTTTAAACTATGTTTTGAATGAGAACTTTGACACGGCACTCAGTGTGCTAAGGCTGCGAAAGTTTAATTTCATTTACAACTAGTTAGTTGACTTTTCATAACAGCTAGTTAGCCCAGTTTATTGATTTTCCTGACTGCTAAACTATTAATATGCAATGCGTTAAAAAATATTTAGAATTTTATCTTATTTATTGATTATTATTGACAATATTTTTCAGTCGACTGAAAAATATGAACTCATAGTAATTAATCTGATGTAAATTATTGCGCTTGCAAATTAAGCAGTTTATAATAGTACGAAATAAAAGCGAAAGTATGAAACCTGTTTGAATTAGAAAGCAATTTATTTTAATTTTATTACTAATTTATTGATTGTCCAAAGAAATTAGTTTATCTTAATTTTAACATTGGCAATAGCAGGCGACCGAATGTCTTGATATAATTATGCAATTAATTTGAATTCCATCATAACAATAAAATCATTGTTAC
Source organism: Argiope aurantia (assembly GCA_026543865.1). Lineage (NCBI taxonomy): Eukaryota > Metazoa > Arthropoda > Arachnida > Araneae > Araneidae > Argiope > Argiope aurantia. The sequence continues at coordinate 59,599 of JAPMOR010096043.1, read as the reverse complement.
AAAATTTTTAACAAATTAAAATGTAAAAATTTATAATAAAGAATTCAGAAAAATGAAATTTATTATCCTTAATGAGATAATTTTTTCCTATGATATATAGAAGCATGCATTAAAGCCTTCATTTGTTATAATCTCATTAACTGCTGTATATGGATCTTTTATTGAAATTTTTAAAAGCTTTACATGATTTGGTAGTTAATAATTTTACCGTTCCGAGAGAAATGTAGAAATAATGAACTTTTTTCATATTAATAAATATGAATTTATGTAATAAAATTAAAGCACATTTTTGAAATATTCTTCTGTTTTGCTGTTCAACACTTTTTTATCAATCTTAAATTAGTCTCTTACGGTTATCAAGAGACCGCGTGTTGGTCTGGTGGTAAGGTCTCGTCTTCGGGATCCAAGGGTTGCAGGTTCGAGACCCGATTCCACAGAAGAACCGTCGTGTACACGGGTCTGGTGAGCGTTAAATCTGTCGGGATTAGTGTACTTCCGCTGGGGTGGTATGGAAGCTTGGACGGGGGTACCTGCTCAGGTGTGCTCCTCGTCATCTGATCGCGCTTCGAAATTGTGAAGTCTGTCCCATTATAGCCCTAATGTTGCTTTAAAACGGGACCTTAATACAACTAAACTATGGTTACTAGGTTACTCCACTCAAAACAGAGTGTATTTCAAAATCAACAATACAAAAAAAAAGTATTGAATAGTGAATAGCTAGATAATATTTTATATGTTAACTTTCAATTGCCTTGAATATGTTTAAAATAGATTTAATATGTCCAGGCATGTTTAATATATCCAGACGCTTAGTTTTCAATGTTAGTGGAGTCGCATTTTATCATTCTTGGGATCGATTAATTTTCTTCCTATGTAATAATTTTACCATATTTTTAATATTTAAATACATTTTTTATAAATTTATATATTTTATTCTTTAATTATATATATAATATATTACTTCTCGATATTTTCTTGACGCACTTCATTATGTTATGAAGTTCGAATTTTCTCTTCTGAAGTCTGTGTCATGTCTAATTATGTATCTAAGGTCAATTTAAAATCATTAAAAATGCAATGAGAATTAATAAATTGCGATGTTTGAACGCTAAAAACATTAAAAATCTGGATATATTCAGACACAAAAAACATTAAAAACGCATCATGAATTCAATAATTGAAAATAATCAATAATAAAAAAAAACATTTGGAATTTAATGTTTGAATGCATTTTTAAAAACTTTAAAAATCACATTATCAATTTAAAAATGGTAGATATTTGATTTTAAAAACATCGAAGGACATATTAAAAACATCAAGTTATTCCGAAAACTAGTTGAATATCTTATGAAATTTATATAAAGAAAATTATTTTACATAAAATATTGTAAAGATAAAATTGTCCTCCTTCCATTCATTCATACGCCTGGACGCTTGAGCTCGGAAAAATGGGAGATTATGCATTTCAGTTGTTTACCTTCGGAAACTGGAGCTCCGCCATTAAATAGTACCTGCCACTGGAAATGAAACATTTGCATTCAAAAGTTACAATTATATTGGTTCTGGCATTCGACCGGCAGATTGAATAATGGATCGTACGGTGTTATTTGTTGTGAAATGTATATAAAGCCGTAATGACACCTTCTGACAAATTGTAGAGAAAACTGTTTAAATCAATGGACGTGACCGAATGCATTGGATTACACTTGGTTTAAGTCCCATTTTGAATTGCCTGAAGGCCGTTTGCAGTGATTTTCTTATTCTAGCTAAGTGTCTCATCAAAGGCGGATTTATGTATTTTGCGGTGCAAATAAAGAGACCTCATTTTAATAACTCGTAAATCACATTTTTGACTTAATCAGCAAGGGAATAGTTTATTTTGTTCATTTATTATAACTTATTCCTGAGGAATATCTAAGCTTGTATCATTTAAACAGATTATTTATTATTTGACGATTTTTTTAAAAAACTGTGAGAATTAAACGAAAATAAAAATATATATGCCGGACTCCTGATATAGGGGTAGCACGTCTTCCCCGTGATCTGGGCGTCCGGAGTTCGAATCCCGGTTAGGGCAGGGTTGTTGTTCTTCTGTGTTCAATCTGTCAGGTGTGTGAATGCGCCCCCTTGTAAAAAAAGGTTGTGCAAGCGAATCAGACGCATGAAATAGCTAAGTCGTACTCTTGGCCCTAGTTGGCACTATAGAAAAAACAAGAGACGCTCACTCGGCTTAAATCGCTGACAGATAACTGTCAGCGGGCCATACACAAGTGTAAAGTGCATAAGTCACAACACAACAAATATATAATATAAGGATATAATCATTTATATTTGTCAAAGTGTTGATATTATCAAAATATTTTATATTTTTATGTTAACTTCTTAGCTTTTAATTTACGTAGTAATAAGAAAGTATAGTAATCGTCAAAAAAATTCGAACTCGAGATTTTGGCAAATCTTCACATTTTGGACCTCTCTCAGTTCGAAAAACACATTTTTGGGAAAAGTCTGTTTATTTGTCCGTGGCAAAGATAACTCAAAAACGCTTTGAGCTTGATAGACGAAATTTGGCACATCGTCTTTCCACCAAATTTGTAAATTTCTATTAAATTTTGGGCAAATTTCGTTTAGAGCAAGTCGGTCTGTCCAACTGTGTGAATATAAGTTATCGTATTAACTATAGAACGAAGTGAGCCATATGAATAAAATTCGGTTTACAGATTTAACATCTATAGTGTAGCAACTTGTCAAATTTTGAGCCAGGAGTAGACAGTATTTTGGTCTGCTCTTTCAGAAGCATGTAAACGCGAGGATTCAAAAAGGCATTTACTTAAATATATCAAATTTGGCAAGGAATTTTATAACTACAAGTGTAGTTTTATGTTAAATTTTTGTTTCAATCGATTGGGAGAAATATTTCTAAACATAAATTCGAGTTTCGGTTACTATTAACCGCATTCCAGGGATTAATCGCCAAGAATCTCGTGATAGATTCAGAAAAAAGGTTAAATTCATACCATTAATAAAAATTTCGTAACTATTGTACGCCAATGCTATACAAGGCATTTTCTGTGATAACATCTTTATTAGAAAGTGTGCGAGAAAGTATTTTGGAGACCACTGCCGCTGGTTTAGTTTACCTACCTAATCAGTTTCAGATTTATACATACTTATTATTTAATAATTAACATATATAATACAGTTTTGCATATCAACAGGCAGAAAAAGACAAATTTGGGATTTAATTTATTTTCTCATGGTTTATAGCATAGTTTGTACAGAGGGAAAAGCGATATAACGCGTCTCTGTGTATCGAGACACAAGAGAAAAGTGTGCGAAATTTTTTCTTTAATGCTTTTACAAAAAGATTCTTATAGGGATTTCTTTGACATCTGTTGATTCAGGAAAGGGTATTTTTGTATGTTATGTCGTGGGTGTTAGAAATTTTTATCTCTTCTTTCAGGAGCTTGAGAATGAATCGAAAAATTTTCTCACTAGTGTGGTGTGAAAGTTTGATGAGGATTTTGTATGGGAAGCTTTTTGTCATCATTACTAGCATTCATTGATTTTGACAATCCTTTTGAAATCATTTCGTTAGTTTCGTAATATTTCTTTTTTACTTTCGTTAATTGCTTGGTTTATAATAAAATAAAAAAATTTAATCAAATACATGCGTCCTTATTTTCTAACTAATTTTGTGAAAAAATGTAAAATTACAGAATTATCTTTTACGATTATTAAATTGTTATGACACAAAAAAACATACTTTTTAAAATTTTTAAAACGGTATAAAACTCAATTTTTGTGCAGTAATATTTTCGGAAGTTATTGTTTTGAAAATCCTAATGTTCTGCTTAATTCTTAATAAAAATAACAAGAAAACAAATTCCTCCGGTGTACGCTTTTCCTCCCTTTAATATATATATGTACCAAATTAATATATATATAATATACGTGTTACATTATTGAGATGTGATATATAAGAAATGTTAAGCTTATTACCTAAAAACTTTACCAAATATTTAAAATGGATTAACAATGTTTTGAAACTTAGTCCACCATGATTAAATTATCTATGATAATATTGATGAATATTGCTGTATCATATTTTAATGGAATCTAAAATTAAGTTTACTAGCTTAGAGTAAGCTATTCCGTGAAAATTTATTGCCAAAGAATAATATAAATTGGTTTGAATGAATTATATCATAGAAATAACCGATTCTCGGAACATTCGGGTAAGTTTCAAAACCTTAACTGAAAATCTCAATCTCTGTTCTTCTTCAAATGCTATAAGAAACTAGGTTTCATTTCTATTGAATTTTATGCAGTAGGTTGACATCTAATGTTATTACCGTCCGATTTTGACCAAATTTATGCATTGAAATTGGACTTTTTGCGGATTATTCCTTTTAGTGTAATTTTAAAATATTCTGTTTCAACTGTTCATTTTCATAAGTTGCCAATTTTTACTTTCTCGTACATATATAAAGAAAATATACAACAAAGAAAATGTATTATTATCGTTCAAAAACCAGAGATTATCTTTAAAGAATTCCCATTTTTAACGCATCACCGCGTCTCATGCCTCTATAGGTTCAAAAAACACATTTTTGGAAGAACATCCGTCTGTGAACTAGACACTGAGAAACGTTTTAAGCTAGAATACCAAATTTGTAGATTTCTGTCAAATTTTGAACGAAATTCATTCACAAAAAAGTCTGTCTGTCCAGCTATTTGTGTGCAAGTGAATATTACAAAACGATTACAAAATATAGATTGCTAAATGGTTCAAATTTCGTGCACAAATTTAGCATCAAAACTGTAGATCCATAAAAAAAAAAAATTTGAGCAAAATTCATCAAGGAAAGGAACGCCTGTTCATTAGTTCATTTATAATTTTGCATGGATGTAACATAATTAAAAAAAATGTAACGACATAGACAACTGAAATTCGGTATAGAATTTTAGTATCTAAAGTGCATAATTTCCTAAAATTTTGAGCTAATTCCGTCCAAGTCTTCATCTACTTTGGATATGTGCTATCATTGTTCTTTCGTTTCTATTTCGGTACCGCATTTTCAAGTACCATCAAGTATGCGATTGGAACTAGTGGAAATAAGCGTAATACTAGTATGGTTGTACTCTCTTCCAATTGCCTAGAATTACAATTAACTAAGGATATTTTGTTTAATGTGCCTTGTTCATTCGTAGTTTTGTTCATGTTTTACTATCTTGCGGTACTAGCATTGCGGAATTTCGGTTGTATCAAATTTGCTGTTGGGGTTCTGAACTAGTACAAATAAACTGTCAATAGCTAGTTCATATGTTCATGGTTTATACTATCTTTTAACTTTCTACTGTAAGTTCGATCGGTAATTCTGTGATCTTTAAATGCGTTGGTGGTTAAGTTACTTCGTACTACTCTAACTGAATTGTGCTTCTTCAATTAGTATTAAGTCTGCACTTGGTTTATGAAATAACAGGAAAGAACTGATAATATTAACACATATGTTTTTATATTTTATAGTTGAACTAACGTCGCCCCTTAATTGTTTAATACCATACGTCGGTGCTACTAGTAGCTATCCAGTAACTTTCAACTTCCGATGGTTTCCGATGGCACTTGCCATAGGCAAGCCCACTGATTTGAAATCATCATCACTGAATCACTGGAAAAAAATCACTGCATGAAATCATGGATATTTGGTAAGAGTACATAAGGCTGAGGCTATAAGAATATTATGAATTAATGGAAACTACTAATTATGGATTAGAGGACATATTCGAGGTCACAGAGATTATATGGTTGGATGGAATCCATAGATACTTGATTTAAACCTCGATTCTTGAGACGAGGCTGCAGGAATGTGTTGTTTTTGTTTCCAATGGCACTTGCCATAGGCAAGCCCGCTAATTTGAAATCAACGATTTTAAGTCGAAAGGGAACGTCTCTTATTTTAGTAGCGCCAACTAGGGCCAAGAGTACGATTTTGCTACTCACGCATCACATTCGCTTGCACAGCCCCTTTTTAAAGGGGGGCACATTCACAGATAGAACAAATGAAGGAAACCCTGCCCGAACCGGGACTCGAACCCGGGACGCCCAGATCACGGGGAAGACGCGCTACCCCTATGCCAGGACGCCGGCCTTCTTCATTCTGTGTATGCGTAATGTGGTACGTTGAGCTAGGAACCTGTTATACCCTTGGATAAAGCTAATAACACCCAACATCGCTCGCCTTTTAGAGAATGAAGAGGAAGGGAAAAAAAAAAAAACGGCAATAAGCGGAATCTTGAGCCCATCCCCTACCAGCTTTCGCTTTACGAGCCATGACAGGCCAGCAGTCATTCATTAAATATCGCCCACCCCCGGAATGTGCAGAGAATCGGAGGCAGTGAAAAAAAAAAGAGGCAGGAATTGTACATATATGTTTTGTGAAAGTTAACCTCGGCCAACTTTTTTTTCTCCAGTCCCGTTCGTCAGATTCTGACTGCGATAACCATGCCACTGGCGTGCAGCAAATTCGTTCCGCTCGTTTTAAGAGGCGCCACCCAAGGACAGAATGAGTTGATGTTGTAGGACTTCATTGCACACTCTGGAACAAAGTGTAATGAATCGCAAATATGCGAACATTTGTTAACTTCCGAATTGGCAGCTCTTGATAATCAGTGTTTTACAACCACGATTTTTGTTCAATTTCTGATTGTCAAAAAGAGCATGGATTACAGATTTCATTCTGAATGGGTTTGTCAAGATTTGGAAGCTAATTAACAACATAATTTATTCAATTATGTTGCGATTTCTTTTAGTTGTATCTTAAAAATTTGCATCAAATTTTTTGATGAATCGAGAATATGCGAACATTTTTTAACTTCCGAACTGACAACTCTTAGTGGC
>JAPMOR010096043.1:37701-51921 GCA_026543865.1 Argiope aurantia | reverse complement strand
TCATCATGATCACGCTACAACAATACAGTTTTAGAATTTTTTTGCTACAGCAACTCTATCTCGAAATGCGGATTTGAGAATAGGTTTCTAATAGCAAAATTCTATTTACCAGACTTCGTTATCTATTCAGCGTGAAAGTTTGTCTACTCGATTCAGGGTAGTTTTAAATCTCATTTTTATTCCAAGAGTTTCGCGATGGAATTCTTTTGAAGTTTCTCAAAAGCAATTTTCGGCGAATGAAGTTGCAAAAATGCAGATTATGAGGCTGTCTACTTCTATCCATGTCAGGCGAAGAGTCAACAAACCCCGAGATTAAATTAAGCTTTTCTAAAATTGGATATTTGCCTCGGTAATATTTCTCTCACTCGTTTTCATCTTCTTAGCTCGAGCGTTTCTAATCGCGGCGTGTTTACGCAAGGAGCTTGGGATTATAACTGGACATGTCGTAAGATTTGTGGACGTTTTTAGTGCTTCTTTTTCGCTCCAAAATGATTATTTTGGGAGTTTGGATGTTTGTCTAGATTAAAGTAAAAGCTAGGTTGCGAAGGGGAAGGGGGGTTTGGCCCTGCCTGAATATTTTTTGAAGTGAGGTCTTTCAATTTTTGGCATTAATTTGTTTACTAATACTTTTCTCTTGAGGTCTTTTCTGTAAAGATTCTGCGCGTTACTTGAATTTTATGGAGAAAATATTTGGAGTAAATTAGCGCGTTTAAAAAGAAACACTGTGTCAGTATATTTTGCTGTGAAATAGTCTCATTTCTTGGCAATACTTTCCTTGCGAATAAACTTCATATTTTTAGAGGTACCTTCTCCGTATTGTGAATCTAAATTGAATTTTGTGAGCAGGAATTTTAAAACTGTTGTGTTCAAAAAGAAAGGTATATTTCATTAATTTCTGAGTTTTTATTAACATAATATTTCTGAATAAATAAATATTTAATTTCTTTGAAAACTTTCATATAGAATTTAAGCTCACATTTTTATAAACTTTTTAAATGAATTTTAGCTTGAAGCATGCTTTATTAGAAAGCATTTTATTTATTAATTTTCATTAAAAAGTTCATGTGCAAATAGTTTTGATTGTTCAAAAATATTGCTTCAGTGCAGCATTAATTAAACAAAAATTTGCAGGAATCATTAAAGGATTAAGTCTGAAGACTGAATATTATTCATTAATTTTAATATGGGAACCACATCGTAAATTTTCTTGTTGAACTCTTTGTGTTTGGACTTAGAAATGAAAGAGATAATTATTGGAAATATAGAGAATGCAAAAAAAAAAAAAGTATTTCTGTACATATTTTTTGGTAGTTAATATCTACATTATCTCTGTCTACTAGTCTAATAGGTCACATCTTTTGATCTTGAAGCAGCAGACTTTGAAGACAACTTTTTTGGAAGAGGGAAGTGATTTTTTTGACATTTTAATTAGAATTGTAATTATTTAAAATTCAAGAGAAATTTTGATATTATTTCACTGTAATTTTCGAAACTACACTTAACTTATTTTCTACATTGTAACAAAATTTAAAAAGTTATATCTCCATTGCTACATTTTTTTTTCTGTTTTCAATTGATTTAAGAAAATAATTTGTTTATTTTATTGTTGAAGCTCAAATTGTTTTCGTTATTGCGACTGATATCATGACTTTTTTCATTGTAGATCAAGAGGATTCGATTTATATTTAAATGTTGAGTTATAATAAGGCATGCTTTTAATAATTTCAAAAGTTTGTTGTATTTACTATAAGAGTTCTTCCACTGAAGAGCACCTCAGATATGAGAATGTTTTGATATACAGTTTATAATAACAATGCAATTTTCGATTTAAATTACACCTCCATAATTATCACCCACACAAAGAATCAAAAAATGTTCTTGGCTTTCCGATATGTTTTATTCAGATTCAATTGCATATTGAAACGTCATCGTTTGAATATTGAAATTAATTTTTCAATTTCAAAGAAAGATAATAAAAAAAATGGTTGTAAAATAAGGCTTTATAATTTTATGGAATTTTCTAAAACTTTATTTTAAGAGAAATTTTTGATACATTCCGAATCCAGAATTAATTTTATAGTTTAGGTAAAGGCATCTGAATGCCCCATCACATTTATAAACTTGTTTATTAGGCATCTGAATATTATTTTATTCCTATTCTTTTGAATTGTTGCACCTGCCGAATTTTTGATTTATAGTTTACGTACATGCATCGGAACGCATAGCTTCATATATAAACTTTTCTTATGCATCTGACTGCATTTTTATACTTGCATGTTTCTTTATCTGTCATCTAATATTATTTTATTAAAAGATATGGCTGTCTAGAAGGACTGCTCTCCTTTATCAATATCACAGATTTGATTGTCACAGATTGACTCACGAGAGTTGTAGTTGGGAAATATCATATAAATAATAAAATAACTGGGAAATAATAAAAAAAATATTATTTACAGTGCACTTATATAATATATAACAAGGTTGGGAATTTTGTTTCCTTACCATACTATCATCTCTATCCTTAATGCTCACGACAGCACAAATCAAAATTAGTCATTGAAATCGCATTGAAACAGGCAAGAATCCCAATAATAGGGGGGAAAATGCAATGCCGAATAGAACATTTTTAAAAATACTATAACCTTTAATTGACAATAACCTTTCATTTGTCCTGCGAAGGGAGAATATAATGAATCAGCATAAATATAAAAATTGAACTTTACTATTCATGTTTAGGTTTATTTGTACATCGTAAAATCAGTCAAATTGAAGCATAAAAAACCATAGTTTCTAGATGTCAAAGGATAAGTTGGGATAACGAAGGAGATAAAAATGGCGAAGGTATTATTAACTAAGCAGCTTTACGGATGGGGTAGACGATATTATTATAGATCATTTAAATTTGCGCATCTGCCGAAACTTACTTTGTAGTTTATATGCATACGGCTGAATGCACCATTTCATTTATAAATTTCTCTTTTAGATGCCTGAATTTTATTCTTATTCGTTTAAATAATTTCATCTGTCTAATTATGCTTTAGAGTTCATACTATACAGCTGAATGCTCCGTAACATTTATAAATTTTTTATTTAATGTTTAAATACTATCTTATTTGTATTCATTTAAATAATTTCATCTGTATAGCCTTGATTATTAGTTTATATGCATAGAGTTAGATATTATTTTATTCTTATTCGTTTAAATATTCGTTTAATATAACATTTATAAATTTTTTTTATCATGCATCTGAATGCATTTATTAGTATTCATTCAAATAATTTAATTTCTCTAACCTTGCTTTATAGTTTACCCGCATTCAGCTGAATGCACCATTAAATTTATAAATTTCTTTATTGGACATCTAAATATTAATATCTGAAAGACTGAGTTTCGCTTGGCAGTTTTTGTAAAATCATGTTTTGTGAGAAAATATTTAGATATGAATATTTTTCTATCTGGCCAATCTTCAGTTCAATTAATCTCGCTTTTTTAGGAAAGACACCTATATATATAAAACTGAAAAGCAAAACCTGATCTGCAAGTAAAATTTTATCCAAATCTTAGAGCCGTTTTCTAGATACACAAAATGTATATAATATATAATTTTCTAAGCAGAATCGAGAATGAAACCAAAGAAGACACTTTGAATTTTTAAATTCGTTTCATTCCATCCTAGGAGACATGATTTATGTGCAAGTAGAAGCGACGAGCACATCAACACGGAACGACACAAGAGCGAAATGGGGAAAAGTTAATTACAAATTTATATCCGTGATTATATACTGCGAGATATTAATAGGGATTTCTTTACACGTGTCGAGTTAAGTAAGGGAATTATAGGGAACTTTTAAAAGAATTTGCTTGGCTTGAAATTTTTTTATCCCTTTTCTCAGAGCGTGTGAACTGCTGATTTCAGAATTTTTACTGAGCTTCTGTTCAATTAATTATATAAAAAAGGTGAAATTGGATCAGGAAATAAGAGAATATTTTAGAATGAAGTTAATATGGGAAGAATTAAAATAAAACTTTGCAAATTAATTAAATTTAAAATAGTTTTTAAAATATCATATATATATTAAAATAATTGATCTTTTCAAGTTATAAGATTCTATTCTTATTCTTTTAAATAACTTCATGTGTGTGACTTTGCTTTATAGCTTATGTACATGCGCTTCATGCATCTTGCTTTTATAAACATCTATATCAGGCATCTAAATTTATTTTATTGTCATCAATTTAAATATTTTCGACAGCCGAACCTTCCCTGTTATATTTAAGAGAATTAATATCTTAAAATATTCTTTCATCTTTTTTACCTTCTTTTTGAATAATGAGGTGACTTAGTTAAAAGAGAAGATTTATTTTTCTTAGTTTCATTTATAAAGAAAAATCCTTTTTGCATAATGAAATACTTGTCTAAACAGAGCAGACAGCTTGTTAATTTTCCCCTCTTTCCAGCAGTATTAAGAAATAATTAGGACAATAAAAACAAATATCAATACTTGCTAAACATGATGAATTGCCACCAAAACACTGTAATAGTCCGAAATAATTGAATACAAAACGTGCTTATTTTTCGGTCACGATTGCCTGCCATCGTTGCGATTTTTCAAACTGGAAAAACATGCAACCGCCATGCATGAAAACTTTATTTGCTCATCATTTCTGAAAATAAATATTCCCAGATCATGCGCTTTTTAAGAGATCAGAATGACTATTAAAGGCAATTAAGGTTTCGATCGTGATGCGGGGCACTTGTTTTTTTTTAATCATTTGCCTTATTTACGTCTGAAATATAGAGTTGTTATACATCTTCGTTATTCAGATTCCAGCAAAAGATCCGTTTTTGTTAAAATTAGTCAGAATTCTTGCAGCCATACAGTTTTGCTTGCTTTTTATCAGATTTCGACTCTGAGAACTTAAAAAAATACTTTTTCGTGATGTGGATTGCTCGTTTTCTGAAGCATTTTAATGAGTGTTTTAGATGATTTATTCAAAAATGTGATATTATGCCAGTTAGTATAAGCAAGGTAACTTAGATGGGGAATGAAATGTTTGGAGACATTCGCGGTATTGTTAAAAATAAAAGCCCGTTTGCCATGAATTTTTTAAAAGCGTTATGAAATGAATTTATTTTTACTTTCTCGTTTACTTAGTATAGAGAAATTATTAAAATCGTCAAAAAATTCGAACTCCAGATTTTGACGAATCTCCTCATTTTAGATCTACCTGAGATCGGAAAACACATTTTTGAAAAATGTCCGTCTGACTGTCTGTGACGTATGACTAAAAAACACTGATCTGAACGGAGGAAATTCGGTTACTATACTAAATTTTTAAATTCTATCAAATTTTCAGCAAAATCCACCTTGAAGAAGTCTGTCCGGCTGTTCTAATATAAGTTAACACGATAACAACAAAAAGAACAGAGCTAGATCGATAAAATTTGGTTGATAAATTTAATGTCTATAGACCTGTCAAATTTTGAACCAATCCGACTATGCGTTAACTGTCTATCGATCTGTATTTTCAGAAATAAGTAAAAGCGAATTGAAAAATCCAATGACTTAAATATATCAATTTTGGTATGGGATTTTGTGACTACGAGTGTAATTTTGCGTTTTTGTTTCAATATGTAAAAAACAAAATTCGACTTTTCGGTTGCTATTAACAGCATGCCAGGGATATAACGCCAAGTATGTCGCCAAGAATTACATGATTGATTCGTTAAAAATGCTAAATTCGCGCTATAATTAATATTTTGAAACTATCGTACGCCAATACCATTCAGGGGGTTCTCAGGGATGACTCTTTTATTAGAGAGTATGCGAGAAAGTTTCGGGAGACTATTCTCGCTGTTAAATTTTTGAATAAATTAGATTTGTAAGCACTTACATAAACAAATATATCGGTTAAAAACCAAAAATGATTTTTAAATTGTAGTGGTATACAAGAAAAAATTCAATTACAGCGGTTAATCAAATGATTTGGTCAAAAGCTTGAATATAATTTAAGATATCGCAGTTCTTGAACTAAAAAACTAACTTTATTTCTATTCAGTTTTTAATTAATGGGATTTGACTGCTAAAAGTAGTTCCCATGCAGCCTGACTCTTTTGATACCCCCACCTCCCAAAATAAAAGATTTTTTTTTAAAGTTATGGATGGCAAGACAATTTTTAAATTATAGATAATATGAAAATTATCTATAATCTGAGATCGTTCCAAGTTGAAAATTAAGAAAAATATTAATTCAAATGTATTTATTGGTTATAATAGCTAAATAAACTTTGAAAGAATAATAGCATTTCCTTATCACAGAATTTTGAACCAAAGTCGAATACAATATTTCGCATTCAAATACTTTACCAATCTTTTCTGCCACAAATATAAATATCCAATCAATAATATATCCAACTTTACCAATCAACATTCAGAATTTTAAACTGAATTTTTAAGGAGCTCAGATAGCGATAAAATAATTTGAATATTTGAAATTAAAAGTGATAGCTTGTACTGCAAAGATTGCTTATAGAAATATGATTTGCAATGAACTAATAAAATATCACAAGCAACAATTGATTTATATGGAAATTCGAAGTGGATCCACAACTCTAAAAGAAAAAAGCCAATATAAAACCTTTTTAGAAACCGCATTGGGAATCGATACATAGAAAAAGCGGCAAGGCGTAAAATCCCAATTTTCGAAATCCAATATTGTTGCCCTTGACTTCAATCACTTTCTTTACTTTTACACCATTTGCCGTAATAAATATTCGCCTCAATGGTAAATTAAAATTGATTTCTCTTCCTAGGATTAATCCTTTATAAGAGCGGTAAGGTCATTCCTGCGTGTATCCTAGGGCTCGAAAAAGGAGAAAAAGTGGAATGCATGGACATTTAATCCCACGTTGCTTATCAAGGACGCCATCGTGTTGTACACCGCTCTTTTTTTATTTCTCGCTTTATTTGGTTACAAATGCTTGAAAATTATCGCATCCCGATAAGAGCTGGGCATAAAAACGCATCAGCCAGGAGAAAAAATGCGTGATAAATTTAAGCTATAAACCCACTAATCAAATGTCAAACTTGAGCTTCGGCATTTTTGTCCCAATGACGGAAGTAGTATCGTTCATTGGGGCTTGATTTAGATATTTCAGTACATATTTCATAAATTTTGCAGTATAATTTTTTTTTGAAGTGAAAGAACTCTTAAAAATATACATTTTTTTTTCTTTTTCCACGTTATATCTATTTAAATCTTTTCTGTGCCAGATATATCAAATTACAAACCCTTGATCGCTTAATAGTAAGAAAGAGTTGGATAAAATTGATTTGCATCTTATTTGATATAACCTCGCCATCGAATAGTCATCGTTAAACCGTCATGATCATTATAGGTTTGTGGTAAAGTAGATAAAAAATATAAGAGGGAATGAAAAAAAACATAATAGTGAAATCAGATATTGCTTATCATATCACAGTTAAAAAAATCCGGGAACTGAATCAATAAATTGAATTATTTATTATATTTATCTTTACAAAGAATAAAACCTTGATGCTCAATAGGGTACACCTAGAATTATCGAATTGAGCAAAAAAACTTGGGGGGGGGGGGGCGATTGCCTTTAAAAAAAACTGAATTAGTTTTTATTAATTAAAACTTAAGCGATATTTTGATATTTTCCTGAAATTATTCCCCAAAAAAATATTTTGTACAGAATTGGTCTTTACTCCATTTTAAAATTTAAAAAAATGTCTTTAATAATATCGGTTTAGTTGCCCTGTAAAATTTTCTTGAATTTTGGCAATTAAAAAAAAACATTTCCTATGTTATTTACAACTATAATTTTCATTGATGCAATGAAATTCAAACCACTTTCTTTGTTTAATACAATAATTAATCGTGTAATTTCCTTCATTGTTGAAAACTAAAGACGATCCTATTTATTATCTAAATAGTTTACATGAAGAATTAGAAAGTGAATTTACAGTATCGCAAAAGGCAACGTGAAATTTAACAGATTACACTAACACTTAAGTATTTAATGTCAAGATGATATCTTAGGAGCCCATTAGGAAGGCTCGTATATATACAATAAATAGAGAGCAGGTTTATAGCTATTAAAATAACAAGTATTTAATATTTAAAATAATTTGACTGTAAAGAAATGGTCCAATTTTTAGAAAGGTATTAAAGTGAACGGACTGTACTTGGAACTTGCGCACTCTATTTTTTTATTATTATTATTTCAAACAGTGTTGTAACAGTAAGCATTGTATATTCATCTTTGCGCATTGTCCTTATTTTGTGGTGTGAAATTTGTGCATTTTAAATGCGTTGTGCATTAAACATTACTATAAAAATGCAAGTTACTGTATATCTCCTTGATTAATTATTTTGAACAATTCACCACATGAAAGAAGAATCATGTAGATGTAAAAGTCCCGCTAAATCGAGATAATTTTAAAACGAAGCATTTTATTAACAGACGTAACATTATTGCTTAAAAAGTGCATTGTTAAGAGAAACATGAACATCGAGTTATAAATGATACGGTCATTAATCCGGTGATTATTAATAATCACCCCTAAACTTATGGGTAATTATGAATAATCACCTGTAATTATACATAATCACTGGATTAATAACATTTACCGTAACATATATAAGAGAATTAATTGAAATAAAACATGCCAATATTCCCAGCAAATTTCTGTTAGTAGCCAAAGAGTGATTTCTATGCATTATAATTAAGATACCTAATTTTAATAATCGTTTAAAGAGTTTCCCGTAGATTGAACATATAATCAATTCATATTTTCAGTTAATATGCGCAGAAAATAATTAAGTTAATTTAATTCTTATCCACACGCGTCTTCCATTTGTTAATTTATCGCCAATTTATCATATTATTAATTTACATATTCTTCTTGCTTCTTATTTATGTCCAGCTATATAAGAACCTAAAAATATTTATTGAATTAAATGAAGAATTTTAACGACATAAATGGTAAAGTAATTTTATCACTCATGGATTTGGATAATTTAAACATAGAGAATACTGCATTAGATTTAAAACAAATAGTAAATAGTTAGAGAATAGTTTACTGATTTCCGTATTTAATTGGTAAATTACATCAGTTTACATGTGTATGTACTTCCCAATATGGAAAGTTTTTGTTTTCTTTCTTGATATTCATTTATTAATGAGTAACAGTCTAGTAGAAGTTGAAATCTGATTATCTAAAATTTCCTTTTTCATATCGAATTCTGAAAAATCAAACCCTTTTAAATCCAGTTTCATTTTATGCACAGTAATCGAATTAAATACTCTTGTACAAGTAATTAATGAATATGTCCAATATAAATTTTTGAGACAATCTCTAAGCTATAATTATCGAAATGTTTCTATTAAATTATGTTTGCTTAACTGAATAAATACGAAAGCAATTCCTTTCCTCAGAATTAACTTTCCTGAACACGAATAATTGCTTTAATTCTCCTTTTAAAAGTTTTATAGTTGAAGTAAAATCACTTTCTTGCCTAATTAATAATAAATTGGTTTAATTTAATTGAAAATTGATTATTAACTGCCATGGGATTTCTTTATTTATCATACGAATGAGTTCACTGTAATTTTATTAACCCTTTAACTGCGGATTTTATACATTAACCGCCATGGGCGTAGATATGTCTTCAGAAATTTCCCTCCTCTGCTGACGTATAATTAGCCCACTGTTTCGGAGAGCAATGAACTGACCTTGAGCGAGGGTTCGCCTAGGTCATCATCACGTGTTAGAATAGGGAAAAGAGATGTTATAAAGGTACGAAAAAAATTAAAAGGAAGGAAGAAAAGAAAAAAAAAATAGAAAGACAGGAAGAAAAGAAAAAAAAATAGAAAGACAGGAAGAAAAGAAAAAAAAAATAGAAAGACAGGAAGAAAAGAAAAAAAATAGAAAGAAAATAGGAAGAAAATAGAAAGACAGGAAGAAAAGAAAGCCAATATATAATATATATGATATTAACGTGATGCAAATCGCTGTAGATCTCGAAGACAGTTAAAAAGGTTAATAACTGCCGTCCGTTCTATTTATCTTCAAATCTCTGACGATCATCAGAAAGCAACCGTAGCTTAGTGATTATAGAATCTCCGCTATTGAATCGGAAGGTTGTAGGTACAACTCACAATAAATCAAAGATGCACTTAGATTCTCTGTAATCTGAATGATCCTCTCGCTGCTGTAGTGTGGTAGCTTGAGGAGAGTTCGATTCCAGGGTCTATCTCATCATTTGACCGTAGCTGAAAAATGATAATATTTGTCTTCTAAATAACTTTCAGTTATTCTAAATAAATAAAACACACGCCTTTGATTAGGAAATCCTATCACGTTTGCCTTATAAAATTTTAAGCTAAAATAATCATTTACTTTTAGAATGAATTTCATAAACTGTATGGCTGCTTAGGCAGACGCATTTCTAAGTGTCCAAAAAAGTAGTTTATTTTAGATATTTTTTTTGGCTTTAATTTATATTTCATTATTATAAATTTTATAAAACTTAGATGAATATTTTTTTAAATGTATCACTAGATAGCATCATGCTTAAGGATCCAAAATTTATTTAAATTAATGCAATTGTTGGTGGTTAAATTCAGAAAACTTTAAAATAGAGTATTGGCATTGAAGGAATGAGTGAAATACGGATTAACAATGTTCAGTCCTTATAATCGCTAATTAGAGTAATTAATTTTTTTATTATATTGGAATATTAATCATGCTTTAACTGATTGTTTTACTCCACTTCACAGGTCCAGTAAAATAATTTGTATTAATTTGGATTAAATGTTTGTATTTGTAAATAGTTCATTAAAAAAATAGGTCTTTTTAATTTTCTTAAAAATTTTACTATTTTAATTATTTTTTTGCATGAGGTATTTAAAACCAAATAAAAACATATTTTCCCCAAAGTTGATCAAAAATGTTAATGATTTATGTTAAGTTAAAATTGATCTGCAATGTAGAACTAAATTGAACACTTATTTAAAGAGAGATCGCATAATATGTATCTCCTATAGCCCCCAATTGTGAGCTAATTAACTGAAAATAAGTATGGGTATAATCTTTCTTCTGGGAGATACGTGGCCAAAGATGGAGGAGTTGATTGGCGTTTGGCATGCGATCTTCAATTGTCAGATACCCACGTAGACGTAGTTGACGATCCGTCATAAGCGCCTTGGGCACACCCTTGCAACTTAGTTACACCCACGATCGAATAGACACGGAGGATTTTTCTCCTCTCATCTCTGCTGTTAACGATCTTCGGTTTGGACCTTCATCCGCCGACTCCGGTTACTTCCCTTTATTTATCTGGGCTTTTAAAGAGTAAAATAAACAGAGCGAAAAAAAAAAAAGAAACACTGGATGTATATGTATGCAAAGAACGAGATTTAATCGTCTCTGGTTTTTGTCCAGAGGGCCATCGATAAATTTCAACTATCTAGTAGTAGTAGTAGTTGAAGGGGGGGAAAAAAAGGGTTATCTTGTAACTGAAGAGCTGCGTTTGAGAATTCATGGCTTATTTTTATTTATCGGAAAATGTAAACATGCTGTGATTTATATTGTAATAAGAAACATGACATCCCACGCAGATGTGTGATTTTTAATTTCTCAGATACGAAGCTTATTAAAAATAGAGTATATTAAATATAATCACTAAAAAATTATGCCTTGAGATTTTATCGGAACTCCAGGAGTCTGAAAACCCAATTTGTTGTATTATGTTTTTTGATGAAAATAATTTTAAAAGAATTCTTTCGGCAGGCTGGAAAGCAAAGTTAAATTCTTTTACACCCAAGTTACTATCTGGCAACATAAGTTATTGATGTTAGAAACAGTCGAAATTAGGGCTTGAAAATTACTTTTCAATTCTGAGGACCATGATTGGTAAAGATCTGCAAAAGTCTTGTCAGGAGAACCATTGCAAAAGATAGATTCCTATAGGAAGACTATCTAAAACGGGAATAGGAAGATAAAAATCTGAGCACTTTTAGCGTACACAACTGTAACCAAACTCCACAAATTTTAAGCAAATGGAGCATACAAATGACATATTTTTATCCTTATTAGGGGATATGCGGAAAAATTCCGAGGGTACAATTCTTCTGTTATCCATAAAATATCAAAGGACATGAATAAGATTATTTCAGAATGGTAGTTGGAGGGTTCATATGCACTATAAAAAAGACTAGTGCAATTTTATTGAATTAACATGCATTAGGGGAGTTGTCAATATTGAGTTATTCAAGAGATTTAATAATTGCTCGTCAACCAGTTAGTCGTAATTCGTCCAATCATAATTTGTTACTTGCATTGTTATAAAAAAACAAAACTAACAGAAATAACTCCTTACGACCGAGTTAATTCGTCCTTCGTATTAAGTGCATACATTAATTCGTATTAATTACGTGCTTCCATGTTGATTCAATTTCCCTCTTAATCGTCTAACAAGCTCTAGAATCGTTAAACTAACATTTTGCTAAAGTACATGCGAAAGCATCATTTGGTAAAAATATCATTTTTGTCTCACATATCTGGTATAATTCCGAATTGTTCGAAAATGATATGGCAGTTATTTTCAACAAATCAATTCATTCTGTGAATAAACGCGAATTAATATTTCGTTTCATTTACTGAATTATTGATTATTTCTAATAACTATTATTACTTGAAGTAAAAATCATTTTTTCAAGAGTAGCATCGGTATATATAATCATCCGCATTCGTCTGTAATATTGGGCGAAGTTAAGAATATCTCCCTCCATCTGGTTTAAGTCAATATCGAAACGCAAATTCCAACTTCTATTTTGACGTCACAAGATTTGATTAAATTTTTTTATCCATAAATTAACTGATTTACTTATGGGCGAATAAAATTAAGCAAGACTAATAAAATAGTTTTATGAGATCGTAAACTTGGCATTCTATTTACATTTTATGTTAGATTTCAGCAAAAGTGGTTACATTAGCATAGTTTGCTAATGCGATAACTTTCGAGGTCTGAATTTTTATACTGATTCATTACATACTCTTAGACCAGTAAGAAGTTATTGCTAATATTTTCCTTCGACATTTCTTTTTATTTCGTATTTGGCAATGTGTCTTTTTTCTTTAGGGAATCAACGCTTGTTTCCATTTGATTTTAGTGATAAAATTAAGTTTAAACTTTTATGAACATTATGGATAGAGAAGACCGCATTACAAGTAAATAAAGATTATCAAGAGAGAAAATTGTTCTTTGGAAGACGAGACGTAGCCAAATGGCATTTAAGCAGATCTGAGATATTGTTAACAAGATAACAACCCATCTAGACGCACACATGTCCTGGTTTTAAAAAAAATATGTATAATTTAGTTTAAAATGTTTAAACTTTTTAATATGTGGATCTGATACAATTTTATTGCAACGGATGGAATTTCACTAGTCTCATTTTACTGGACAATTTATTTTACTTTAAGACATATTTTGAGGAATAGTAATTTGGAACAAGAAACAATTGTGGTGATGTATGTTCCTTAACATTCTGATAAGCTATTTTGTTTCTGTAGATACATAATAATGAATAGATATAAATTCTATTTCAAAAACTATTTACTGCTAAACGTTACTTTTCTCCTTAATTTATCGACTAAGGCTTTAAATAGAAAACGCTCGTGTTTTATCTCTTGTACATGTCATTCGTAATGTTTTTCGAGGATGAGAATTTCACCGTTTTTACATGCTATTTTAAAACTCTTACTGTATAAAGAATAATGTAGCCCTGTTACACACATAGTTTGCGAATGTCATAAAATTCGAGAGAGAATAAAACATTTCATCGTCCTTAAAGGAAAAATAAAAATTATTTTGAAAAGTAGAAATATTACATTTTTTTTATTTGTATGATAAATATCCACACTTATTGTTCAAATTATTTCCATTTCTTCTCTTTTAATTTGTTTAAATATCTTCTCCCTTTTCTTCTTTTTTGTTCAAATTATTTTTGTAAGTATAATTGAACGAATGAAAAATTTCTTCATGTGCACATGCAGATTCCGTTGTGATTCTTTCATTCTCTATAGAGCCTAAATTATTCATGAATAGTAAATCTCCTGAAAAAATTATGAGTTTTCTAAACATCTATGGCAATTTTGAGCAAGTTATGAGTAGAAAACATCTAT
>JAPMOR010096043.1:0-37691 GCA_026543865.1 Argiope aurantia | reverse complement strand
AAAAAAAGCCGAGGTTCTATTTCAATATTTCCATTTCCATGGATGCTTTATTACTTGCAAATTGCAAATCCACATCAAAAAGCGCATATTTGATCTCAATATTTCTTTATTAATAGAATTTTTGTTACATGCAAATAGCAAATATATGTAAAAAAAAAAAGGACAGACTTCATTTCAATATTTGCAATCCATTCTCAATTTCCTGCAAATAGCAGATTTACATCAAAGAGCATAGATTCTATTTCTATAGAAATTATTGCATGCAAATAGCAAGTTCACATCAAAAGCACATCCATTTCTACAGAACTTCTATTCCATGAAAATTGCAAATCTACTCCAAAAGCTTTTCAAAAATGAAAAACGAGCAAAGTATATGTAGGTAGCAGCAATATTAACCCCTTAACGAAATTCTGGCTAGCTGATAGAGACATGCTTAGCAAATCAAAATTATGCTCAGTAAAATAATTATATATTACTTTATAAATACCTCAAAATTTATAAGTACATAATCTGTTTTAAAAGATATTCTGTGCTATTTTTCACTAATTAAAAAAAATAGTTGCAGTATTGGAGCGAAATGCAGATATATTACACACTATGGAGTTCCTGCCTATATGAAACCTAATTTCTTTTTAAGTATCTTCTATTTACAATATATTAAAGCTAACACAATAATGTTCACAATTACGTTATGTCAACAATAACTAATCAATTATATAACAGATTGATCTGTATATAATTAAACTATATATACACCTGCAAAAAGACTACCCAAGCCTGAACATTATATATGGACTGACTAACTGATCTTTGTATATGGAATGACTTGTGAAGGTCTAAAATTGTTATTAATAGTCAGACTTGCCAAAGTATACCGATGGATTAACTATTTTCTTGCTTACAAAATTTAAACACCAAGTAAATTTAATTTCAAAAAATTCATGAATAACATTACCAAAGTTGAAAGATAATGTTATTAAAAAATTTTCTTCTAATCATTTAAGTCCATATGGATTCCATCTTGTTCTGAAGTTGGATTAAAATTACGAATTAAAAAAAAAATTCAATTTCTGTTAGCGTAGAAAATTAAGCATGATATTTTTACTTTGTTTTTTATCTCTTTTATATAATGGCATAAAAGTAATTGCAGCATAATTGAATATCATGATTTCAACAATCACAAGATGCGCTTTACAGTAAACGGAATTCTTAAATTAGTCTTGTAAGCTTGTAATAAATACAACAATACAAAACTGCAGTTTTGGAAATGCGGATGGGTGAATCCAAACATTTCGTATTGTGGATGCTCAAATTCCATTTCAATTCCTCCATCTCCAATATTGCCTTTGGGGCCGCGGTGGCCTGGTGGTACGGTCTCGACTTCGGAACTGGAGGGTTTCAGGTTCGAGACCCGATTCCACCGAAGAACCGTCGTGTAAGGGGGTCAGTTGCACGTTAAATCCGTCCTGACCAAACGTCCTCCCGCTGGTGTGGTGTGGTGTGGAGAGGGGGGTGCCAGCTCGGGTGTCGTCCTCGTCATCTGACCGCGGTTCAAAATGACGAGGTCCGTCTCAAAATAGCCCAAGTGTTGCTTCAAACGGGACGTTAATATAACTAAAACCAAAACCAATATTGCCTTTATAATATGCAAATAGCAAATTTTTATTAAAAAAACTGATTTCATTTCCATAAGATCCTCTATTACATGCAAATAGTAAATCTACAACCAAAAGCCAAATATTTGTTCAGAATGAAAGTGGTGTTTCGATAGATGAGTTGTTAATCTCTTTGTTGTAGAAATTTAAACAGCCACTAAATCAACTCCAGGTTACTGAAACATAATTTAAAATTTTGTAACATCAAAACTCTATCTAATCATTTGCATTCATATAGATTCCATTTTGTTCTGCACCAAGAGGGGGAAAAAATTAATTCCCATTCGCATATTTAGTATTTTATCTGTGCGCATATCACCTTTATATAATGGCATAAAAGGGATTACAGAATAATTGAATGTCATGATTTCAAATAAAAAGACAATCACAAAACATATTCCGCAATAAAAGACAAATTCTTAAATGGATTTCAGCATTGTTGTGTTTATTACCCATTTACAAAGCAGCATTTTTATGGCAAACCAGTCCGAGACAATAATCCTCTTCGAGTTCATCAGAAACGCTTCCACCTGTGCATATCGTTTTCCAAACAGCAATAAAACGAAGTAAAACTGCTCTTTCGTAAAACTCGGACGTGAATTGTGGCGGCAGTGTTCCATCAACATTAGCTGCCTGACTAACGACAGACAGAAGGGCGTGAACAGGACTAATGTCGCTCCGAGAAATGGATCCCTTCTGGAAACGGAAGAAAAATCGAGAATTTGTTTTGTAAATTATGTTCACTTGAATCAACATTGGTTCATGTTACTTTTGCCTTCGTCTTTTTTGGGAAGTTATCTTATTTAATTCTTTTTCTTGTTCAGGTGTGAAGGTTATTGGCCAAAGCACTCTCAGGACAATATTGATGAACTGGTCGCCAGTCTTAAGGGTCACCCTAAGATATTGCTTTAGCAAGACAAAAACACTTTTTAAAGCTTTATATTGTAGCTGTTGTATCAAAATTTTGAATATCAAAAACCACACTGAACAAAATCATTCAAAGTTTAAATATAAAAGAATCGATGTAGGATATTTTTTGGCAATTACGTATCGAAAAATTACGTATCGAACATTAGCTATAATTGCATTAAAATAGCTATCTATATAAGTATCTTACATCAATAAAATGTTTCGATAAATCGGACGTTTTATTATTATATGATCAAAGGTCGAAAAATTTTCCTTTCTTTGCAAAGTCTTCATTGGAATAGTAATACCAATAGTTATTTTATAGCTATTATTTTAATATCTATGAACCCACACCACATAGCTCAGTTCAATTTTCATTATTAACGTTTATTTGTGGATTGGCTATCATGATCTTTCAACTGCCATTATTACTATTCCAATGTAAACTCAGCCTATGAGATTGTTTTTAACATCACTGCCCTCACTTGAAAATTTTCTTTGATATACATACTGTGCTGTCGTCTGTTATTATTATGATTCTTGCATTGAAATTTAGCCTCTTTGAATTATTTAAGTTCAACTTGCAAATTTAAGAAGTGACAATCTCCGATGTCTGTATGATAATGGAGCATTACATTTAAAGGGTTAAATTTATATATGATATTAAATTATGATTTCAATTATATTAAGTTTGGTATAACTAAGAGTAGGCTTTCTTAACCTGTGGTCATACGCAGGGAGGCTGCGGAAATTTTCTCAATTTTTTTTATTCGTATATTTTTTGGCATATGTAAATAAAACCAAATTAGATATCATCTTGGTTGAAAATATATTATTAATATTTGATATAAAAATTACCTTCATTGAAGTCTGGCCACGTTATTGGTGACCAGCAGGTTTCGCCAGGAATACTGATTATCTTTCATTTCAGTTAAATATTTTAGATATAACTTCATGTCCATGATTCCGCCGAATTGTCAGAAATTAAAGAAGTGTTATTTTAATTGTCTTGTATGTCTATTGCGTGCATGACTCTTTCTAATGAAACTCGGTCCCGTGACATCATGGCGCTGTTAAAAATGCAAATGTCTGGTCCATTTGTATTCTAAAATTTGCGGTATTGACTTTTTTATTCGTCTTATTAACTGCGCAGATATTAAATACGAAACAGAATCCCTCTGTCTCAGACTTCAACAATGAAAGAAAATGTCATGATCAAGTATTGCTGAAACAATGAAAACGATTTGATTTTCAGTGCAACAGTGTAAAATTATTTATGGAAAATGCGCAAAAATATTTTTTAAAGATTTTCAAAATTCTGAAAAAATGTGTACAACTATAAAATTGGCAAAGTTCTAAACTCTAATAATTCGAAAAAGATAATTTTTAAAATTTTGAAATGGAGAAAAATTTCATATTTGTGGAATTGTATTTTCAGAAGCAATCGGTTAAATGCCAAAATTCATCTTAATTTTTATTAATTAAAATTCTAATGAAAATTTCTGAAAACTCCCTTCATGTACGTTTTCAGCCTCCGAGTAAAATTTTACCAATATTTGTAACTGTAGGTCAAACAGTCTGGTCTGCAGAGCTCCATCCCCCATGTTTTGTCTTCAAGGCGCTCCTTAAGATTGAAACCTGGAGCATGCATGCTCTTTTGCATCATCCCCCCAGGGGGCACCTCAGAAATGAGTATGATAAATTTCCGGTATGGTGGTTGGTTCTTGTCACTCTGATGGGTACAGAAATGGAGGGCGGTTACCCCTTATCGATGAAGGGATATACTTTCCACGGGAGGTGTTGTACCATTACTGGTGATGGCTCAACCATAGTTCCCGCCAGTGTTGCTGTCGCGGTGGTCCGGTCATTTTTTTTTTCGTGTTCCTCAAGAAATAGAAAATTTATGATTACCCCTTCGCACCCTGTTTCGCTATGCCACTGCACTTGGAAGATATTTAAGGAAGTAAAATTTATCTTTTCCTCCTGCAGTTGTCCACCTAATGAATGTTAAATTTCAATTTTTAAAATACATTTGCAATTATACATTTAAAATACAAACAAGGAGTTCCGTTCATTTTTTTGTAATAAAAATGGGTTGGTGAAATCAGTTACTAAAAAAGAAACAACACGAGGAAAATGTGTATGAATCGTTGCAACATGTTATACTGCCTGAAATGAAGCATTTGTAGATTTTGTGTGTGTGTGTGTGAGTGTGTATACAAAAATAGAAGTATAACTAATGTTGTACTCAAGGGTCAATTGGGTGTGACATATACTTTATTACAAATGAATGAATGAATGAATATGGACAAGTATTTATCATTTTAAATAATACATTATGCAGAATAATTAATGAGTAATTTTTTTAACAATGTAGCTTTCACATTGATTTAGATGTAGATTAATCTTAAATATAGAATTGTTCTGATACGTATTTATATTTCATTTTAGATTAGAGATAAATTATATCCTTTTTCATGTTGCATATTTACATTTTATATTTATTTTTAATAGAAGCAACGGACATTTGTTTTTAACGGTTTTTAATATAATTACATAATTAAATCGTATTTAGATATCTTTTTTAAAGAAAATACAAAAAAAAATTATAAAATTTGTCAAGTATATTTTTATAATCAATTTTTTTTTCTTTATTTGTTATTAGATAGTGACTAAGTTATAAAAATATTGCATCAGGCATGACATAAGAATTGAAGAATGCGAATTAAAAGCAAAAAAGAGAAGGAAAAAAAAAACAATTTGATCATTTTCCGTTTTTTTCTTTTCAGAGTCAAAAGGCGAAAAGGCTTAGGATAAAAAAAAAAGTTTAATAAAAATAATCATAACCAGTGGTTCAATAAGCCATCTGTCTTCTCTTTAAGTCAAGGTTAAACGATCATCTGTTTGAGTTCAAAGTGTAGAAAAATAAAAACTAATATATCGAATTTTAATGTGTGAAGTATCTAAGATAAAGTGAATTAGAATTGGAAAACATTTATTGAATATATTAAAGCACTTTTCATTTTATAATTCCTTGAAAACTCTGCATAGCTGTTAAAATTCCAATGATGCATTAATTTTTTTTAACTAGCTGATATATCTAATGCTATACCAGATTGAAATACTTTTATACCAATATTTTTATTGAAAAAAAACTTTTGTATAGATTATTATAATAATGCGCAAAATACTTTTATCATCTGAAGTGGGAGCAATCTATTTTCTAATTGCAAGTGTTCTTTTGCAATACTCCACATTCTTACTCTTTTTACAAAACTGCACAAGTCATATGCAGAATGTTGCTTCCGTAATATAATAACGGAAGGAAAATCACGCCGTCAAAGCAATAAAAACGGTTTAAATAATTTCATTGTAACAATGAAAATTATTCAAATTTTTTTTTTTAAATTGTCAAAATTTAGGAAAAATCATTTGGTAACAAAATTGGCATCATTGAAAAAAATATTTTGAATATTAAAACGGTCTAACATGATTTTTTGCAATAATATTTTGTAGATAAAATGCTAAAATTTGATTAAATTTTGGCAAATTAAAATTGTTAAATTATGCATTTTTGATAAATTTTGCTTCAAGGTGCATATTTCTATTCTCCATTGTATATTCATATTAAATTAGAGAATTATGTGACATAGTATGATTTGTAGAAAGTTAACCCACGCTCACGGACGGATGCATGTGCCTTTTTTATTATTGGTAGAGGTTGGTAAAATCAAAAATGCGGATAAAAGACATTTTTGTGTTGCATAAGGATTGCTGCTCTTAAAATACCTCAAGAAATGAGGTATTTTAAATAATACTCTCTCTTTTAAATACCTCAAGAAATGGAGGTCATTATTAGAACTTAAAGTTATTTCTTGAAAAAAAAATTTCGTCATTAAAAGAAGTACCAAAGCATCTTCATTTAATTGGAGTGGGCAAAACTTTTATATCCTGATTGCGAAACATTCCATTTGTGGTAATGGCCTTTTCAAAAATGTAATTATAAATATTAAAACGGAGCACTCATCGCTTCTTTTATGTTTTGCATTTTTACTTGGTCTTGGTGTTATTGTGAAGCCAACATGTAAATATTTTAGTTAAACTCATTTTGCTTAATATGTGGTAATTTGAGGAAGAATAATAAACAGTAACATAGAATTATAGAGAATATTGAAAATTAAGATAGCTGTTAATTTTCAGAAATTTTAAAATTCTAAGCGAAATAAACACAATAAAGGATTTTGTTCCGTGATAATGAGGTATTTTATTCTGAAGGAGAAAACATTGCTGATGTCTAGAACAGAGCCTTTTGGATATCTTTCGATTTTTTTTTCTTTAATTAGTAAAAATTCTGAACTCCATTTCCGTTTGATAAATTTTGTTGGAATTTAGAAATGGCAAAATCAATTCAGAAGGTACTATTTATAATGACTGAAATGAAATTCAATTAAAGATAAAAAGGAAACAAATGTAATTAAAACCATTTGATGTCTTAAGCTATTATTGCTCGTTAAAGAACAAATAATTTGAAAGATTTTTTTCCTTCGATTTTCACATGAAGATTTTTGTTAGCATACAGAAGGTTTAAAATAAATTAGATAAATAAGGAAATAATTTATGTTAACAGAAATAAAATTTAAATGAAATGTATTCATTCAATTTGATTTGAAACCAATTAAATTGAAATAGTTGCCTAACCTATTGTTGTTCGCTAATGACAAACGATTTTAAATATGTTTTTTAATTCCATTTTCGTATGAAGATTTTTGTTGGGATCCAAAAATGTTTGTATAAATTATGTAAAATAGATATGACCTATAATAATTAAAATAAAAATCTAATAAAAATTATTCGCCAAATTTAATTGAAACCAATTAATTGAAATGGTTTTCTAAGCTATTTTTGCTTGCCAAGGATGAAGGATCTAAAAGAAAATATTTTTAAGACAGTCTTTGCGTTATATTTCCGATACAACCTCTATTAGTATCCTTAATCTTAAATTTAAGACGACTTGATTTAAAAGAAAAGGCGTGGTTAATAAATATTCTGTTTTTGATTAAATGACTTTGGCGATCTGCCAAAGTCGCCAAGATTAAACCTTTTGATAAAGTTCTTCATTAACTATTTTATGTAGCTTGCTTTTAACGATTTGTCTCGGCAAAATATTTTTAAACTTCAAATTTTTAATAGACTTATAACTTGTATTATTCTAACTTTATATCATCCAGTTTACAGCACAATGTACTTACTCTCTTTTGTCTCTTCTTCTAAAATTGAAAATTTACTTTGACAAATGGAAATGGTTAGACTTCCGCTAATACAAAGCCTTTTTTTGCTGTAACAAAATATTTTATCATAAATTATAAAAATAGAAAGTAGAATCTTTAAACTTTCCCTTTTTTTGTTTATTGCTGAATTTTTTTTTCCTAATACGTTTAATAATTTGGATGATTATTCAATAATATTTTAATTTCATTAAACAAAATATTCAGTGTACAACAATAAAAAAGCGTTTATCATGCTTTGTGAAAGATAATATATTTTTATAATTATATTGCCTTAAAGATCTGTAGTGTTTAAAGATGGAAGCATATTAAAACATTTTGATAATTTCATACTTAGGAAGTTAAAACTTAATCATGAGAGAAACTTCAAAAAATCAATATTAAATAAATCAAAAATACATTTTTAATTGAAACTTACTCGTTATGGAAAAATAAGCCATAGCATTATATTTTCGTCATCAAAAATGAATGAAAAGTTCAAGTACTATGTACTACGAAAACAATTTGAATTTCGTTATAACGGCGAAATATACTAATGCAAAATATGCTTAATATATATATATATATATATATATATAATATAATTAGATAAACTGTTCTGGAACTAAATTAATAACATTTAAAAAGATAATTTTTGGAATTTTAAAATGAAATTAAAATATATCATGTTATGTGGGGAAAATATCAACATTTCGCTGAATTTTCATTTAATATTAATTCTGATTAAAATTTCATTTTTTTTTCTATTTTCGGTAAATTTGGTAGCTTTTAGACTAACGGTTTGTCCTGCAATTAATCAAAATACACGCACGCATACACACGTCTTTATTATTAGTAGAGAAAAGCATATGAATGATGTGTTAGCTGTAATAGTTCTGCATAGTAAACATAGTTTTTGTTAAGTTGTAGCGTGTATTGGGAGTTGCGAGTAAAGTTTTATCGTACTCATTGCACTGTATAGATTTTTTTCTATCTTTAAAGCATCCCAAGCATCATATTCCCAAATTACAATGCAAGGTTACAAGCATCGATCATCAGATGGCAAGTTCAGCAGGATGTTTTAATGATCTCATGAACATCACAGTATTGGAGGAGTCGAAAATCGAGAAATTCTCAGAAGACATCGAACACAATGCAAACCATGATTCATAATCGCATGCCAAGGACAAACAACAACTATCATGTGATCCACTTAAGGCCAAGACGCTTTTCGTACTCTTTTTGTCAACAGCGCCTGATTATCAAACTGGCAAAGTAGTAACTACCTAAGGAGTCCTGCATCATTAGGGCTCCTAGGTACATCAACACATGCAACTCCCGAAATATCGATATATAATATTATTGCGGTATTCTCTGAATATTAATTTTGTTTTTCTTTAAATCACAAAGGCACACTGGAAATGACTCAAATAAAAATCGCAACTCAAAAAAACTCAAATAAAAATTAATTGTTAAAACTGTTATAATATCTCTGATATTTTTATTATTATTATTTTTGCTCATTTCATATGATGTTAAAATACCTACTGCTTTATTAATTTAAAAATATATCCGATTCGATAACAAATGACATTTAGATTATAATCAAAAATTGTTTTAATTATTTCATTTAAAATTGTTTTTAAATTTGAATCTTGAATTTTTTTAAATGCAAAATATGAAAAGTAGATTTCTCGATTTATGATTAAATGTCTTCTGAACTTTCCAGAATGTACCACATAGAATTGTTTATTTAGAAAATTAAAACCAATAAAAATATCTGTCGTAAGAAATTGAAGAGAAAAGACAGTCCTAGATTTTCATTGCCTAAGGCCCCATAGAGAGTATAATTCGTCTTTTTCACTTTTTTACTCCACTTTTAAATACTTCTGATAATTAATAGGATCTTTCTGTCTTAACTTTCAACAATGCAAGAAAATAAAGTGATTAAATAATTGAAGGAACAATCAAAACGACTTGAACTTTATTACAGCAATTAAATCTAGTGTTTGCAAAAACATGTTTCTTCATATTTATAGAATTAAAAAAAATCATAGCAATTAAAGTTGTATCAAAAGAAAAGTAATTTTTTAATTTTAAAGTGGTACAAAATTAAATATGCGCTATAACATTTTCATTTATGGATAAAATATATCAAAATTGCATTTAACTTTTAACTAAGATCATAACTAAAAATCACCCGAAATATTTCACTCTTTTATACCATGAGATTTCATTTCTGAAAAGTAATATTTGCAAATATTTACTTTCAAGTATCTCATTTCAGTTTAAATTTTTGTACAGTATCGCCGAAAATGGCTCTTTCGTCAACTATCTAAAAAAGTCAAAGAAACTTTGGTTTAAACTTCTCAAATCGGCCGAAGCTCCATTCTTAAAAGATAATTTTAAAAGGACATTTGTTTCATTTCAGTCTAAATTTTGTTGCATTATAGCTAAAAATAGCTTTTGCGCTAATAAATCGCCAACAGCCAACCTGAATCTAAATTTCTCTTATCGAACGAAATTGCATTTGTGAAAGATAATTTTTATAAATGTTTAATTTTATATATTACATTTCTGTCTAAATTCTGGTACAGTTTAGCCAAAAATGGCTTTTGCACCAATAAACCCCAAACCAACCAATGAATTTCAGTCTAAATTTTGTTGCATTATAGCTAAAAATAGCTTTTGCGCTAATAAATCACCAACAGCCAACCTGAATCTAAATTTCTCTTATCGAACGAAATTGCATTTGTGAAAGATAATTTTTATAAATGTTTAATTATATATATTGCATTTCTGTCTAAATTCTGGTACAGTTTAGCCAAAAATGGCTTTTGCACCAATAAACCCCAAACTAACCAATTAGTTTCAGTCTAAATTTTAGTACAGTTTAGCTAAAAATGGCTCTTGCACCAAATAACCACAACCGACCAATGAATTTCAGCTTAAATTTTGGCCAAAAATGCCTCTTATAGCACTAAGCCCTAACCAACCAATAAATTTCAGTTTAAATTTCGGTACAGTTTAGCCAAAAATGACTCTTTCACAAATAAACCGCAACAGCCAATGAATGTCAGTCTGTTGTTCCTACAGCATGAAGTTGCATTCTTGGAAGATATTTTTTACAAATGGTTTCATGTATCTCCTTTAAGTCTAAATTACTCAGTTTCTATCTCTCCCATCGGGAAAAATTGAGAAATATCCCTCCCTCCTATCGATTGATATCTTTTCCTTCTCGTTTTCTTTGCTCTGCTCTGACATTTGGGTTTGAGATGCGTCCCTCGTGTTTGCATTCGCCGATGAGGAGAACCAATTGCTTCAATTGCAATTACGGCCATCCATTCCATCAGCCGATTCGACCGTAACGGGTGACAAAAAAACTCTTTTCATTGTGATAGAAACGTGACTAACAAGCCAGGCTTTAATTTGATGATTAAGATCCTTGTTGCCGTGTAATTGGGGATATGCGGCTGAATGGGATAATTGAGGGCCTGTGTTAAAAAAGAACATCTGGGTTGAAGGGGTTCGTTTAGAAATCCTGGAATATCATTCGAGATCTTTTAGTTCTGAATCTTTAGAGCCGAAAGTTTTGAAGATTGTATATTATGGATACTCGCTAGAACACTGTAAATCGGAAGCAAAGATAATTGAAATATTCAAGGACGGATTATCAAATAGGCAAAGTAGGCAGTTTCCTGGGAGTCTAAGTAACTTAGGGGATCCTCGAGATTTTATTGTGATGTTTTTTTGGGTAATCAGATTATGTTCTTTAGTTTGATTCTTACGGAAACTTCTAAGTTGAAGCGAATCGTTTCGATTTCCTCAGATAACATCTGGATCTTTAGAGCTAAGGGTTTCGAAGATTCTTCATCATGGAAATGAATTGAATCACACTAAAAGGAATCGAGGATTGTCAAAGTGGTAAAGTAAGATCTATAATTTAGGAGACCCCCCCCCAATATTTTATGGCGGTGTTTTGGATAATAAAATTTTGCTGTTCCCTTTGATTCGTGCAGAAACTTCTGGGTCAAAGAGATTCGTTTAGAAATCCTTGGATAACCTTTCGATCGTTCAAGTCAAAGCTTTCGAAGGTTCTACATTATGGAAATGAAATGAATTAAATTAAAAGGAATCGATGACTATCAAATAGGCAAAGTATGCAATTGCCTTGGAGCACTGGCAGAATTTTTTGATTTTTCTTGTGGTAATCTTTTGTTAATTTGTTTGATTAATGAATTCGAGGCATGAATTCAGGCATATTGACTTTAAAATCAAGTATTGTTTAAACTTCAGAATGTGGTATTTGTTGACGTCGCTAAATTGCTTAGAATCGATGTGTGTGTGTGTGTGTGTGTATTTTTAGCACGTTTGACTCACCAAATTTCAAATCAACAGCTATGGCAAATTTTGTATTTGTGCGCAATACATTCGAGATTATCTGTGGAAACTGGGTGGTGCAATAGCGGTGGATAATCCGAAGATTTCCAAAGTATGGTAAAATCAACATGAAAATGTTTTTGAACACTTTATATTTAGGATAGAAGATCTACACAAACAATTGACCAGAAGAACATAAGATTTCAATACTTCCAAGTTTTGTTATAATTTTGTTTTACAAAAAAAAAAAAAATCGGTAAATTAATATTTTTTGTGTTAAAAAAATATTTAGTATTTCGTTTTCTATTTTTTATTTGTTATTGAAATTTTCAAAACGGATTTTAACTATGGTAGATCACAGCAAATAGAGAACTTCTTGAAATTTGAATTTTTGAAAATGTATTGTATTTCTACACTATTTTGTTAAAATTAATTTTAAATTTAATTGTTTTATATAGGGTGGTTATAATTAAAGTTTCACTTGGAAATGGTCATAAAAGGAAAATTACTGGATCAAATGTTATCAAATTTGTTAATAGTTTAAAGAAGGTTATGGGAATTTCTTTTCTGCCAAAAAAGTTCAAAAACTCACCACCAGAGCAAAAATGGTGCTGTATGAAATATTGTTTAACAAAATACGACATGA
This sequence comes from Argiope aurantia, assembly GCA_026543865.1. Lineage (NCBI taxonomy): Eukaryota > Metazoa > Arthropoda > Arachnida > Araneae > Araneidae > Argiope > Argiope aurantia. Next base: position 24,837 of record JAPMOR010096043.1, on the reverse strand, counting down.
AGGCACCGGTTTAAAATGCGTTTAATCATTTCTGATACGTGTTACATAGAATGTTCAATGTATGTTCTCTCAAAAGCACTATTAATAGTGACAATCTAAACAATTTTGCGGAACTGAAAAGGGCGGTACACCGGCATGTGCGTAACATTACTCCTGATATGCTAAGAGCTACTATAGCGAAAGCAGTAATGCGATTTAACTGGCCTTCAAAAAATGGTGGACCCCACATTGAAAAAGCTTTTTAACACATTTCAGAAACGATTAAACACATTTTGTTCTATTTTGCTTAACAAATTGCATACAGCGCCATTTCTCCCTGATGGTGAGTTTTTGAACTTTGTACGAAAAGAAATTCCCATTTCCCCAATTTCTTTTAAACCATTACCAAGTTTGATAACATTTGGTCCAGTAGTTTTTCTTTTATGACCATTTCAAAGTGAAACTTTAATTATAACCACTCTGTACTTCAATTACAGAAATAAACTCTCTTGAATGAGACACATAATTAAATGTTTCTTTATTTCTCTTTATCGTAATATTTGTTAGTTAACAATGCTTATACATATGCTGAAATATCTGTTTTTCGAAGAAAGTAGAGAGCCCCAAATTTGCATTGCCTCAAGGTTCTTACAGAGTTTATCCTTTACCGAAATGGAATATTGATGTTCCTAGAATCTCGTAACTGATGGTATGCATCTGTGAGTTCAATAATATTTATTCCATGGTCAGAAAAAGTGCAAAACGAACAGGGTGGGATTTTCAACATCCTTGTTCGAATTAGCAAAGGTCAATATTAGCAAAACAATAGTGTTCGACATCGAAGAAGTACTTCAAATCCTGTATCCTTGAAGATCGTTCAGGATCATCCTGCTTTATGGAGGCTATAAATTTTAAAATTTTTGCAAGAGGTCGCGACCGCGTTTCTTTGATTCTCTGCCCTAAATAGTATAGATGCCAATTCTTACCGGCAATAACAATTTTTTTGGACCTGCCAAAAAATTCGACTCGCAGCAGGGTCCTTAGCTTTTGCATGCAGCTTTATTATCTTTAAAAGCGACAGCGGCCGTATATTGAAAAAAAAAAGACTCAATAATTCACGTTGATTTTACGCATTGCCCCCACTAGAGTTCTGATTTGTAACGTTCTCAATAAACAACAAAGAAAAGCGGAGTATATGATACAAAAAATTATGCAAACTTGGCTTTAAATCATGCGGCGGGCTCCTTTTCTTATATTTTATTTCTCGCCAAGATCCGAGGCCACCAAATGATTATTTGCGCGATAGTGAAAATTTATGGTTTAAGGAAGTAGCCAAGCTTCATACATGCATAAGTTTCGATTCTAATGCGGATATACGCATAAGAATGAATGTAAGTAATAGTAAATTAATTTGATAGTGATGCTAAATCCTTCTAAACTCAGACAGAGCGCAACTGTAACTTTTAAATTTTTTTGAAGCCATGCATAGAGACATCAAGAAAATAGACTTTGATTCAGATAGTAGGAATCTGAATCAAAGAGATAATTGAAACTCTTTTCTAATTACGGTTTTGATTTTATCTTGAAACATTCGTTTCAAGATAGTTGAATTATGTTTGTCATACATTCTTTGAGGAAGTGTGTTTTTACACACGTAATTTAACTGGACTCATTTCATTTTTTTTTTGTAAACTCATAATTTAAACCTATAGTTCATTTATTTCCTGTTGTGTTGGATTTTTAATACGTTTCACTTGTGTTTTCTCGTTGACGATATTATATTTTATACTAGACGCTTTTAGCAACAGGTCGATTTGCTCGAATGGATGGTTGTTCAAAATTTCAATTGAATATTTAGTTTAACTTGATCTTAATGGCTTTCTCAGTAAAATATTATTAAACTTCAAATTTTGATAATATTTAATTAATTTTGTGTTAAAAGCCTTTTATTCATCATTTTATGCATTTCCTTAATTTTCTGTTCGTTTTTTTATACATTCATTTTATCAGAAGAAAGAACAACTATGTTTGAAATGAGGTGCAGTTTAATAAATTTTAAAATCTTAAATATACTTCTAAAATGAGTGGAATTAAGACTCGGTTATCCTTGATCCAAAAAAGAAAAATTGCTTTTTACCCTTGCATTTGGAAGATAAAATTTTTTGTCTTTTGTGTCTATCTATATGAATAATATTTTCGGTCTTTCTTCGTTAACATACAATTTTATCGTGACATATATGTTGATACATCAGTAGTATAGTTGCTAAAACTGCAAGGGGTTTAATATTTGACCGGCAAACTCAGATGATTGTTAATAGACATCAACAGGAACGAAAATTGTAATGGAACATGGTGTCGAAAACTACCATCAGATGAAAGGATAAAAATGACGAAATACGCGCTGATTTCGACGTTACCCTGAAAAGACAAAAGGTGCAATAATAACTATAAAAGGATTTGATTAAACAATACATGAATTGTTGGGAGTACTGGTCACTGATGTCATTGTAAAATCTACAACGATGCTAAAAGGATTTCCGGTTAAATTCGGTAGCGCCAAATATATTTTTAATGTCCGTTCGCAACGACAGCAATCCGCACTTCGTAATCCCTCGTCGGTTCCATTAGCGTCGCATAAACGAATGATTTAAGATGACACTATAAATGTCATGCATATTAAGATCTTGGGAACTTGGAGGGCAGGGGCTGGATTCTGAACTTGATCCGTAGTAGATCCAGTCTACCTACTAAGATATAGGAAAATTTGCATTGTGGACCAGCCTACCCAGAAGAGTTCAAGGCCGGGAAGCGTAACCCCCACCAGCCACCAGCGCGAAGGATACGGGACTCTCAGGGCAAGAAAGACAGACGCCCCCCCCCCCCCAACGAAGAGCCCAAGGGGACACGGACACTTTATTTAGATACCATAAAAAATTTAATGTCATTGCGTCAGAACATGGGCAGCATTGCTGTATTTACATAAAGGGTGGTATATGGCTCACTCTATTCAAATAAGAGACAAAGCGTAGAATACAATTGTTCACCTACCGAAAGTGGGAAATCTTGGTTGTATGATAAGTACATTAAATGATTGCAATACAATGCTGCCTCATCCTCCTCCAGCCCGCTGGTGTGTATATCATGGAAGGCAATAAATTACTTCGTAGGGAAAATGTGCTGAGATATAATGCAGGAACCATGCAAATGAGTCATAGGATGGCTAGGAACATGGAAGGAAAATAATGTGCCGTTGCAGAAAAACAAGGTATGTTGCTGCAACAAGTACAATCACTGCAGATAATAACCAAGGATTTCTGACCAGACTTTGACACTAAATAACTATTGAGATTTCAGGGTACGTTGACATAAGGATTATTTATGCATTATGGAGGTTGAAATGCTTTCAGGACTCCAAACTGCATACGTTTTTCGGGATTTTTAACTTCTCAAAGTGGTTTGTAATGCAATGCTCCATTGCAATTTTCGTTCCTTTTATGTCTACTAACAACCCTCGGAATCGGAACAACCTGCATATGCAGTGTGATTACAAATCAGAAAGATGAGAAAAAAGAGGGATGCACATTGGATATATAGTTTGAAACAGTTTCTATAGCTGTATAAAAGAAAAGGTTAAGTCAGGGATTGCGGCATTCACTGAGGCTAAGTATACATTGAAATGGAAGTGTTGTAGGAATATCTTCATTCAAATTTTTTTTTATTTAAATTGTCTAAAGTAATTAAAGAAAATTCAAAGCATTGAAATAGCAGAATATTGTGGTAGATATATTCTCTATCTAGCCCAAAATCTGTTGTAGATTCAGTATTCTTACCTTGATATGAAAGGGGGGATTTAATGAAAAGTTGACGTTTGTATAATGTCACTCAAGTTTATCCGGGTGCAGTAATTGTTAAATTTCGAAACGAGAATTAAGTAAATAAAAAACGATTTTAAATAAAGTTACAATAGTTTTAAAATGAAGATTCTTCCTTTTTATCCTTATTTTCATTTTTATTAATATTTCTAATTCCTGGTCTCGAAGAAAAAAATTGACAATGTAAGATAGATTTAATTGATATGAAAATGCAATTAAAAATGATCTAAAACAATTTTAACTTCAACATTTAATGCTAATGTTACTTGAAAGATTCATTGACTTAATGCCACGCGCTATCGAGCAAATTGCTATTTTTATTTATTCATTAACTAATCGCACTCACGATCGTAAAACTAATTACCTACATCACGTTTTCGGTAATTTTTCATGTTGGGTAATTAGTTAATCTTCTGTGTGAGTCGTCTTCATATATCAACTTTACGGGCATATGCCATAGATATTGTCATCATTAATTTAATTGTTATTACTTTCTCGTACGTGAAGTGCACTAAGAAAAATGAATCGTTAAGATTCAATCTAGAGATTTTGTTCATTCTACACCTTTCAGACCTTTCTGAGTTTGAAAAAAAGCATTTTAGGAGTTATGCCCATCTGTCTATCTGAATATACTAACACAAAAACGTTTTGAGCTAGACGGATGAAATTTAGTATTTTTATATCTTTCTATAAATGTACTTCGTTCACAATTTAATAAAGTTAATAATATTATACAATTTATAACGACGATTATACATGCAAATACGATAACTGCAAAACATAAAATAATTATATGGATAAAATTAGGTATATAGATTTAGCATCTATAACGGCACAGAGATTTAAGATTTAGCATCTTACTTTAAATTTTGAGCCAAACATGTCAAGGGTTTGGTTGTTTGTCTGTCTGTACTTTTGCAAGCATGTAAACGCGGCAGTTGAAAAATCACAAAAGCTTGGATAAATAAATTTTGGCGCACAGTTTTTAACATTCAGAGTGTAAATCCTTATTGAATTTTGAACCTTATCCACTAAAGGATTGGCCATATTTCAAATAAATCAAATTTGGTTTAGGGTCTTGTATAGATTTGTAGTCCACTAGAAATTCTGTCAAATTTGTTTTGTGGTATTGTTACTAAAATTGTAGTCCTGCGCTCTTTTTCGCTCACTTTTGGTTTCTGATCTTCTGATCCAAATTTGGGTAAAAAAAAAAAAAAAAAAGTAACTTTGAGACAAATTTGGTTTCGTTCGGGTCAAGAAGATAGCGTCTAAAATGAATATTTGGTTTTCTTCATTATTTTAAAGCAGAAGAAAATTCTCGGAAGAGAAATTATGAAAATATAAATGTTTACTTATGTCGTTTAAGAAGGACATGCCCAAGACTCACAATTTTATGCTGGATTGAGGGAGGGGAGGTAACAATTTCTTTAGAGAGCATGCGGGAGAGTTTCGATTAACTAAAAGCCCGTTCCGACTGCCGTCGGACAGCGTTGTAAATCTGCCATCTGGCCCACTCTCGCCTGTGGACGCCGATTAGGAGATTTCCGCAAAATGTCGGTATGTCATATCGCTGACTCTCCGACCGGACCACCGCTACAGCAACACTGACAGGAACTGTGGTTGAGTCCTAAGGGCCATCACCGGCCACGGTACAACCCTTCCCGAAGGAAGTACGTCCCGTCATCGATAGGAGGAGCCAAATCCTCCACCTTTTTGTGTATCCTCAAGGGTGGCGAGATCCAATCACCACACCAGAAGCATCTCATCCTCATTTCGAGGCCCCCTTCGGGGGTTGCAAACTGTCGGTAAAATATGCTCAAAGAATCTGGAAAACCACAAGTAAGGGGAAAGAGGGAAAATGAGCCGGACTCAAGACGCGCATGGGCAGTCGAAACGAGGCTTAACATTGGTTTGAAAAAGAGATTGACTGGAAACGAAATGCTCCCTATGCTTACATGGAGATGAAGGGAAATCCTATGTGATTATTTCACATATTTCTCATGTTCAGATTCCTAAGTAATGGAATCAAGCCTTGAAGTCATAATATTTTCAGTAATACAGATGTCCTTAAATTATTCTCCTGATAAATAATTTTTATAAATAATGCAGAATAATTGATAAAGGAAAAGACTAACTTTATTTAACCATTTAAAAAATTTATATTAATATATTTCGCCATGAGTAACACTTATGTGCTCTGAATTTATCAAATTTACTATTAATTTTTTTACCAGATGTTACTAAGCATTTACGAAATCACAGCAGCTGTTTTTGTGGTGATTCGATTTCTTAATTCAGGGAGGTGTGAGCTGTTGCCACATAAAATCTGTTCGTTTGGTATCAGACGATGTAGTATGGGGAATTCGTGGTGACTATGGAAACGGTCCATCCCTACCAATCCATCAATTTGGGAATGTTTTATCAAAGAATTCAGGAAGCATCTTCGCCTCGAAACATCTCCAGTCTCTTGAAGCTGTTTCAAGCATCTTTGCCTCGAAACATCTCCAGTCTCTTGAAGCTGTTTCAAGCATCTTTGCCTCGAAACATCTCCAGTCTCTTGAAGCTGTTTCAAGCATCTTTCAGTTGGCTCTACTTTGGGTGGAAATTGATTCAATTCATATCTGAATCATTTTCAGAAATAGGAGACGTGCATAACCAGGGAATGTACATCTCTTTTTCACTGTAGAAGCCATTTATTTAGCCAGTGGGAGAAAGAAAAAAAAAAAAAAAAAAAAGCTTATCATACCATTTGTAACTAAAGTGGTCTCCCCGAAACTTTCTCGCATACGTTTTAATAAAGTAATGAATTCTTCTTCGCATAAACTTGTGTGCTTGAGGTAAAGCCATAAACGGCCCGAATACTGAGATTTCAAATTTTAGAGTTCTGCATAAGAGCTTTGTAGTATATTTAAAATAATCAGTCGATTGATTTACACAATTCAATTTTTGTAAGTCATTATGTTTTTTAATTTTTCATGCGAGCGAAAATGCAAACGGAGAGACGGTCAACCCTTTAGAAGAGTTAATTCAAAATCTGAAAAGAACTTACAAATTAAATGTTGAAACGGAATACTAAATTTCATCTGTCTAGATCTAGAAAATTTATTGTTATGAGATTTATTTTTATTCGGAGAGGAAGAGAAAATGGATGTAAATGGATTTTTTATAGCAATCTATACATTTAGACCGAAGACCACATTCCAGCTTTCATTTGTCTAGATTACATCATTCTGGTGTTATCGTGTTCATATACAAACGATTATAATTCCAAAAATGTGATTGGAGGGGGGGGGACTGGGGAGGTCTAAAAGGTAGAATTTCGTCGAAATCTGTAGGCCAAATGCTTTGAAGACTATAATACTTTATTATGCTTTGTACTTTGTTATAATTCATACACTAGAGATAAAAAATGTTATATGCGAAATATGTAGAAAGATACCGACTGGTTTATATATATATCTCTCACCTTTTCTTTTCTTTACGGAGTAAACAAAAAAACAAAACCCTGAAAGAAAGAGAGAATATATTTTAACTGTCAAAAAATTTAAAATAGTTTTTTTGATGATTATTCACATTTTAAATCTCCGACATACTCACTTTTTGAATTGTGCTTATTTGATTATTTACGAACAATAATTAAAAAACGACTGAACTAAAGGAATGGAATTTCGTATGTGGTCCTTTCACCAAATTTTAGATTTGTCACATTTCCAATGAAATCCGTTCAATAAACGTCTGTCCTTTCTGTTGGAGTTCAAGTGAATACTCTACAAAAGGACTCTACAGACAGATAAAATTTAATATACAGTTTTAGCATTTTGAATTTTAATATTTTCAAATTTTTCAACCCAATTCCTCAAGATGTTGAAGTACTTTCGATTTCATTATTAAATGCACTACGTCAGAAACTTAGACAAGCATAACTGAAATTTGGAACTCAGTTTTTCTATCTAAAGTTTAAATCCTAATATTTGAACCTAATCTTATTTTTACTTGGTTTATTTTAAATGCAAATCTGCACCGTCTACTGTCTGTCTGTATTTCCGTATGAATAAAAACGCAATAACTCAAAAACGCAACTACTTAAATAAATGAAATTTGTCATACGACCTTGTTACTGAAATTGTAGCTTTGTATCGATTTTTGTTCTCAATCAATGGATGCAATCGATGCAATGTCTGAAATACAAATCGATTTTCTTTATTATATTACGAAATGCAAAATTCTTATGCGCAATATTTTAAAAAAAAAAATCTGAGCAACAGTGGTTCGTTGTCTTTCCTAAGAAGCACAATTTTATGCGGTTCGTGTGTGGGGGGGAGGGCCTTTGTTAGATAACATCTTGATTAGAAAATATGCGAGAAAGATTCGGAAAAGGCGAGTGCCTTTTTGCAAGAATGAACAATATCCATTCATTTACTTTATCTAAAGATTTATCGCAAGCTTCCGAATCTCACCCTAAGATGATAAGTAGGTCACACAATGTCATATAATTCAATTACAAACACTGAATACGCCTTCTCTGAGCCTCTTTCCCAAAACATTGGTTTGGAAGAGAGATAATAAAAAAAAAAGCCCACCAGTGTGGCCAATAGACAAGGGTACGGGAAAAAAAGAATTATTTTCCGATTCTTATCGCACAACTCTTTCAAAAGCACCGACTGTTTCTACACCCGACTGTCTTCTTACTTCTGATGCGGATCCATCTATAAAAACATCTGTGGTTTAAGAAAAAACGGTTTTCTACGACTCGACGCTAAATAGTGATATTATTTTTACTAAACGTGCTTGGACTGTTCAAACGGCTCGGTGTTTTTCCGTCCAAGAGTCGTCTCAATCCAGTCTTGTCAAATGCGAATGAATGGATGATACCTCCTTTTTGAAAGCCACGCGTTTTATCGTCGTCGGTTGTAAAATAAAGTGACAAATTTATCTCGCCGAGGCCAGGGGCGGTTGCGGAGTCTCGGAGATCTGATGGGTTCGAGAGCGGGGCTCCTGCGGTTGTTATCATGATAACCCCTCTTTATCTTCCGTGCGTGTGATATGCATATGAATAAAAACTAGTTTTGGCGTTCTTGGAGTGATGAATTTAAAACGTTTCCTTTTTTAAAACACGAAGAAAAAGTGTTGGGTGCCATAACTCATTCCTTGAACGGTTTTCATCAAATTGTAACGCTAGTCGCATTTAAATTTGTCTGTGTTTGGCCTTCAACCTAAAGAAGTTTGGCATGCAGTTTGTCAAAATAATCTAGACGCCCGTATTTTAAACAAGGTTGAGGGCGATTTCAAACATTTTAAATTCGGCTCGTCAGGAAAGAAGTAAAAAGGAAACAAAGATTATAAAATTCCGTCTGTAGAAATATGAAACAAGTCGAGATAAACAAAAAATGCGTAATAAAAAGAGAGGAAATGCAGGGTGGTTATAAAAAACTATCCCGATATATGAGGTTGTAACTATCATACCGTTCACAGGAGCGGACTGGAATTTTTGTTCAAGGTTCTTTTGAGGTATGCGCTCAAAAATCAAATGAAAAATAACAATCTCTAGCAGTTGCGGTTACAGTTACAAGAAGCAGCAACACCTTTTTTTTATTGGAATGTGTTCTCCAAAGCAAAAAAGAATAAATTAAATAACTTTGGAACGGTGTCTGTCTGTAGCACAAAAAGCACCAACGGTAGACAGACTAAGAAAAGAAATTAATAACAGGAGAGAAACATTTTATTTTGTCTCACAAATTTTCTAGTTGTCCTACTTCAGCCATAATAACACTATGCATGCGGCAGATGGTGCCTAGAACCGAAGCATGTGCCATGCCGAAAGGAATATGTTTAACTTCGTCTCTATTGGGCACACCATAGGTGTTTTTTCTTTTCTTCTAAGTCTGTCTAGTACTTGTTATTTTCATACTTCAGATATCGTTCCAACGCTAGCAAATGCTATGGAGAACACATTCCAATAAAAATAAAAAAAAAGTCTGGTGCTGCCAATTGAAAATTTTGAAATTTTATCGTTGTAACTGTTAGAGCTTAACTGTTATTTGTCAAATGATTCTTGAGCACATATCTCATAATATCTTGGACCAAAATTTTTTACCCTTTCTATAAACGATATGATAGTTACGGTTTTCGTATATTTGGATAGTGATTTTTATAATCATCTTGTATATTTTCTTCAGAGCATAAAATTTACTTTTCCTTCTTTTCGGCTTCAAACCAAAGGTTGTGATTGGATCATAATAGCTCACTATTAAACTGTAACATTACTGTGGTCGTATTTAAAAGGATAATTTCTTGAATTTCTTAATTTACTGTATTTCAGCTAATTAGGAAAACCAAAGATTGAACCCTTCAACCACAACCACAAATCCGATTTCGCTAATTCTTATTCAGTATATGAAACTCATGAGCCTATAGATAAGTCATTTTTAGTCTTTCCCCCCAATTTTGATAAAAACCTTAAACTCTATTTCATTGTTCATTTTCTACAGGAAAAAGCCACGACAGAATCCAGCAACCAAATTTCCGATTTCGCCCATTTTTATTTCATATTAAAACTCGTAACTTTATTGAGAAATCGTCAGTTGTCGTGTGCCCACTACTGCGCTCCAGAGTTTACGAGAATACGTTCAGAATATGTTTTGAAAATATTCTAAAATAAAACAACGACAAGCTAATGGCGTCAACAATTATAGCGATTTCACGCATTTGGCTACTTTTTAAATATAGCTAACGGATCAAAATGTTTCAACTTTTGTGCAAATATAATTTAAAATAAAATATTTTTATATTCATTAGATGTAATTCATCAATGTCATTAGATGTAATACATTTGGTTAATTGAATAACCTTATAATTAATTATACTAAATTAATATTTTAAATGTTGTAAACAAACGGTTAAATCTGTGTTAAATTTATTAGCTGCAGATTTAACAGGTTGTCCTGATTGCCAGATGCGACAAGTTATAGTTAGTCTCCAAAAATAAGTTTTACATATTAATTTCTAAAGATTAATCAAAATTTATATAGACTATAAATTATAATTCTACTATGCTCATATTCTCTTCAGCTAGAAAACAACCTTTACTAAGTTTTTAAAAAATTATATGTATGTGGATAACTTGATAGATCTCTTCATTTCCAAATAAAGGTTCCATTAAAACTTAATCATTTTTGAAAAAATTTCTGCATGTTTGATAAAAGCAAGCCAATAGAAAGAGCATTGACTGCAAAAGAATGAATGTTGACTTCCGTGTTTCAAGAGGAAATGATTGAATCTATCGACGCCATGAAGAGGACCAGATTTGTATTTCAGAGATTTACAAAGCAGTCATTCTGCAAATTGAACTAATATGTTCGTTCATGCCTGAGGTTTGTTTTAGAGCAGCAAAAAACGGAAAGTAATAGATTAAAAAAATGAAATCTTTTAAAAATTTGAGCTTCTAATACGAAGCATCGTAATACGAAAATGATTTGTCTTTATTTTTTTTTTAAACTTTGATCTTAATTATATGACAGTGATAATATGAACATAAAAAAATGTATTTATTATTGTCACAAGGCGCATAAATATATAAATAATATAACTGAAATAATGAAGAGTATTTTCTGGTAAAATTTATCTAAAAGCTTTAAAAAATGTATTAATAGAGAATGATAAATTATATGGAATAAACTTCTCAGCGATAAAATTTTTTTGAATTTTAAAATATTGTAAAAATTGATTTTGCATAAAATTGTTGCAAAATTATTAAGAGCAATAGAATTTTGACTCATTTTTATTTAAAAGAGTCTAATTTAAATTTTGTAAATCTCTTTATTGCTGAGTATCTGCTTCCCGAGGAATTGCTACATGCTATATTTAATTATTTCTTAATCTAACGATCTGCTCAGAAAAACGTTTTGAATCATTTTATTGATTTTTATATACAAAGTACGAAAGAAATATTGTAATTGGGTTCTCTTTTAATACTATAACTCATAAAACATTTTGAGAATGATAAGAAATTTTCAATAGCTTCTTACTTTCTGTATACAAAAAGAAAATATTGTGTTTGCCAAAAAGTGTGAATACACGATTTCTATGAATCTTTACGTTTGAGAACTTCGTGAATCTGTAAAACTCACTTTTGGAATTGTCTCACGATCGCTCTATCTGTCTATTCGTGCACACAATAACTATAAAGCACTTTGAGCTAGACTAATGAAATTTGGTATGTTCTTTTGAAATCAAATATTTTAATTTTTTGAAAAAAATTTACAAGATACAAAAATTGCTTTAACTAGCAGCAATTTTTCAGTAGAAAAGTAATTTTCAACTTTCTTGCATACAAAGAGATAATGTTATGATCGCCAAAAAATACGAATAAATTATTTTGATGAATCTTTGCGCTCGAGATCTCGCTGATTCTGAAAAATACACTTTTGGAATTGTTTGTCTTATCGTGTGCGCGAATAGAAAGAAAGAGAGATAACTATAAAACGCTTTGAGCTAGACAGATGAAAATTGTTATGTTGTCGTTATACTAGATTTGTAGATTTCTTTCAAATTTTTCACGAAATCCATTCACAAGAAGTTCGCAGGGCTGACTGGCCGAGTGTAAGTTAAACATAAAATGCAAAGAACTGGATTAAAACAATTGGTAGACATTTTGAGCATCTAACGTTAATTAATATCCTTACTAATTTTCAAACAACTCCGTCAGGAAATTGACTCCATAAAACGCGCATTAAAGTTTAAAAAAAAAAGCAGCAAACTTGTTGGATGAAATTTTGTTACTAGAATTCCAATACACTTTCATCTTTCCGTACTTATATAAGAAGCACAAAACGCTCAAGTGCGGGACTGAAAATAAAAATCTTTGTACACATGACGTTCACCATTTTGACCTAAGTTTAATTTTTTTAATGCAATAATGATATTGCACCTTTAATAAGAAATATTGCGAGAAAGGTTTGAGGAGACCACTCCCAATGGTTTATTATTCGATCAGAAACAGAAAGTGTCCAAAAAATATAATTTTTGTCCTGAGGATTTAATAGCAACATTATATTTCGAAATTTAAAAGATCACATATTTCTTTCTCTTTTTTTTTCAGCAGAACTCTTATTATCTTTACCTTTTCTCGTTCTCAGAGCATACTTGAACCGAAGCCGGAATTTTTCTATCGTTGCCATCCAAAGAACATTAATGTCTTTATAATGCTCCTCCATTATTCTCCAACCTATCACTTTTGCTGTCTTTAGCTATGATCAATTCATCTTTTTCTGTCATACATGTGCATCATCTTATTTATAGAGAAGCTTGGAAGCTACTACTGTAGCAATAAAGAATTCTAAAAATTTATTTGGAAAGGTAAAACGTTCTCTACGAATACAAACGATCTGAAACATCAATTTCTTAAATATATTTTTTTCTTGACTATTCTTAAAAAAATATCTTTGGAAAGTAGAATTACGATCTCGAAGGATAAAACAAATAAATTCGAAAATATTTGTTCTCAAAGGCTTAGTCTAAGATATCACAGATGAAATATCATCTTTGTTAGTCTATTGCAAATAATAAATTATCTAACATAACTGGAGTCTGTTTTATAAAATAATCTTTATAAAAAAAATCATAACATTCGAAAGTATCGTTTGCTTATTTTCCACTCTGAATTTTATAGACGCACTCAAGTTAAAATAATCTTATGAAAAAATATCGTTTTTATATTTATTTTCATATTATTATGAAGAAAATTGAGAGCAGAAATTGTATTCCTGTATAACATAAATTGTATAACTTAAAAAAAAGTGTCATCTGCTTTACTTTTTCGCAGAATACTGTAAAAAAATCTATATAAAATAATCTTTGGGAACATGTGAATGATTTTATTTTCATATTATTAAAAGGATTGAATTTAAATAAGTATATGTCCATGCCTTTAGATTTTGCTTAAAATTAAATATATACCTACAACTTTAATGTAAAAGAAAGATCTCGTGCCAGATTTTCTATTTAACCCGTGCTTATGAGTTATCGCATGTATCGGCGCATATATGCTATTAGAAAGATTTGATACACAATTTTATATGTATTTTCAACTTTATTAGAAAGCTAATACACGAAATTTTTATCCATGTATTAATTTGAGTCATGTTCAAATATATAAGGACACGCAATTATTTTCTTTTAAATAGATTTTTGTTTAAAATTTGATTTAAAAAGTATAAAATTTGCATGTAGGATTGCGTAATGAACTTCATTAGTGTATCTCACTCCACTTTTAAAGGCAAAAATGGGTGAGTGATATGATATCGGTCTTGGAGCCGGAGACTTCCAAGTTCAAAACGAAATTCCTCTACAGATCTGTAACATATGTGGGCTTGATGTGCGTTAAATCTGACGTCATTAACAAACGCTCTCGGATTGGTATGGTGCAGAAGTTTAGAGATGGGTTACCAGCTCAAATGTCATCCTCGTTGCCTGATCAAGGTTCAACATTACGAGGTTCTTTAGAAAATAATTCTAGTATCGCTTTCAAATGGGATTTTAATATAACTAAAATAAAATAAACCTCCCCCTTATGAATAATTTTGTACGCAAACATACATACGAACATACATAATTAATTTTAAAACAATTTTTAAAATTTTATTCGGATATGGTGTAATGTAAAACGTGTAGATCTTCAAAATCTCGAATTCGTATTTCGGGCGTTTACATTACCTTTTCATTGTATACGAAAAAAGTAATAAATAGAACTGTTTTTATTAAATTATTTTTAATAATATTGAAAAATTATTTGCGTTTCAAAGGACTACACTTAAAATTCCATTAACAATTTGTTTCAAGAACTTCCATGGATAAACCAAAAAATAAAGAAAACTTCCGGAATAAAAAGCTAAAATTAAAGGAAAGGAAACTATTGTTTTAATTGGTGCAATGATTAATATGACTTTGTGCCCCTCAACGGCACATTTACCCCAATTTTTCTTTTCTTTTATTTATTCGTCCAAATTAATAAACTGAAACTATTCTTAGAAGATTTCCTGAAATTATATTTGTTTTCTGTCTACCGAATAAATTCTAATGAAATTGTTATTATTAAACAAACAAATCTAAACTTACGAAAATATGAAACATACGGTGAAGTAATTGTCAGTATATTCCATCGAAGTATTTGAAAATTGAGGCGAAACAACGCATTTTTAGATTGAAATATTCTTCAGATCTCTTAGCGGGAGAAAAACATCTGAGGAAGCCGCCTTAGTGGTGCCTAAGTTATAAAGATGTTCGAGTTATTTTTTGAAAGATGAAATATTGAAGACGGTCAAGTGGAAAGACTGGGAAAACAATCCAAATGAATTGCTTGGAACAGGCAGAGCTGTTGTCCTAATATGGCCTGTTTCACAAGAGATCTGTCTTTTGAAAATGCTTAGAGCAGAAAGAATTGTTGAGTCCTATAAGATAATTAAATACAGTGAGGTACAAAAGAACATCCGAGCCACAAAATACTGTAATAAAGCCGATATGAGAATACTTGTATACGCAGTTAACTGCTTTTGACGAGTATACCCGACGTGGAAAAAAATACAGTATTTTGCGTTATGGCGAGTTTATTCAATGACGATTATTATATTTATACTTGTTTAATTATTATATTTAAAGTTAATTATTTATTACATTTATATAATATACATACATGTTTATGACAATTTAGATACGCATTTTCCGAAGAGATCGAAACAGTTAACTGGTAAAAAATGATTGGCGTCTTTTTTTCCCTCTATACAATCTGAATGAAAAGGCACAGATTCCTGAAAACAAACTAGGCGCAGAAGTTATTTAAATTTACAAAATGATTTTGCTTTCATATTATAAAATGTTATGACTAAATAAACTTTGATTAAAGTAATATAAGCTTTTGTCATGATATCGACCTGTTTTTAATTTTTACTTTTTCAAGAAGCTTGCAATAAGCATGGTAATTGGCAAAATTCGATCTCTTTCGACCTTTTCATAAAATTCTGTTTCAAACTTTACTGAAAACTTTTTTTTTTTCAGATTATATCGATTTTCGAACTTAATAACTCAAAATTACTTTGAGTTGGACGAATGAAATTTTGTATATTGTTTTTACATACATACATTCACACACGCATGCGCGCACACGCACGCACACACGCAAACACACGCACACACACGCACACACACGCACACACACGCACACACACACACACACACACACACACACACACACACACACACACACACACATACACATTTAAAATGTTGAACGAAATCCATTTAGAGGAAGTTTGTTTGGCTTGCTGTCTGCATATAAATATCTAATAAGCTAGCTACAAAAGTTAAATAGCTAATAATAGTCACAAAAGTTATAAAGTTAGGTGGATGAAATTTGGTATATGAGGTTTACTCTAAATTTGGATCTTTCGGTTAAATTTTAAACGAAATCCATTTGAAATCTGTCTGTCCGGATGTCACGATAAGTACAAAATGTAAAGAGTGAAGTAGATAAATGCGATACGAAGGTTTATCATCTAAAATCTAGATGTGTATCGAATTTAGACATAATCCTTTGACCAAATTTGATACCTTTGACCTTTGAGTTGACCTTTTATTGGTCTGTATTTTTGCTTGCATATAAATGTAATAGACTTAAACGCAGTGACTTAAGTTTGATATCGGATTTTACCAGTGCAATAGTTTTGTGTCAAATGTCTAGCTTCAGTCCATCGAAAAGAGAGTGCAAAACAGAAATTCAGCCTCTTGTCACTTGTGTGTTGACCAATGTCAGCAACTAATCGCCCCCCCCCAAAAAAAAAAACATCGACGGACATCTCACTCTAAATTCACGTTAAGGATCAATATTATGTAACTATTGTTCGCCAATATTATGCAGTTAATACACAACTACCGGTTTTTTTACTATTATACCACGACGCAAATAAATCTTATGTATAATCTTCTTAAAATAAGAATCTGAGCACTGTGGAATTACATTCACAATCTTGCCCAAAGTCCACCATTCAATATTACGTTGTTATCGTTAGCTAATACCATATAATTAATACTAAACTCTACAGGTTTTTCATTATACTGTATCGCAAACAAACCTTATGTATAGTATACTGAAAATAAAAATCTGAGCACTGTGACATTACATTAACAATTTGTCCAAGGTGCACGTTTTTATGCCAGAATGAGGAAGGGGTTGGGGCAACACTTTGGAGAATATGCGAAACAATTTTGGGGATACCACTCTGTCTGATTTTTTTCCTCAACTGGGAGAAGGATTTTATAACATAAATATTTTTCTATTTTAAGTCTTTTTACTAACTGATGAACAATTAGAAAAGAGTGATTTGTTTTAGAGAATTATGAAAGATGCGTGTGAAACATCTTTTCAGTTGGTGGCAATGTTCTTTGAAAAGAACCAGATATCGGTTGCGATTTAAGAATTTAAGAAAGAGCTTTTTTTTTTAAAAAATGTGTTTGTGGATTATTTGTTGAGGAAAATACTGCTTTCATTTCGCGCGGTTTACAGGCCCATTTTTCTTCCTGAATGCCGTAGACGGCTTCGAATCGATTGGAAAAAGAAAGTTTTGTTCTTGGTTTTTTTTTTTTTTTTTTTTTTTTTTTACTTTCCTCAATTCTTCGCGATATATCATTTTTATTTTCATGAAGTATAACGCATAGGAGTGGGAGAAAAAAATACTTTATCCAAAAAATTCTGGAATAAAATACTTATACAATGTTATTTGTGGAAAAAATGAAGATGTATGTTGACTTTCGCTTTCAGTTTTCTAGTATTTTTGTATTTCACACTATTTTATTTTAAGGATTAGGATAACAGCAAAAATCCGATTACATGCTGTCTAAGAAATCGTTTCGATAACATTTTGAAACAATTTACTACTTTAGGGCTTTGGGAATTCTTCGCATTTTTCTCCCCTTACATTTCTATTGACAATTCAATTTTATACTTAATTGCCGCTTTCAGTTCGTCTTCCATCATATTTAATCACAATTATAAAACTAATTATAGCTAAATTTAACTATAAAATTATATTTTTATAATAAACTTGTAGTATTTTTACTATTAGCTAACTATATTTGCAAAGTGAATGATATTAACTGGAGAATAACATTTTCAAAATCAATTTTATTGCTTTGTATGAAGGCTCTGCCATCATTTTGATTTCGATATATTTATAAATTGGTGGGGTGTAGAACGGTCGACTTTTGATGATATATATAAGGATGTGAACTTTGATATAATCACACGTTGACTACTTCGACCACCCTGAAGCACATATGTTAAATGCTTGTATGTTTAAATTGTGTCCCAAATTGTATCCGTCCAGTTCTCTTTGTTTTGTTATCGTGTTAATTTATGTTACTACTGTCATACTACCTTTGATAGAAATTTTAAATTTGGTCGTGATTGTATAATACCAAATTTCAGCTGTCTAGCTGAAAAAGCCTTTGAATTATCTTGAATATCGACACACCTAATGCTAAAATATGCTTTTCGAACTCAATATGGTCTGAAAAACACCCAGAGATCGTCAAAATTTCGAGTTCAAATTTTTGGAGGATTACAAATTATCCTCTATATTTTATATACAAGAAAGTAAAAATGTGTTTGTCTCGGAGGAGGTTAAAATTTGAAAATTCTATAAAATCTCGTGTCTGGATTTTTTGTCGATAAACCTACATTTTTCACCTTAAATTCGAAAAAATAAAAAGGGAATTATTGTTTAAAAAAGGGATTCAAACTTTAAATCTCGCAGATGATAGAATTAAAGCTACCCATTTCAAACAATACGCAGTTTATTTAATTGATTCGTTTGCAGTTTCCTCTTTAGCATTCAATAAAAGATTACGCAATTACAAATGTATTATTTTTCTTTTCTTTCAACTGACAGCGATGGTTCAACGACATTATTCCTCTCGGAAATCGGAGAAATGTACTTGCGGATTATATGATTGATATATTTTCTTCATTTCTGCTGCAAACGATTGACATTTTATTGCAGCTGTGACTATCGGATCAATTATCTGATTGATGGGCTTTAAAAAAGAAATTGAGTCAATGAGTTGTTTAACGGTACAGTTAAATGCTTTTCCTGGCTGTTCTACGATTAGTGGCATTGATTTGCAAGGTAATAAACTAATTAAAATTATATATTTACGTAATAAATTTTTTTTAAAATAAGTATTTCATTTCTTATTAACGTAGTAACCTATCTTAAGGTCCATTTTTTTTTGTAAAAATATTGAATACATTTATATTCTTTTTTTTATTTCTTAATATTTTATAAAGCTGTTTGAATTTTATTACATTCATTCTTTAGAACGCTACATTTATTTTTGCATTTGTATAATTTACGTTTCAATGCGATTTCGTATCTTTAGAATGTGAAAAAATTCAGTTAAATTTTTGTAAAATTTTCTGGTTAAAAATTGAAATTTTTGTATTGTATATTTTTTGTTGAAATTTGATATAATTTCTCTATGTTGTGCAATTCCTTAATATGAACATTTAGAAAGATTTCGCTATTGTTTTAAGGCTTTAAAACACTAAATAAAAAAGAATTTCTGATTATAAGCCAAAATTCAAAATTCAAAAATTGGATAAAAAGGAAATTTATTTTTTAATTCAGCAACTAGGTAATATATTTATTATTTATCTGTAAAATGTTGATCTAATCTTTGATGAATTTCTTAACTAGTAGATTTTAGTTTTATAACTCTTTATAGCAAAAAATAATAATGATAATAGTTTGCAAAACATTTTTTTAAAACTTCTTGTTTCATAAATTCATTTTTCGCCTCATTTATCTAAAGATTTAAATATATATATTATTTAGCATTTAATAAATATTATAAAATATTTAAATTATTTTTTAAGTAATTCCTCCAGAACGTAGTCATATTCTTTTACTAATTTAGTGAATTCTTTTTATTATTTTTTCTCAATCATATGAGACAATTTTTATAATTATAAGTTATAATTCTGAAACATGACTGTTTCAGAATTATAACTTATAGACTTTGTTAATAACCTTCTATATATTTTAATGCCATTAATTTTATGTAATTATGCAAAATACAGTTTTTGTAAAATTCTAAAAAAGTACTAATACTTCATAGATGCCATTTAAAGTGATGAAATTTAGGGAAGAAAGATTCATCTTTACATCTATGCAATTTAGATGAGGAATCAGTAAGTGAAGTTACATTATCAAAAAAGACAACGTGCAGTTTGAGATAAATTACTCAGGCGCTTAAATTTTTACTGACATTCTGATGCGATAGAATTCCATTAGGAAAATTCTTGTCTACAATAAACGGATAAGCTGTAAGGCTATTAAAATTCATTAGAGTCTGTAACAGTTTGATACTTATTTGATATTTTCATTTCCGTAGCAAATTGAAATATTTTGTTTGTGTAATCATAATATCAAGTTATGTGTAGGAGATTTAAATTAAATTAAACATCGCTAATATTTCTAGAAAATCACTGGGTCGCCAAAGATAACTAATATTTATAATAATGAGTTGAATGTAAACGTTAAAAAGTTAATATTAAATGTCTATTTTTTTTTGTACTGGAATAATTTTAAAAAATGTCTTTATTAAATGTATTATAAGAAGAATAATTTAGTTTACAAAATAACTTATACGCTTATAACTTAAATTCTCAATAATGCTTGAAAGACTTAGTTGAAATGAAAGGTAACTAATATTTCCGAGTAATCAACTGTAATCTACTAGTATTTATAATATTCATAAATAAATAATTTGTTTATTAGAAAACAGTTAAATTTATTTAAAAAGCTAACTTTTTTACTTATTTATGTATTTAAATAATTTATTTTTAACTAATTTAATTTTTTATTTATTATAATAAATTAATATAGATAAAATTATTTAATATATTATAAATACATTTTTTATTAATATAATTTAATATATAATATATAATTATATATTATTTATATATTCATTTATTATTGTATATTATATATACATATTTATATTTCATATTTATATATTATTTATTAAATAATAAATTTACTATAATTTATTTATAATATTAATTTATTTTTAACTAGTTTATTTAAAGGCTAATTTTGATTAATTAATTTTTAAATATTTATAATGATTTTGTACATTAGAAATTTTTATATATAATTTGTACATTAGGAAACATTTAAAAAGCTAATTTTTACTAATAAAAGTGTTTCTAAAAAGCGCTCTGATTATGATTATAAGCTGAAAAATTCAGTTTTGAAGACTTAATACGAGTAGATATAATCCAAGTAATAGATATAATATACGTAATAGAGCTTTTCCTTCTTTTCCTTGAAAAAATAACATTGTATCCTAGGAAATACCACTAAAAAAATCTAATATCCCGGGTAGAATTTTTATTATTTAATAGGGTATCGAAAAAAAAAAATAATATATCGTTATTCCTTCCTCCGACGTTTTTTCTTCATGGAACATAAACATGACAAATCTGGGGGGTCAAAAACGATTGACCGATCCTTCTTCCAATCTGTGCCCACAGCTAAAAAGAAAACAAATCGAACCAAAGTTTATATATATAAAACCTCTTCACTGGAAGAATGACTTCCGAAATGGTACCTAATATTCAATTACTCCATGCCCCCCACCGTTTCTATTACTTCTGGTTCGATCGAACACGATAACACGTCGTTTTTATTATTTTCCTAACCTACAACCCGCATCTTGCCTTTCTTCTGCGGGACAGTTATCTCAAGTGATTTAACGTCAATTCGTCTGCGGGAGTTCCACTGGGGATTGGGTTGCATCATTTCACTGTTATTCTTGAGGCATTGGGTTTCAGCAAGTGTAGTTGAATGGCACGCAGTTCCTATGGTGCGACAGTCCGCAGTCAAAATAATGTATCGTCGTCTGATTCGGGTTATTTGCGCCCTGCCACTCATGAATATGCAAGATGAGGTCACTCAGTGTCCTTTTCCATTCGCGAGAAGTTATTTTCAGTGTTAGGTTGCGTTGACAGAAGTTGCGCAGATATATTATATGAAATATTTGCAAGAAATGGAATTGGCGTAAAAGCAAGAGGGAGTTGTGTCCCTGAACTTTCTTACATGCTTTCTAATAAAGATTTTATTCCAGAGAAGACTGTGCATGGTATTGGTGTTTAATAGTAATGAAATATTAGCTTTTAGTGTATATATAATATATTTTACTGATCTGTCATGTGATTCTTTGACTTTTTTGAAATTGAAACCAAAATTTGACACAGAATTATATTTGTAGTCGCAAAACCCCATACCAAATTTGATATATTTAAGTCATTGCGCTTATCACTTTTACATGTTTCTGAAAGCACGGACTGTTAGACAGTCAACCCTTTGTTGGATTTGCCTCATAATTTGATTGGTCTCTACACTATAGATATTTATTTTATGTATCGAATTTTATTTATATAGCTATCTTTATTTTGTAATGATCGCGTTAACTTATATTCGAACAGAAGAAACAGACAGATTTCCTCTGAATGAATTTTACTTAAAAATTGACAGAAATCGACAAATTTAGTGTCAAGACCATATATTAAATTTCATAATTCCAGCTTGCATCGTGTTTTGAGTTATATTAAAAGTTTATAACGTTTAAAAACGTCTTTCAGTAATTGCTTTTCTTCCAACACCTTTCATTTTTGTGAGAAATTTTTAAAAAAATTGCATTTTTCTTTGAGAAAGTTTCTCAGCCTAACCGCTGTCTGAGCGATGATCGGCTTTTAATCTGCGCTCATACCTGTGAAACGTTTCGAAGGATATCGCAAAATAAAACTTTGGCTGAGTTTCCACTTGAACCATTTGAATAATTTCTTCAAATTTGGAGACATTGCTAACAAATCAGAATGCTCGATCTTTATTATTCAAATTTAATTTTAAATAGTGCTTGTTTTTTGTCATGACAAGGTGCAGATAATGGAACTTATATGGCATTATTAAATTAATGCTATTAATATGATAAGCGACATAAAGAATAACATTGTAGAAGAATAAAAAAACAGATTATAAGGAACAAATAAACAGAAGAAAAAAGAAAATTATAAAGAAATAGAAGAATAAAGAAGATTATAATGATTTAAAAACACCTCCCATTTTCATATTTACCGAAATAAGAAATATCTTGCATATATATGCAATTATACAGGGTGTTTATTTAGTCCTAGACCTATTTTCATGTTTAATAACTCATAAAATAATGAAGATATAAACAAACTTACGGCATTTATTGATGGAATAACTCATATATTTTCCTTTTCAGGTTTGAATATATTTACTTTTGTAAATATCGTCTGCGCGTGTGGTTAATTTCAGATAATTTCATTTTCCAGTCAAAATATCTGTACTTTTCTAAATATCGTCTACTTATTAATTGCATTTTTCTCTCTTTTGTTTTTGGCAACTATTGCAATGTTATGTTTACTTTTGATGTGTTTGTTCTATGTAGTACTTTTGTATGTGATGTTTTATTCGAGCGGATATTAAGGAGAATGCATACACCACAAGAGAAAGCACAGATTTTATGGTGGTTCATAGAAACGAAATCGATAGTGCAAGCACAGAGAAATTTCAGAAGAATTTACCAAAAAGATCCTCCATCCAAAAACAGCATCTTGCGGTGGAAAAAGAATTTTCTAGAAATTGGAAGCATCGCAGATAAGAAACATCCCGGACGTCCTTGCACAAGTGATTTTGTTGTCAGAGAGACATTTTTACACAATCCTAGAATATCTGTGAGATCAGCGGTTCACATTCATTGACAAGTTCATTGACAAGGGTCATGAAATTTTTTGAGTCTATTTAACCATTTATGTTATTAATTTTAATCTATCTTTATTATTTTATGAGTTATTAAACATCAAAATGGGTCCGGGACTAAATAAACACCCTGTATATCCATAACAGAAACATTTTAATGTTTACTTTTTTTTAGGATTGACGCTTCTTAATAAAACTAAATTTTGTTTTTTTATAAACGGGGTAAAAATAATTTGAGGAACAATTTTCAAAAATGTTAAGATTGGTGGGAAAAAATAATCACTGCATATAAAAATATTCTTTATATCCTCTAGCTACATTATTAACCTCTTTGAATCTGCAATTCATTAAATGATTTGGGGAGTAAAATAATTCCTGGAAAAACATCTTTTTTTCGCTTCTCCAAGAATAATTATAACATCATTCTTCATGAAAAGAAAAGCGCAAACGATTTCATTGCACAAATTCTTCTATTTGAATAGCTGGATTTTCTTTGTTTGAAACAATCCGCAAACCGCCATGTTTAAAACATATTCTAAATTCTTAATACATAAAAAAAAATAAAAAAAAAAATAAAACTGGAGTTTTTTCATGAACTTCGCAAAAGTTCCTTAGTTTATGCCGAGTTCGCAAATCTTTGAAATTCAAATTTTTATTAGACAGCTTCTAAAAAATTTCCAGCAAGTGGAGAAACTGGAAAGAAGAGACCCTCTTTTCCCTCTTTTTCATTTAAATATTCATATGGTTGCCCAAACAAATTATTTTAATTTAAGAAAGGGAGAAAAAGAATGCGAACGATAGAAAAATTTGATTTTTAAATTGGTTATTTTTTTTTCTCAGAGAATTCTTAAACATTCTTTGAATTTAAAAAAAAAAAATGCATATCTTATTTATCTTTGGTTTGCTCGAATGTCTGAAAGAAAAATTCTCGAGTAAATGAATTAACTTCACCGACGAAGATTCATTGTATTTTATTTCGAATAAATATAAATGTTTTATTGCTTTAAACTTTTTAAAAAGAAATTTCTTTGTGTCTGTATTTAATTTTATCGTCTGAAACAAGTTTTGCTTTAGTTGATTCAAAGTATTGCTCTCCGAATAAAATTTCTCTATTTATTATTTAAAATAAGATATTAAATAATTCA
>JAPMOR010096039.1:499142-545301 GCA_026543865.1 Argiope aurantia | reverse complement strand
CATTTCTGCGCAACTATGCTTTCGTCATTCTTTCAGAACAAAATGCTGTATTTCATTTCTGAATTTCATGTCTCTCAGATGATTTCTCGTGAATTTATGGCAAAAAACATACCTGTTGCTTAAGTTTTGCACACCAGTGTAGTTAGTAATAATGATGGTAAAAAAAGAAAAGAAATTTATTTTATTAATTATGCTTATTAAGTTATATTTTGGTTTCAAAATTTATGCATTGGAAATTATTTGGATGGAATGGATTGAGGTATAATTTGTCTACATTCAAATAATTTAGAAATGAGATCCATTGATCTTTTGGCTTACTATATAATTGTTTTTATTTAATCAGCTATCGTTTGTAATTAAACAAGAGTAAGTGGAAGGGGTGAAGTCGGGAAGAGGAGTGACTTAAATCTTCCTTGCCGAGAGTAGGGATGACGAATATTTTACGAGTGGTTATTACATAACCAATATCATAAAGCACAAATACCAGTGATCAATACTTTTCAAAGAGAGGTGTGATTGAAATCCTTAATACGATCTTATTGCTGATATTTCGATTACAGTGTTTGGATCACGATAGAAAGTAACAATCGATACGATCTGTCCAATGGAAACTCTCGAACGAAACAGAAAAGGAGAAATCTGTGAACGGATTGAAAAGTGAGCGGACCGGTTATTCGTGGAATTATCGTGTCATTGAATTGCATATCACTGAAATTTATCGGAGCGGTGATTTCACTGGAAAGTAACAACCGATACGATCTGTCCAATGGAAGCTCTCGAACAAAACAGAAAAGGAGAAATCTGTGAATTGCTTGAAAAGTGAACGGACCGGTTATTCTTAGAATTATCGTATCATTGAATTGCATATCACTAAAATTTATCAGAGCGGTGACTTCGCTGGAAAGTGTGAAGTCGCCGCTCCACTTCATGAGAGTGATCTTGACTTTCCGATATTCGCATTTGATGATGCACAATTCTATACAAATCATTTTTAATTGCTTGCGATATGACTTTACATATATTCTGTTTACTGCTGGCGCCATTTATTGGTAGAATATAGAACTAAAGTAAACATTTTAAAGAAATGACATATATATTTAATTCAAATTTTTCAGAAAATGGTTTACTCCAATAAAGAAATTAAATAAATAGTTTTGATAAAAAATCAAATTTAAGAAGTAAGCTCAAATAGTTAAATTAATTCAATCACAGGTTACTTAAATTAGTAAATTAAGTATTAATTACAATTAATAAATTTTATATTTAATACTAAGTAATAATTTTTAAATAATAATATGATTGAAATAACAGATATTTGGAACAAATATTTAAAAATAACAATAGCAAAATTATTTGTTATTCAAAAAATTGTGGATTATGCATCTCTATCCGAGAGCATTAGAATTCCCACCGAATGTTGTCAGCATGTATGCATCAATCTTCCCAGAATATTCGAATTACAATATAGACAATTTCCTGTGTTTTTATTAAAAGCAATGGTGGAATAAAATATTGGGGACTTTGATTTAATGTTTAAAAAATATATAAGGTTTTTGAAGGAAAAAAACTTTGACTTAAAAATTTTTTCGAATAAAAGTATTAAAATTAAGTAGCTAGTAAGGAGCATTTAAAATCGAGGTCTCAATTCTGCTTTGATCAAACTGTTTTATCTCGCAAATCTGAGATTTTAATTACATATTAAGAGTTGTATTTTTAATTCTTATAGTTTTTCGGGGAGAGGACAATTGCCTAATATTCAATATTATCTATGTCTCATGTTTTTGTATCTATTCAGCAAGAACTGCTGACTGCAAATTAGCAACTCAACTCGGTTATTTCTTCAAAAAGAGATTATAAATTTATTTTTGTTGATAAATATATATTAACCTTGTGTTGTTTTAAAAGTTTTGATTGTTCGGCACATTTGCAACTTTTTTTTTATAGATATATTACTTCTCCGACAATGTCGTGAGTTTTTATTATTCTGTTTTATTTTTGTATATTAAATTCGCACTGATAACCTTATGTCTGTGTCTTAGAATCTAACCGGCTTCAAAAGTTTGTCTGATACTATGTATTATTAATTTACAAAAGAAGAAGTGATAAATTTAGATTTCTCATTTGCAGTTTATTTATTTCTTGAAATAAAATTTTAAAAATTAAAATTATATTTCTTTATATTTTGAGTCTACATCTGCAGATGTTTTCTTACTTGGCTCAATTGCACTTTGAATTTATGTTCTTTTATTGTTTTAATAATATTTAGCAGCTTAATTTCGTATTTGATTGATTGAAAAGAGCTTTTAAGTCAGTTCTGAGTTGTTTTTTTTAAGTTTGAAAAGAAATGTCACTTGATCAAGCCTATATATACTGTCCAGTTTTATAATTAAATGTTATGTTTTCTAGAGACTGCATAAAAAAGATTGCATATATTTATAATTAAAATGAATTATTATAAACATTTTATTGCCTACATTTGTTTTATATAAACACATTTGTACATAGTAGAAAGAAAAGACAAAACAAAAATGGGAGGAAAAAACCACCCTTCAGTAAACCATTTTTGTCTTTACTTTAAAATGCGTAATAATTTCAAAACTTTATGATTATGTTATTAAATTAATTATTTTTAATTAAATATTTCAAATATTAAATTGTCTTCTTTAAAAAAAACTAATTACTTGCTGAACATTTACGTGAAAAGGCGTATTTAATGCTGTTGTGAAAATATTTTTTTCAGATTTACATTGAAAAGTGGCCAGAAAAATGATGCTGGACCTGGTTTTGTTGGAATAAAATTTTGTCAGGAGTGGTAAATATGTAATTTTAATAATAGCAATAATTTGAATCAAAATTTTTTCTATAATTTGGTTCTGTATATATAAATGTCTCTAATGTCATTTGCGTGACCTTTTATATTAATTGTTAAATTTTATTGTAATTTTTGCTGTTTAATAAGTGTTTCATTAATTTTATATATTCTGTTAAAATAATGTATGTAATTTTATGTTGTGTAACTTTATTTCTATTCAAAATGAGAATATCTGTTACTTTAAGAAATGTCTAAATTTTATTTCTTCTTGAAAGATAGTAGACTACTTCAAAGAATTTTGAAAGCTTGCCAAAAAATTTTATCTTCCTTAATATATTAATGTTTTTTTTAATTGATAAGAAATTTTAATAAACTATATGGTTAGAAATTTGTAGGAAATTGATTTAAAATATCTAATATTTTCATTCAATTGAAACAGCAATTTTAAACATGAAATGTTCTTATTTTTTTTATTTATAGAAATAGTTTTTAAATGCAGTTTTAATTAGTGAATTATTTAATTAATTATCTCAGAACATTCACTAAAACCTCTCTTATGCTTTTCTTAGCATCTGTCAACAAAATGTTTAGAAACTTTATTCAGTAGTCTTAATTTTTATTGTATACAAATTGTTTATGAATTTCAGTTTTATATCAAAAGATATTAATTTCACAAAAATATTAATGTTTTCATTAAATTACAATCAATGATTTGTTCACTTAAGGTCAAATTTTTTTTTTGTAGTAACAACATGTTGTACCCCAGAGAAGATAAAGAAAATAAAGTACTTCTTTATGCTGTAAGTATATTATCCTATTTAATTAGATATTGTAAAATGTTTTCATATATCTCAGTTGCATTTTTGATCATCAGTATTAAAATTACACATTGTTATATTATTATTTCTATCATTCTGTATGAAAAATGTTCAAATTACAAGTAAAGTTTAATTTAAAAGAATTACATTTAAAAAGTTAAGAAAGTTTTATATTACCAAAGGAAAGATTAAATAACATTGGAAGGAATTTCTAATGGAGTTACATTTAAAAAGCTGGCAACATAAAAATAAAGGAAAAGGTAATCCATTCCAATTTTAATATTTAAAATTAGAAATATTATTTCTATCCAGCCTCTGTTTCGTTTAAAAATATTATTTCAAAAAATTCATTGTTGACAATGCATAATTTTTTAAAATTATTTTGTTGGGTTACATTTTAAGAATCTAGTTCATTTTCTCTGTCCCATAAAAAAAGTTCCATTTGTCTATGCAAATTACTGTGTATATGTGTACTTTTAAATTAGCTATGATCTTAAAATAATTTCCTTTCACTTAAACCCTATCATCACTGTAACTTTGGAATTGCACTGGTCTTTAATTTTCTCCTGGAATTAAAATATTGAGTTTTGCAAATTTCTTCTAAAATTATGTATGAGTAAAATTCTTTTTCATGCTTTTGTTTTCTTCTTTCTACTTACCTATTCTGTTCATCATTCTGCTTTCATCATGACTTAGACAAAGAAATCTTGACAAAAGTTAAAAATTCAACTATATCCATGAAATTCTGATGAATAAAAAGTGTTAAAATGTAACTACTTTTTCAGTTCATATTATATATATTTATATACATATATAATATGTAAAATTAGAAAATTGATTAATGTCTGTATTTTTAAACACAGATTATTATTCTATTTAAGTTTTCTTAATTATCTATAAAAAGTACTAAGTTTTTTTTAAATAAGGTTTATTTTTGTTGAATGCTAATAACATCTTAAGCATAAAAATTTATATGAGTAAAATGCATACAAAATTTCCTATATATTCTTGTAATTTTATAGCATTGCTGACAAAACTATTTATCAAATGAGGCAAATAAAATAAGTATTTTACTACTTTCAATATTATTTAAGTGTAATGATTGAAAGTAATAATTGTTTCATTTTAGCTCCTTTCTGTAATTATATGATTTATTAAAAATATTTTTAAAACTTATTTTAAAAAGGGTTTTTTTTTTTTTTTTTTTTTTCCTTATAAACTGTCTTGAAATTTCTTGAACTAAATGAGTAATTACTACTTCATAATTGATTTTTCTGCGTTCAATTTTATATTTATAGTGCAGAAATTGTGATTATCAAGAAGTTACCAACAACAACTGTATATATGTAAACAAGATTACACATGAAGTAGAGTAAGTTCATTATTCTGAATTATTTGTCCCATGGAATTCTAAATTCACTTATGCATATATTATTTTATTCAAGTTATTAAGCATTGGGATTAAATTTATAAGATTAGCATTCACCTTTCATTTGAATTGTGTATTCATGTTAATATAAATTTGGTTGTTATTGCATTTTATCCTTCAATTTCAAATTAATAAGATAGTTATCCAATAAATTAAGAAGGTAAACATTAATTAATAAAAACCTATTTCACTTTTGTTCTGTGTCTTTAAGATTTTAATGAAAATTGTAAAGATTAGAAAGAGAAAATTTGTTAAGATATATAAATAAGGTTCTTATTTTTATATAGAGAGACAGTAATTTTGGATTTTACAGGAATCCTATTTCTTATATCAAAATCTTCTCTATCTGATTAAGTTTTTTCCAAAGATGGAGAGGATTTGTTAATAAACAGTATTCAAAGCTTTCCAGTTTGTTGGCAGATATCTGCAAAATTTTGACACATTAACTAATCTTGATCATCATATTAGAATTGAACTGGATTTTGTATTTTGATCCTTTTGCATTTGATTAAGTTGGGTTTTAAAATTGGCAACCTCTTTCTGTGACTTAAAGTCATTCTATGTGCATTGATGCATACAGTTTTACTTTGGTTAATAATTAACATTTTAAAAATTATATTATGAAACATTATTTAAATCCTTATATGTTGTTACATTTCCTTTTACTTTATGAAGTTGACATATTTATTTTAATAGAATGCATATAAGTTATTTCATATCAGCTTAAGATTTTAGTCACACTATCTGTTCTTTTTTTCAATCCTATAAGATTACCATGAATTATATATATGATCTATTAATTAGATATAAAATCTGTACCTAGCTATATTTGGAAATATATGGCATCCCCTATGTATATGGTATGGCATATGAATCAGTGATCTTTCTCTGATTTTGCTTTAGAGAAATATATATTAAATATTTACAATATGATTGTTATTATAATAGACTGCAGAATATCCTTCATATTGATGGCATAAATACTGTATAATTTATGTAATATTATAATTTTTTTTAATGTAAATTATTTTTTGAGATCAGAAAAGTTTGTCTGCAAACCTTGTTGTAAATTTCTAAGTTAATTTACTTAATAATTTAGGCCTTTTATTTTAAAAATTCACATTCCTTAAACCTTCCTTATCTTCCTATTAAAAGTTCATCTTCATCATATTAATATGTGTTCATCAATTTTCATTCTAATATTTGAAAAGTTAAGTATACATTAACACTGCAATAAAATAATGAAACATAAAATTTATTTTTAGAAATTTTATCTTATATATTTTGTATTGTTTTAAAATTATGTTTGTATATTCCTAATCACATTGATATTCTTAATTATAAAATGATGTTGGGCTTAACTCAGCCATGATTTTCTTTCTTTTTAATAAAGTTCTCAAGTTGCAATAAAAAAATTCAAAGCTAAAATTTATTTAATGTGAGAAATTTATGGTGACTAATTATTTTTCATCTGAACAAATCTTAAATATGTTCTTTGCATACAGTGAGCTGACACAAATTGTTTCTGATGTCATTCATGATCCAACGCTGCCAAGAACAGAGGACCACATATGCCCTAAATGTACTCACAAAGAATCTGTATTTTTCCAAGCTCAGAGCAGAAGGGCTGAGGTTTGTATTTTAGTCTTCATTTCAGTTTTCCTGTTACAGAATCATACGATTATTCTAATGTAGTATATCTTTTTATGTAAATATACTTATTTTTATAATTTTATATATCTTGTTTGCCTATGCATTCAGTTTCTTTCTTTCATTTTTTTTTATACTTGACTTTACAGCCAGTATTGATTAAATGGAATAATAAGCAGATTTGTTTTGTTCTTGATTTTTTTTATAATTTGACTGTAAAATTTTGTGTTGAATTGCTAAATAATACATAATGCATCCTGATAAAAAAAAATTAAGATTTGACAAATCAAATTGCATTTGCAGTTTTTCAAATAATTTCAGTTTGATGTTGTTTTTAATGCAAATCTATGCATAGATAATAGTTCGGTTACATTTGAAAAATATAAAAGAGGTTTTCAATTATAATAGCATAGCATTAGAAATAAGACATGGTAGCAAGTTCAATTGCTATAGCATATTGTTATGAATTATATAAATTTATTTTTAAATTTTCTGTTTGATTTCGTTTCTCTTTCAAAACTGCTTTGAAACTGTGCAAATTTTTAAACATAGATTTGAAATGATTATGTTCTAATAAACTGTGGAATGTGAATCTATAATTCAAAATGTTCTTACCTGATTTTCAAAATGTTTTCATTAGGATGCTCTCTTTTACAGTGGTTAATCTTTTTTTTTTCTCTCTTTTACAGTGATTAATCTTTATTTTATTACTTTTATAGCTACCATACCTTTATTTTATTTACAAGTCAGATTTGTTAATAAAATTGTCTATAAGAGATTCTCACTCAAGTCAAATTATACCTCAAAGGTATTTTCTAAGCATGTATGTATATACACATTCGTACATTTCAATTGATAAACTGGTTTTTATTCTAAAAATAGATCTTGTTTTTTTTTTTTTTTTTTTTTTTTTTTTTCAAAATAACCATAGTTTTTAAAAATGACTTTTTTTTTTAATTTTCTATTAATTTACCCCATTTGCCCATTGGATAAAAGTTATTCAATTTTCTTTTTAATAAATTATTACTTGCATGTTTAATATTTAGAAATAATGCATCCAAGTTTAAATTTGGTGCCTAATTCTGATTCAGCTGTTTTTGTTTTGCTTAAAATTCATTCCTTATTTGATTTTTCTTGTTCTATTCTATAGTTTTTTTTAAAAAATAAATTAAATTATAAATTTGTTGAAATTAAGCATGCTGCAATCTTTAAAATGTATTCTTTAATTCTTGTGTATTCAAGCTGTCATCTATGAAATAATATGTGCTTAAGTGTATATTCAATGAAATGTTATGTAATTTCAAATTTTTATTGCATCTTTTAAAATAAAATGAATTTTATTCAAGTACTTCATTACCTTATTTTTTTGCAATTTTGAAAAATTGCCTTCACTTAAAGCAAATCTTAGTTCAAAATTTTTTTTAAAACACATTTATGAGAGTTGGGTTTAAAATAACATTTTGTAAGCTTTTTTAAATAATTATTTACTTATACATATATAATAATGAGTCATGAGTTACCATTTTCTAAATCACTTATTGCGTTGCTTACCATTACATTTACTTATTCTGAAGGTGTGACAATAGATGCTAAAAACTTAATACAACAGACCAACTCCTTCTTCTCTTATCAGAATTATACCTATGTATCAAATCTGGTTATTGACATTCCTTTTTTATATGCATACGAATAAGTTACAGTTAACTAAATAGTAAGAAATGAAAGTAATAATAATTGGGAAAAAACAATCATTATGACAGTATCATTTCAGTGCTATGTTAATATTAAAGTTTGTATTCAAATAATCAAAATTCTTTGTAATTTTTTTTCTTTAAAATTAAGTGCTTTCCTTTCCTGTAAAATATTCTCCATCCTGAAATATAGAAAATACTTTATATATGTATATATATATATATATAATATATTCATTGGAAATGTGCACTAAGAGTTTTGTTCTTATGCAAAATAATGAAAATTTCTCTATTTTCCCAAATGAGCCTATGAAAGTTCAATCAATTATAGTAAATGTGTCTTGTTTATATTTTAAGTGTTATTAGTATCATTCACTTTTTTTATTGTTTCTAAATTTAACTAAACTTTTATGTTATGCACAAGTTAGATTGCAAAAAACGGGATGTTTTTCTGAATTCCTACACATTGGCCATTTTAATCTGAAACATGATTTTTGTATCAAAAATCAAACTTTCAAATATGAATAACCATTTTTTTAAAAATCAGTATGAGTGAGATTTTGTTTTGAAATTAATTTTTATTTTGATGGTCCCAATTAGGAACATTGACTTTTAAAGGGAATTTGGAATTGAATTTGTTGTTAATCATTTAAAACTCAATACTTTTAAACAATAATAACTAGTTCTGAAATCATTTTATCAAGTATAGCTTTATAGAAGATATTTATTCTTTTTTTTTTTATTTTCCAGGATGAAATGAGATTGTACTATGTGTGTACAAATCCAAATTGTTGTCACAGATGGACTGAATAAATGATTAGAAGGTTTTTTAATATTATTTTGTAAATAAAAATTTTTATAGGAAATTTGAAATGATTTTTTCTAACAAAATTCAAATAATTTTCTTATTAATCTTAATATTTCATTCATGACAATGTATTTATATAAACTATATTATTTGTTAACCTTTGATATGAAAATTCATGTGTAATGAATTATCATATCTTTTATGTGTAATGAAAATTAAGTGTAATGAATCATCACTGTTTGACTTCATGACTTTCTATATTAATTTCGTTTTGTGTATTCTGAAAAATGCATGTAATCTACCATATAATTTATAATGTTATTTTCACCAAGAAAAAAATTTGCTTTAATATATGAAAACAATAATTCATAAACAATCTGAATTAGACTAAAACTTTGTTTTTTTAAAAATTTGCTTAGTTAAAATCGGGTTTTTTGTTCCCTGAAAACAATTCATTATTCTATTTAAACTGCTTTACAAATCAAAATGTTGAACCAAATTTAAACTCCATATCAATTGATTTAATTATATGTTCTGTAGAGCCTGGTACTGTAAATGTCAATTCACACCAGTAAAGAATTGGGAAACTGCTCCAGTTCATTGCATAAATTGATTCCTTCATTGAAATACTTGATAAAATAAAAATCATAGATGCTGACAACCAGATGCACCATAGTTCATTATCTTGAAGCAGTACTTTTTTTCCTAGCATAAAATATAAACTATTCCTAAACATTTGAAGTGATATGAATAATTAAATTCAATTGAAATTAAAATATAGGTGAGAGACATTTTTTAACAGTAATAGAATGAAATTGTATTTAGTAATTTAATATTCATAAACAGAGCACTGAAAGCATTTCAATTAATGCAACATGAACTATCATCCATTTCCAAGTTGCAATAGAAAGTTGTTTGTCCGTCGTATTTCTGATTTTAACTTTAATGTATAATTAATATATATTTTAATATGACTAATAAATATTTAACATTTTCCTAGAATTTAATAATGGCTACATCTCAAATCTGAAATATATAACTTTTTTTCTGAAAATTGTTTTTTATCTAAAATATCATACAAACATTGCTAATTTTTTTATTAATTAAATGGATCAAATTAACAGTTTATTTATTATTATTTTGAAAAAAAAATGTCTTGAGAAGGGGATAGTTTGATTATTACACAAATTGAAGCAAATTCACACAAATATACCTATAAATTATCTACTATTAAGTTATATTTCATGAAATGAAAAAGTTGCAAGAGGAAAAATGCATTTGAATTATCTATAAACGATCTTTCATAACTAAAGTTTTTCTAAGCAAAACAATTTAGCAACTGTAATGAAATTCACTTTTTCTTTAATTTGTTAAATAGCCTCCTTATTTTATTATCATTCCATCAGTTGCCCTGCTAGTCATTTTTTTTTTTTTATCTCATGTAATAGTCAAGGTTGATAAAGTATATCGATAGATACCTCCTTCTCAAAAGAATTAACATTTAAATATTGGATGAAACATACTAGGCTTTTTTTTTTTTTTTCATTTGCTGCTTATAAATGGAAATAGACACATATATACTTGTGTAATAATTTCTGAAAATAAATTTCATGATCACTATAACTCCAGTTTTACTTTAACTTTTGACTTATGTGGGGCTTTGATTTTTCACATGAAAAAAATTCGTATCAGAAAATTCCTTTCAAAAGCTATAAATTCAGGATCTTTCCTATAAGCCTTTCTTATTTGGTTCATTCCATAACTTAAGATTATTTTCTTGAAATTATGAAGATTACAAGTCATTAAAGAACTCTACAAAAGTATGTTTTATCTTTCTCTCTCTCTCTCTCTGTATATATAAAGAAAACCAAACTTTAAAACTTGGTCTAATACCTTTCCTTTAACCCTTTGAAATACAGAATTTTAGAAAATAAAAAGATTTACTTTGAATACAATTGTTATTTCTTTTTAAATTTTAAAAAAAATTGGTTTATTTTTATTAATAAATGATAAATAAAGTTTCTTGTTATAGGATGGGACTCAATCTCACCATAAATAATCATTCAAAAAATATTCTGATAATTTAAGAAATTTGATACAGTTTTTATCAATGAAAACATTTATCTGAGCTTTTCAACACATATTTGAAGAAGAATCTAGGCACAATAATTTGACATTCTCAAGAAAGTTTGTCTTCACACTTCAAAAGAGTTATCCCATGGGTAATGTTTTAAAAAAAGTTATTTCAAAGAACTGTTTTAAAATCTTTATCAAAGTTGACTGCTACAGTATCAATACACTGATAAGTGTATAATATTTTATATTGCCAATTCTTGCCTGGATAGCAAATTGTTGCAACCTAAATAAGTTCATATATTATATATACTGAATTCTTTTATAGCTCTATTAAGTGTTTAATTAGTTAGAAAATCATTAAACCCGGTAAAAAGGTATCTAAAATTTAAAAGACCAAGCAACAGTATATTATGAAGCTTCAATAACACCAAAGTCTGCATAATCGGATAGATTTTCATGAATTAGAAACAAAATTTCATATTTATATCTTAATAGTTGTGCAACTGTTTTCAGTGCTATCTACATTTTAGATGAAATCTTACAAAACAACGACTTTTCATTTCATATCTTTCAACTGTTTATTATAATGGTCACATTGAAACAATTGCTTTAAATACCTGCTGATATTAGGAGCATGTTTCTTAAACTGTAGATTCTGACCCCAAATAAAACATTTATACTTCAGTTTTTGTAAGTAATTTTGGTGAAATATAATACATACTATTGCCCTGACCTAAAAAACCTCAGATGAATAATTTATTTAAGCTGAATTTCAAGATTATTGTTGGTATTTTTTTTTTTGTTTATTTTTTAATTTTGATGAAAATTTGACCCCTTCAAATGGATTTTAAAAAAAATCTTGGTATAAAATAATGAAAATAAATTAATAAAGTAAAAAAAAATCCAAATTATGAATAATAAACTTTATTCCATAACAACAAAGCAAGCATGTTTCAAGAAAATACGGTTACACTGCCAGCGTTGCAACCATTGGGATTTAGACATGATCAATAGCAAGTGAGAAAGTACATACAAATATATTGAGTACAGAATCACTGACGAAATGGAGAAGACAAAATATCTTGATGAATAAAAATATTTGGTCCCAGTTCACCCACTGTTTCAAATTGGTTTACAGGAAATATATTCACAACACTTACAAAATTAAATTATATATGCAAATAAAAGAAAATCACATTCCATTTAAAACTAAAAAGTAGAAATTTTAAATTTGATGAGAAATGTGTAACTTCTCACTGTATCAAAATGGAAAAGATTCTGAATTATATTTTTAAATATCAAATTCAGTAAATGCTTCAAGATATATATATGATAAAATTCGATGATTCTGTACAATTCATAAAGTTTTTTAAAAAATAATTTTATATTATAAATTCATTTCACAAAATAAAAACCACCAAGCACGAATATACTTTAAATAATTTAATTATTCAATCCATTTATCTGAAAAATAATATATTAACATTTATTACATATACTAATTAGAAACATACATATATGCTACACATTCTCTTAATTTGCTTTATGCACAGCATTTCGCATACTTATATTTTGACTTTAATGATATCAGTCTTAATTAACACAGTAGGGACAGTCCCAAGTTTTAAAAAATTCATGACAGAAAGATCAGTAAAAAAATAAGGCAGGCACTATTGAATTATATAAGAATATTACATCTTCACATTTATAACATTGTTTTTTCTTTAGAGTTCAAAACATTTTTAACTGGAACATGGTAAAACAATGATAAGAGTCTATAATATAAACAGGTTTCTGAAAAATGCACTTTTCTGGAAAATTTTTCACATTTATGACACCCTACATAAATGTCTATTTTTTAGCCGAAGCATCCTGCAAAAAGAAACAAGTATTAATACATAAATAATGAAAGTAAAAATATACCCATTCATAAGAGGCATAGATTTTTTTTTAAACTTCCAATTGTGAATTTAAAATTAATTGATGAAAAAATTTCATGCAATTAATAAAATCATGAGGGAAAAAATATTCTTTTAAGTTAGCAACAGATGATTCTTGCAGAATTCTTTTTTTTGTGTGCAACAAATGATTATCACAGCCTGCTATTCATTTAACATCTATATGATAATCCTAATAAGCTTATTCTTATACAAATTTATTGTCCTCGAAAAACAGCACATAATAGAAATTAATAATTCAAGTCATGATTACCAAAACATCTGCTTAAATATGCAATATTTACCCTTATTTATCTCCTTAAAAATGCCAAACTAGAAACATCCCTCCCCCCAAGTACTAATTTGAAGAAATAAAGTGGTCCAAATTACCACTGTATAATTAAATTTTTAAATTCTGAAATCGCCCAAATATCTTCAGAAGCTGCTGTAATTCTAAATGGTTTTGAAAATGCCAATCTCATTAAAGAGGGATATGTATTTTACTCCTCCAAGTTATGGATAAGGAAAAGGAGGGGGGAAGGGGCACAAAATCGTTGAAATTTGGAATGTAACAGTTTCTTATAAAACATGAATGATGCTAAGCAGACAATCAATTATAAATGGGATTGCTCTGTAATATCATAAATGTATACTTTTTTTATATACTTTCTTTTTAGAAACAGCCATTTTCAGTTTTTGAAATCTTATTTTTTTCCTTATAATTATTAAACCAAAACTATAAAAAAATGTTTGTAATAAAAATTTATTGAAAAAATAATATACTGAATTCAACTATCAGATTCAATTTCTTTAACTTCTTTTTTTTTTAAATCAAAGATTAATAAATTTAAATAAATAGCTTATTCTTGATACCTAGAAACAACTAAAATGTTCCATAGGAATTCCTCAAATGTAATAATAGATATAACTTTGATTTATTGAAAATGAAATATGAAGAATATCCTATTTAAGTAAATGTGAATAAATAAGTCCATATTGTTTTAAATGCCTAAGTTGCTATCCTGATAAATATGGCAGATTATATAAAATACAAAAGCATATATTGCCGATTCGACTTGTTTTGCTGCTATTTCAATTCATTTATAGTAAATTCAAGATCAAATCAAATCTTTTATGTCTTAATGGGAATTAAGTTCATAATTCAATTTTAATAGATTAATAATACAGAATAATTACTAATTAACTGAAGTCAAACTGATTGAAACAGATTAATAAACATTTCATATTCATTATTATAAAAAACTCGCTAGTCTAACATTTAAGTTACAGAAATTATTTAGTTTGGTCTATATGGAGTAAAAGTCAAATTGGTCCATATTAAATAAAATACTTGTTTGGATAGGCGATGGAGATTTCTTAGAATACTTTTTATTTAGAGAAATTTGTACATATTCCTAAGAAACCACATTCCCAGAAACCACAAAAATCTCAATCTTTTATGATTCCATAAACATCATAAAAATCAACATCTAGTAAATCAGAATTTCTCTACAGTTTAGCAACACTGAGTCATGATGCCCAATGCATACTCTATAAAATGGCTAATGATAGCTTACAATAATTATTTGTTCCACAATATAAAGAACTATGTCTTCTTTGATTTATTCATAAGACAATACACCTTTGTAGAGAATGTATATCAAGGACCTTCAAATTCTAACATTTTGTTTACACCTATCTGAAATGCTTTCAAATTCAAAATAAAGCTATATAATGACTATCAAGAGAGACTTATAATTTTGCCTCATTTTTATGTATAATTGTGACAAGTTCAAGACTTTGCTCCACCATCTAATATGTGAAGGTTGAAATCTATCATCTAGTCTGCTATAGAATTTCTAGAATTTTGTTGTAGATTCAGCAAAACTTAACTATTCCATATCATAGATTTTTTTTTAAAACATCCACAACCATTATTTATTTTACAGGAAAATTACGATTTTTTTGTTGTTATTAATTAACAAAGTAATGCATCAGGGTAGACATCTTTAACCACACATATGTTCCAATTCCATTACTATTTAATTGGGAGCATTTGATTCAGAAAAGTGTTGTCAATTTTGATTTATTTAAGAATCAAGAAAAAAAAAAAGATGTTTACGAATTCTGTATAAATTTTGAATCTAAATATAATATCAATGTGACTACAACTTATAAATTTAAAAAGATGATAATTTGATGCAGGAGAATATTAATTAAGTGGCAATTTTCAAATTTATACACAAAGTATCCAAATGGAAATAACTTAGGGTTCACAAAGTATCCAAAATGGATTGTCAAGAATTTTACAAACACAAGGGTAGAGAATATCCAAAATTAAAAATAATACACCCCCTAACAGACACCAAAAGAAACACCTAGACCTCCACCCAACAGACACAGAGGGAAGGGAATGCATGCATAAGTGAGGCAAAAATGAACATACCTGTCATTTTGTGCCTTCCCTAGGAAGCAAAGATGTAGAAACAAACACAATTAGAGGGGATCATGGTATAGAAATTTCTCAGTTGTTCAACTGAGGATAGTTCATGCAGGATTTTATCATGCAAGTAATGTGGAAAGTATTAAATGATGTTAGTGCAAATTCTTACCGTTTTATTTTTGGATTTTTCTGAACTCTTTTTCTTTGGTTTAGACTGGAAGAATATAGGTAAGTCGAGAGTTAAATGGAAGTGTGTTAATGTTAATGCTGTCACTCATTATTAATTTACTGCTTTAACAACATGTAAATACTATATAACATTTCACAGAACTCTACAGATCAAAGAAAACACAGAATTGCAACTTTGGAAAAGATTATTTAAATCAAGTATCACATTTCACAGCGAAGCTGCAAGTAAAATTTTTATCCATAGTGAATAAATTCAAAATCTTAAAAGAATGAAAACTATGTCGGTTAAGATTTAAATTCAAATGTTAACATAATGCTCACATATAAAATATTATTGCAATGAAAGTCTAAAAAGAAATTTTAAGAGTACAGTTAAGAATAAATAAGCTACTACTAATAAAACTGGCAAGTAAAATGACTCGCAAATTTGAAAAATGTTTTCTGTAACGAGTGACAACATGAAGATTACAAGTTTGAAGTTTAATAGTTAGAATAGAATGCTTATGGGTTTGGGATGAAAATAGTTAGAAAAAGAAAATCTGTTATACCTCAGCAGCTACAGGAGTTGATACAGGAACTGTTGTACCTCCATTAGTAGTAGCAGCAGCCTAAGACAAGATTGATTATTTTTCAATTAAACGTATAGCATTCTCAATACTTAGGGTAAACATATATTCAATAATATATACTAAATATATAGAAAGAAGCAAGTTCTGAACTGGAATTTTACACCGTACTTTACATCTTTATTTTTAAATATGCATTTTTATCAGCAGTTATAGAGAGATTGGAAAATTAAACAAAAGATAATGAACATGCATTGTAAAAAACTGGTCAACTCAACGTAAGAAGGTCTTTCATATTTTTCTTTATACTTTATCTTTTTAGATTGCAGAAATTTATATTTGACAGATTCATAAATTAAAGAAATTAAACAAAAAAACTGATTCAAGAGTGAAAGCTAAAATTTTCATCCTCCATCAGAACTAATAATTCACAAATTACACAACTGAAAAATATTCATCAAAACGAATCCTTAAATTTAATTTTACTCAAAATGTTATTGCTTTTATACACTTTACAATTCACATTGTTGCTTTTCCTTATCATATAGCTTATGTGTAACTTACAAAGATACCTCATGTACAATAATTCACTCTTCAGTAACAAGTTTAAAAACAGACATTAATATTTTAACATTTGCAAAAGCAGCAATGACATTGCAAATGGTCCAATTAGCAACCACTGCACTAAATAATAATTAAAAATTGTACAAAATTCCATTTCAAACTAAATATTAAAAACTACAAATCAGATTAATAAAAGGGATTGTGCAAAAAAATCAAATATTCATTAATTTTTCAAAATTCCCAATAAAATTAAGTAAGCAAACATCTCAAAACACAACTTTACCTATTAACTTAGATAAAATTATTTTTAAGAAGGCAATAACAGACAATAAAGAATTTTACCTGTTGTGCCTCCAGCTGGCTTTTTAGTTTCTTGACCATTTCTTGCTCAGCAACAAGAGAATCTTGTCCTATTTTGACTAAGGAATTTAATCGGATCATTTGTGATGAGAAGTCTTTACTAATTTTCTTTTCCTTCTCTAGTTTGGATTTTAAATCCTCTACTTCCTAAAATTGTTAAATACAAAGCAAATTAGGCAAGTCTACATTGAGTTTTATCACACATAATTGTGTGAAAAAAAGATCTTAAAATACCTCCTAAAACATTATCCTAAAACCATTGCATATTAATTTATATATAACATACTACATCTGTAAATACGATATTCCAAATAAAG
Source organism: Argiope aurantia (assembly GCA_026543865.1). NCBI lineage: Eukaryota > Metazoa > Arthropoda > Arachnida > Araneae > Araneidae > Argiope > Argiope aurantia. Next base: position 527,641 of record JAPMOR010096039.1, on the reverse strand, counting down.
GCTTCTTTTAAATTTTAGACATTTTGAATTCGCATGTAAAAATAAACAAATGATTGAAAATGAATGCAAAATAATAATTTCAATAGATACTTATTTTATCGCATAGCATTTGGAGTAGCTTTATGAAAGTGAGATTCACATTGTTTTTAAAAAATCAATGGTGAAAATTGCACAGATGAAGACAGGAAGTTCAATTTTCAAAATATTAACATGCTAACAAGAAAAACAGGAAGTTTATTTTACATGCAAAATGGAACCTAGATAAACAGCAAATTAACTTGTTATCAGCAAAAAATTGTATTTGGAAGATGGATGTATGAAAAGCAAGTATTTAATCAATTCATTTTGCCATAACTCAGTTTTCTTTCACACCATTTTGTTACTTTTTATAAAACTGAAAAAAGAAAAAAAAAATTAAAGGAATTTAAACTTAACATTACAATCTTTCACAAGGGAAAAAAAAATAATGATCTCATTTTGGTTAAATAAATGTAAACTCAAAACTAGACAATAAAGGCAATTAGAGAGCACTAATAAAGCATAAATTTATTTTAAAATAATTATTCGTCAGTTTTTATGTTATTTTATGCCAAACTAGTTTTCTCAAACATTTCATTTTAGCAAATAGCAAATTTTGAAAAATCTCAAATATGAAGACATTGTAAAATTTTCCTCAATTCTCAATATTGTTTTAAGTGAACCGCAGAATAAGAAAACCTTCCACAAAACTGAAAACTAGTTTGATATCTGGATTGAAACTACATGTTCATCTATTGTACTATTAATAAAATTACCCAAAAATATAAAATTTTAAATCATATGAATGAACAAATAATGTAAGTTAGGTATAATAAATACCATATGTAAAGTTACCACGTGCCCTATAATTATTATCTAATTAAGAAAGTTCTTGCTTAAATGACAGACCAAATGCACCATTTAGAATTAAGTTCAATTTTATCTCAAAATCCATTCTGCATCTAACAAAACAAAAAAAGGTTTAATATTGCAAAACACTGGAAGCAAACATGCAATTAGACATTACATTTAGCTACATAAATGTGACTTCATAAATCTGTCTTTCCCCAACTTATTTGAATATGCATGTACCAAAAAATTAGGTACAAGTACATGGTATTAGACATTTACACTAACCTGCTGTAGATGCTCAACACTTTTTTTCTCTTTCAGAAGCTCTAGTATTTGTTTTTCTTTATTTTCTAACTGGTCTCTAAGGTTTATACAATTTTTATGAACCTGAAATATATATATTAAAAAAAAACGTAAATAACTAGTAAAAATGCATCACTTTAATTATAACCTTTTAATAAATACGTGTCTGAAAAAATTTGCAAAGAAACTGCTTAAAAAAATTCATATGATAAAAATTCAACCTTTGATTTTTAAAAAATATAGATCAAGTAAAATTTTAAGAGTGTGATTTAATAATAAATCAAAAATATTTCATTTGCATACCTCTTCATATTTCTGTTCCGCATGCGATTTTTCATTTTCTGCACTCTCCAAAGTGCTCTGCAATTCTTTCAGTTTTTCTTGCAACTAAAAATGAGAATAATGATGTCACATTTCTGAAAGATATAATGTTCAAGTTTTTAAAAAAGACTTAAGTTATTTTCCCTTGAAATTAAAAATTTGGTATTTCCCACCAAATGAAATATTAGCAGAATGTAAATAAATACAAAGATTCCCTCAAAATTTTAAACAATACAGCCTATTTTTTAGGAATTAAATCTAAAATGAATCACTTCATTCTTGAAACATTGATTTTTTTAAAAAGCCACAAAACATGACATTTTTTTCAAGAGGTTTTATAGGAAAAAGGGGAAAAAAAGGGGGGGGGACTTTTCATGTAAATTCAAAAAAATATTTCTTCCCACATCACATTTTTAAACTGTGGACAGATTCTAGATTCATATCATAATCCATCAGCAAGTCATGACAGACATCTTAGAAATCCAGCAGTATAGTAATGGAAAAAAGATCTCGATTAGTTAAAGGAAACAAAAAGTACAATAAGAATGAAAAAGAACAAAAAATAATAAAAACTCATATTGTGCATTAAATACCAATCTATACTTATAATAAAGCTCAATGTGTGTGTGTGTGTGTGTGTGTGTTGGCACTCTACAGGCCAGACCATTCAACCTACAGCTAACAAATTTGGCACGTGTATACCTTGGAGGCTGGAATGTGCACCTGTGGGTTATTTTTTCGAATTTTTAAATAGAATTTTATTTATTTAAAAATTAAGCGAAATTTTGACGTGTTTCTGATATAACTTCCGAAAATATTACCGCACAAAAAAGATTTTTACATGAAGTTAAAGATCAAAAATTTATATTTCACATGATACCAATGTTTTAATCTTAAAATTAAATTTCTATTTTTAACGAATTTTTAAATAAATATTTTAACTATTTTTTCAATAATTTTTTTCGTAAAAAAATTAAAATTAAGCATGTTTCGCATTCATGGGAAAAAAATTAGCTTTTTTCAAAGTGCTGCCATCACATTGATTAAAGCTCCAATTAAAAATAAATTAAATCATTTTGGAAATGAAATCTGCAAAAGTATAATTTTCGGCACGTGTTTGTAGGAAATGAAACAAATATGAAATATTTTTTCTAAAAAGTAAATTCAAGAAAAATTATTTTATGATCTTTTACACTCTCTATACAGGGTGTTTATTTAGCCCCGGACCTATTTTGATATTTAATGACTCATAAAATAATGAAGATATAAACAAACTTATGGCATTTATTGATGGATAAACTCATACATTTTCCTTTTCACGTTTGAATATTTTTACTTTTGTAAATATCGTATGCGCATGTGGTTAATTTCAGATAATTTCATTTTCCAGTCTAAATATCTGTACTTTTCTAAATATCGTCTGCTTATTAATTGCATTTTCCTCTCTTTTGTTTTTGTCAACTATTGAAATGTTATGTTTACTTTTGATGTGTTTGTTCTATGTAGTACTTTTGTATGTGATGTTTTATTCGAGCGGATATTAAGGAGAAAGCATACACCACAAGAGAAAGCACAGATTTTATGGTGGTCATAGAGTTAATTTCCAATCAACTAAATCACTGACTTTTAAGAGTTAATATCCAATCACTTAAACTGACTGATTTATGAAAATTTGAATATCACTATTCAATAAAAAAAAGATAATTTTAGATTTTCCATCGATCGCTTCAAAGAAAATACGCCACTCAGCGCACAGGTTTCTCAAGATTAATTGCCCCAAGATTATGAAAATGTTGAGTTTTTCTAAATTTTAACCATTTAAAACTTCATAAATAAGTCTTAGTTGATCGTGGAAAATAGAAACATTCATTCATTTATTTAAAATTTGGTGTGTCCAGAATATTTCTCAGAATATGATACCTTACTGCTTTAAATTTAGACTTCATAATTTTTGAAATATATTTATAGGCCAGAACAAAATATTATTATTGATTTCATTTCAATCCTTTTCAAAGCAAAACTAAAAACTGAATTTTATGCTGAATCTGAGAAATTTTTGTTGAATTATTGTTTGAGATATTACATAAATGATGAAAAATATTTTGTAGTTCACATAAGACTTAAATACCGAGTGATTCTGTTTGCAATACTCATATTCAATAATAATAATAATAAATAAATAACAATAAAGATGATAAATAAAATAAAACGCTTGGTTTTATTAAAAAATACCTTTATATTAATTGCAATTTCATCATTTCCACTTTAAATTAAAGTTGAAGTTTTGCCGGAAATGACAGCAAATTAGCAAAATATATATAGTAAATTGAACGAAACGATCTAAACAGTATAAGTTTAGTATGACTATCAAAATTTGAAGATTAAAAATGTTTTGTTTGAGAATCCCTTAAGAGACCAGTTACTTAAAATATTTAATTGAAAATTGTAGTGAGCGGTAATACTGGCGAACCAGCTGGTCGCCAAAGGCGGCTAGTATTATATATGTGTGTGTGTGTGTGTGCATTTAATAATAAGTAAGCCTTTCTCAGAAAACAAAATATAGCATCATAGTTCAGGTACAAATTAAAAATTAATGCACACAATATGATGCAAAATTATAACATTTAAACAATTTTCTCCTTATTAATTAAAATATTCTAAACAACAAATATGTGAAAAATAATATGCCATTTATAATTATATATCATAAAATAGCATTCAAAATAATATGTATTATACAAAATTTTTAATTACCTCTTCCAGCTGGCCCATTTGTTGGAATGTAGATTGTAGTGTTTCCTTTTCAGCTGTTAAGGAATCTCTTTCTGTTTTGAGCTTCAAATATAGTAAAAAGTATAAAAAACATTTTTGTTAAATAATCATTAGAATGTTTCAGGCTTTATCTACACCAAATTAATCACAAAAATGCATGTGATAACAAATTTTATATTTACCTGTTGTAATTGTAGTTCTTTTTCATTCAACCTCTCTTGCCATTGCTTTTCTTTCTCTTCTGCAGTGTTTTGTAAAGAATGGAGCATAGACTCCTAATAGAGAAGCATTTATTAAATTAAAATAATCAAATCATAATAAGTAATTAAATGTGTACAAACATTTCTTTAAACAAAGAAAGCATTTACAATTCATTTAAAATTTCTAAAGGGAAAAAGTTTCAGAATTGTAAAATTAAGGAAAAACACTAATAACAAAATTATATACATCATTTCTTGATTTTCATTGCCTATTTCAATATGAATAGTTAATCAATATATAAAGAAAACTGCACCCAATTTAGAGAAATAAAATATTTTATAAAATATCAAGTTTATATTCTCCCATTTAGGATTTCTACTATGAAAAGAAAATCAAAATTCTACAGAAAATACAAACTAAATTCCTGTAATATTTATTTTATGAAAGTGTTAAATTCTGTTTTCAGGATATTTCTTAATTTTATTATTTACTTAATATTTCGAGAATTTCCTATTTGACATAAGTTTTTTTTATATATATGATTTTTTTATTAAGAGGATAAAACTGTGTCCATGATATCATATCAGCTGAAACATTTAGGAATAACTGCTTACTTCAGAAGTATTATTCAAATTTAATTTAGATAGATAATTTCTCATGTATATTTTTAAAACAGTTAATATCAATGATATACCAATTAAATATTTTAAAGAATAAGTGCTTATATCTTTTAAATTCTAGGCTTACTTTTACAGTTTTTAAGACTGAATGTGTAAAATTTAAATTTCTAATGTGTTTTTAAAATTTCTTAAACTTTTAAATCATTAATTAACATTTTTAATGTCTGCAACTATTATTCTTTGCATTATATTTGATGTAATACAGTGGAATTTTTTCTGTGCATGCATATTTTCTTTAGTTAATATATAAATGATAATAAATAAATAATTGTAGTATAGCTAGTTCAAACACTAATTGAAAAATTCGAGAAAATTGCTAGCAAATAAGAAACGCATACCGTTTCTGAAAGAACTTGCGAGAAGTGTTTCTCTTTTTCTGAAAGCTCTTTGCTCTTCTCTTCGAGAAGATCTTTCAATTTGTTATATTCTACTTCACTAGCAGATGAGGAAGTGGTTTGTACAACAAGATCAACTTGTTTTTCAAACTCAGCAATCCAAGATTCATAAGGCTGAAAAGGGAATTAAGCAATTAAAGAAAATGTAAAAAAAAAGCAATAAATGGATATAGAAAAATATTAATTAAGTTTAAATACAATTGCCATATCACTTGCAACTAATCCTTCATTCACTATTATCACTTTAAATATAAAGTACCAATACCCTTATATTTAAACTGACAAAAATAACATAAATAAAATAACAATTATAACAGACAATAAGTAAAATACATTATATATGTTAAACCTAGTATTTTTTAAAAAATGAAACTGTTGATCCACAAGATGTTTAATGCAAATAAAGATGAGAAAGTCAAGTAATTATAAATAACCATTCAATTGTTGGATCAATTGCAGATAGGTAAGAGGTGGGTACAAATTACAGAAATAAAAATAATAATGGATTCAATTCTTGTCCTGTGATATATGTAATGCATTATACTAATTCAGTTTTTGAATTTTGTGCATCTTGTATGAAAAAAAATATGATCACAGCAGAGCAGCATTGGAATTTTTTCTACTGTGTAAATTTAATTTTTTCTTAGCATGAAAAAAAAATCTTGACATTTTAAAATGACTAGGAAATGAAGGATAATTAGTGATAAAAAAAAGAGGTAATTAGAATTCTTTTAAAGCAGACATATCTGATTTGCAGTTTAAGAAGCCTCGACTTAATTAGATCAGAAATTTTTAAAACATATCTAACTAAATGAACGCATCGCCATTTTAGAATGTCAGGAGGCATTATGTTGAAATATCAACGGAAAAAAAAATCATTTATAATTCCGATCACTTTATATGAGATATTATATATATTGCAAAAAACAAAAAATCAATGCACACTACATTACCAAAATATATTTGAATGCATTTTTATATGACAGCTTTGATTTCAATATGGGGGAAGAAACTTTTCAATAATCATACCAGCATCAAAATAAAAGTTAATATTTTTACAGAAGCAAAAAAAAAAAAAAAAAAAAAGAGAGAGAGAGAGAGATGATTTTTTAAAATTTTTATACAAATTTTAATAATACTAAAAATAGAATTTGATTATGCTTATCTTTATATTAATTCTCCCAAAAAAAAATTGGTAAGAAATTTATCTTAACTATGCATCACAGTGTTATTTTATTGTTTAGACTCCATTAAAAGAATTCTTATAAATGTGGAATATATTAAAAGGAGCTGAAAAATACATTTCAGGTTAATTTTTCTTACTAAAATACATACCTACCTATTTGAAGTAAAAAAAAATTAAAAAATAAAATCTTACTAACTTAATTACTCAAAGCTAAGGGGAAAAAAATCAGTAATATGAAGATGCATCAATGAATGCATTAAAGATTAGCAGTTACAGAATTTTCATAATTATATTATGAATCGCCATGGCAGCATGTTATACAACAATATACAATTAGGTATTAAATGATACAACCAATTATACTAGTGTGACCATAACTTCAATAAATCGACTCAATTCTGTAATAGGAACAATACACAAGTTTTTTTATGTATAATTCTTTTGTACAATTAAAGAAAATAAAATTCAAGTGATTTTCAAGAAATTTATAGCATTATAATCACAATATGAATAAGAAATTCTGCCATAAACAATTCTATTCACAAAACTAATTTATGATATCACTTATAGCTTTTCACTTAAGAATAAAACAGATCTTACCAATGAGCTATCTATAGAAACTTCAGGATGTATCCTCTGCAGACACTCCCTTGTTCTCAATTGATATTCTTTAATTTGATGTTTCAAATTCTAAACAAACAAAGAGGAAAAATGTTAAAACCACAAAAGTTATAAAAGATTTTTTTTAATTAATTCCCCTTTTTTTTTTCTTTTTTAGATTTGTTAAAACTTAACTTAATCATTTTATAAAAGATTGTCTAAAATTCTTCAATATCCTAATACATTATAAAAATACATGAATATTTTATATAAAAAATATTCACTTAAAAATCTGATAAATTAAAATGCTGACAATTTATTTTTAGGCTTTTAAATTAAGGAATCAGTTAAAAAATAAAAAACATAATGCAGCTATTGGTACTGTAGCCTAAGTTCGGAAATTTTTACATCAGAGCAGGGGAATAAAAATATATGACAATACTCATGTTTAAGCTTGAAATTATTAGAATGATTTGATTATATCCATCACAAAACATAAATGCAGTTTTCTCTTTCATTAAAGTGAAAAACAAACCTCAAACAAACATAAAGTAAATCAATTTTTCATACCTCAACACTTTCTTCCATTTGAGCCAACCTAGATTCTGCATTCTTTCTTTCAATACTTAATTTATCAACTTCAGCTGTAAGTTTTTTATTCTTGTCTACTTCACTATTATAGTCCGACAATCTTTTTGCCAATTCTGCTTCTACTTTGGTTAATTTTTCACTAAGTTCTGATGAACTTGTATGCTTTTCATCATTTGATTTTAGTTTTTCTTCAAGCTCTTTTTGGACTTGTGACAGCTTTTTGTCAGCTGCAGTTTGTATTTCTTTGATTTTCTGTTCAGCACTCTCTTCAGCTGCTTTTAGAGCATCCATAGCTTTCCAGTTCTTTTCCCTTAGCTCCTAATTAAGGTTTCAAAAAAAATTATTAACAACAAAAGGTACTTATGATCAATATTTGAAAAAATCAACATTTAAAAATATTATCCAAGGAGAAAAAAATTATTATATTTGTGCATATATAAATAAATTCATAGTACTAAATAAATAGGAATAATAATAAAAATAAGTTTTTAATAGTATAGCACAGGGAACTTACATTGTTTTTCTTCTTTTGCATTTCAGTTTCCTCATCCAGAATAGAAATTTTAGCTTTCAACTTATTGATTTCTTCATTCAATTTTACCAATTGTGTTTCTTTTTCCTTAAGCCTGATGAAAGAGAAAATGTTCAATATCAGGATTTGTCACATTATTCAAAGCAATCGATTAATAAAACCGATTTTAAAAAATTGCAAATTCTACAAGAAAACTTACTGGTTTTCTTTGTCCTCTAATGATTTCAACAGATCTGAATCCTGTGGCTGAAACAAAAATACATCCTTTAAATAAATGCAAAATTCAAAAAAGTTTCAAATTTATTTTGTTAAAAATATATAACACAATTGATGACTAAAACTAATAAATGTTCTAAAAATCTTTTAAAGACTATTTTATTATCCAAAATAATTTCTCATATTTATCTACATTTATAAAAAACAAAACATCAATGTTTATATTTCACATATTTATTAAAATCGCTTTTTCCTTCCTATGAAACAGGAAATAAAGTATTTTTAAGGAATGGTTCAGAGATGGTTCAATAGTTCTGCATTGTTTTCCAAAATAAATGTATTCAGAACTTGATATGATAAAAATTGCATTAAAAGAAGTGGAATAAAAGAAAAATGTATAGAAAATGTTCTGAATGATAAATACCTAACAGAAATGTGAAAAAAAAAAAAAAAAACATGTTGTGATCAGTTTTCCTTAGAAAAATAACAGTTTAAGCATAACCATTGAATGAATATAATGTTTTGGGATACGCTACTATTTATTTAACTTTATTGTTAAGTAAATAAGTACCAAAACTCCTATCACAAATTATGAATAAAAAAGTTTGTTGGGAAAATTATCATATGCAATTACTAGTCCTCAATGTGATAGAAAATATTTATTGTTTAAAAGAAATTCAATTATTAAAAAGAATTCACATTTAAATGCCAAAATCCAATATCAATCATTAAAACATTCTTCAATTAAAAGAAAACTATATAATTTCATACAATATTCTGTATGGAAAAAAAAAAATCAAAGAAAGATATGAATATTACTCTATCAATGAGGTAGTAAATAACTTTCTAATGCTATTTCAGATCTTTTTGACACTCAAAAGGCAATTGAAAATCAATAAGAAATTATTATTATGTTTACAATTTCCCTGTGATGTTACACAATTAGAAAAAGAAACTATTAAAATTTATAAAGCATCACTAGCTTATCAAAACTTTACACTTCTTAAAATCAGAAATAATGGTAAACTGTTCAAAAAAATTCTGAACAATAATGTAATACACATAGATATTTATTTTTTAAAAAAAATGTATTAAATTGGATTTTCATGAATCCACTCTGAGAAATTGCGACTCAACTTTAAAATTCTATAAATATTAGATGATATAAACATATCAACACTATATTCATTTTTTTTAATTTAGAAAATTAATGAAATATTTCCAATTTGGAAAAGAAAAAAAAATTAGTTAATTCTAGAACACACTCACTCTTGCTCAAACAATAATTTAAATATACATTATTGGGCAAATTTCCTGTTAAAAAGACTAATAAATTTAAATAGTATTAAAATTAAATTAATATAATATTAACTAACTATTATTATAAAGAAGGTAGTAAATTTAGAAGGACTTTTTCAGAATAACTAAATGTTGCTTTATATTTATTATATATATATATATATATATACGAGAAAAAATTTGGAACAGATGAAAAACAGATGAAATTATAGTAGGTAAAGAAACTCTGCCACAATACTAAAAGCTTTTGAGTGAAATAAGTAGAAAATCTATGAGTTGCATAATTAGTTTTTCTTACTAGCCATACTTTAAAAATTGACTATGGAATAATTAAGCAACAAACCTTTCCATTCAATTCTCCATTTTGATGAATAACTTCTTGACCATCTCCAGCAACTCTTTCTTTGGTAGAAACCAACTGCTCGGCAAGTCTTTCATTCTCTTTTTGTAGATTTTTAATTTCTGATTGCAGTTGATTGATGGTGGCAGCACTTGATGAATACTGTTTTATTTGTGCTTCCAGATCAGCAACATTTTTCTGGGGGGGGGGGGGGGGAATAAAAAGAGTTCCATTTAGTTTTAACTCTTATTTGTCTAATTTTTTCCACCAAGAAAAGCAAATTTATGTTTAAATGCATTAATTATACAGCTTTTAGAATAAAAGAAACAAGAAAATAACTCCAATTTATATAAGAAGAAATAACTAATTTCATCCAACAGAACAATTGCTAAAGCTCATCCTATTTTCAATGCAATTTAATAATCCACTATATTAATGAAAAAGCATTTTTTCCCCTGCAAAATAAAATTTTTATTGATGTTATCAGGTCTTAGTCCAATCTATTTGTATTTTTTTCAGTATCAGTTTTACTTACAAGCATAAGTAAATAAATGCAGAATTCATTAAATATTGATTTTTGTAAAAATTGATGGCAGATAATTCCGTAACTGCAATCTCTACTAGTTAAGAGCATCCTGCAGTACCATGAATTTCCCTATTTTCAAGCAGTAATAAATTTATGATTATCAAAAAATTCTATATTTATTAAAAAGTTTCATTGTTAATATTTCTTAATGGCATATCCAGTAGACTTATGGCTATAAATATCAAAATAAAATTATAATAAATACCTCAAAGTAATTCTTACAAAATTTAACTTTAATTTATAAATTTACATAAAGTTTCAAATATTTTTTCAGAACTTTTTAAAACTTACTTCCACTTTAACTACATCAGTAACAATTTTTATCAATCCAACTAGTTTATATCTTATTACTTATATGAACTAATTGAAAGAAATTAGTTTATGAAAGTTAAATTTAAAATAAATATATACCTCCTCATTGTGAAGTTTTTCTTCTAGAGTTTTCTTAGACAATTCAAGAGCAGCTTTGGTGTCATTTAATACTTGGATATCTTTCAAAAGAATAACATTTTTGGCACCGACTTCTTCAAATTGCTTCTTAACATCAACCAACTGGGTATTCAAATTTTTCAGATCTGCTTTGTGACTGCCAACCAGCTGGGTATGTTGTTCAATCAGCAATGCATGGACTTTCTGTAAATCTTCCTTGGACTTTTTCACAGCTTCCAATTCGGCCTTTGTTACACCAATAGATCTGAATAAGAAAAAAATAGAAATTAATAACTTGCATAATAAATTTTACTCAATATAGATTAAAATTAGTTAAATGACTGTAAAAATTTAATAGTCAATTTTTGAATCACTTGAAGTGTAATAGATAAATATAAGATTATCAAAAATATGATTTGGAAATCACAAAAAAATGAACTGAAATAGGTAAATTAAAACATTCACATGCAGCTCTACTTGATATTTTTCCTTTCATATTATATATAGAATATTCATCATAATTTTATTTATGATGGCTGCGATTCAAGAACACAATTATAACAATATTATTAACAGGAATACCCCCCCCCCCACATACACATAGTCAAGAGAACAACTAGATACAATAATTTGAAATATATATTTCTTTTTCCTTTCTATTCAAAAGAATAAGACAAAACCATATAAAGAGAGTACTTACTCTGTTTCAAGTTTGGTCAGCTTCAACTGAAGTTTCAATTTTTCATCCTCAACATTTTTCAAAGCAGTACTAACTTTCTTCTCAAAATGTTTTTCCAGCTAAAAAAAAATAATAATAATAAAATAAATATATGCTTAAAAATCATTACAAGTTAAAATGAAATCAAAGCATCAATGAAGTTATACTGAGAAATAGAGGAATCAGATTAAATATATACAAACTTAAAGTGTGTCAAGAAAACAGTATATTAGAGTTCAATGATAACAAAGTAATCTTCCTTTTAAGCTTTTTCAGAAAGCACTAATAAATATTGCTAAAAAAAATCTTTTATTTTAAAAGATTAACATTTGTCCACTATTTTACATTGAATTTACTTCCAGTTGATAATAAAGATCATAAAAATTTTGTCCATCTAAGAAAAAAGTAAAAAGTGGTGGAACCCCTGAAATGACCAAAAATTACTTGGATTTTCAATTTTTTCTGTTCATTTAAAAAGAAATGTAATTTCTTATTTCTATTAATAAATAATCTCTAAAAAATGTTATGCTCAGAAAAGCTACCAGATGACATAAAATAAAGTGTAATTTAGCTTGGTTTTTATTAGAACAAGGACCATTTTTTTAGTTAAACAGTGTCATTTAATCCATTCAGGATGAGAGGCCTCCATCCGAAACACATGCATGGAACAGAGCATATGAGAAAGGAATAAGGAATCATCCCAGGGGATTTGCATCGCTATGCCTAACTTTGAAAACAAAATCGCAAAAACTAAAGCTTAAGTTGTAACATCATTTTTGCTACCTTTTTAGATTATTAATTCATTCTCGTAACATAGATACATTCTTCTTCAGACAAATAGGGTTTTCTTGCCATAATAAACTGGAACCAAGGCTTTCCGTAATAAAAAGAGAAGTGTGTGAAATGTATCCAAAAGCTATGCAAAATACAACAGAACTGATAGTAAAACCCAAAAAGATTAGTTACAGTTACACAATAATAACAATAAATTTAATTTAAAAGCTTTTTGAGACAATTTTTATTCATATAAAATAGAAAAAGAATATTTACTTTAATTATCTTCTAACTTTTGATAACCATATCTATTATTTTTCAAAATTACTACTTCCAGAGAGTGTTAATTGAATAAATTCAACATATAATTTCAGTACATTGAACTCGGGAATAGCAAAATTCCAAACCTCTAACGCATGAGGAAGCAAATTAAAAAAATAATAATAAATAAAAAATAAAAAAAATTGTATCTTTTCAAATATGGAACAATTTAAGTTTAATAAAACTTTTTAAAACAAGTAATAATAAATTCAATACCTGCGCGAATTTTTCCTTTTCAGCAGCACATTGATCTTGAACCTGCTTCAGACGAGTTGCATAAGTTTGTATCTCCTGATGCTGCTTATTTATTTTCTCCTGGTTTGTTTTTTCAAGTGTCACATATTTAGTTTTCAATAAATTATACTCGTCTCGTAAATCTTTCAGTTTAGAAACAACAGCTTGATTCTGACGCAATTCAAGGTCCAACTGCTGCTCTCTCTCATGAAGACTCTTTTTTGCATCAGCAAGTTGATCATTCCTCTATTAATTTAAATAAAAATTGTTAGAAGACAAAAAACCTTCAAAATGATCAGAAAATGCATGAATATTATAAACAGAATTGTAAGATCATAATTATAAGTACATAAATTTCTATAATGTTAACTTTTTTTAAAAAATATTCTCCTCGTATAATTTACATGAAAAGTAAATACAATGGCAAATATATTGATCAAATCATTGAACATGATAATCTTGTTCCATATTCTTGTGTATAATAAAACTTTATATAATAAATACAAACTTCAAAGAGATTTCCATGCATTCTTTTTAATATCCATTCAAGACACAGTTGTTAGTACATGCTTTACTCCCCTACACAATAGGGAAGTGTTAATCTTGCCTTTTGAGAGTTGGTACTTTCCCTGTTAGTGAAGTCTCGGATAAAAACTTACTAGATCTTGGGAATAATTAATGAAATAAGTGACTTTTATCAGTGAAAAATCTTTATGCCAGGAATGAAGTTTGGCAACATTTGAGACACTACTATTGAGAAAAGTAACCACGAGTACATGCAAATTTATGCACATTGAATATGCCTAATCGTTAATAATCATTTGTGCATACATAGGTCTGTACTTGATGGCATTGTTTATTACCTGTGCAATTGCTTCTCTTTATGAAAAGAAGTTTTCAAAGTTCAACTTAAAGAATTGAGATCAGTGGAATCAACAAGCTTTTTAAATATTAAAAATATTTCTAGAACACTTGATTCAACTAATCAGCGATTCTTTTTATTTTTCATAAATATTTATTCAAGCATCGATTGTTAGAATATAATAATGTAAAAACAAGTTTTAAAGAGAAGATGTTAAACAGCTTATAACTTCAAAAGAACCCTCATGATACAGGTATATGATGGTTAACCAACAGCATAAATATAATACTAACTATACAAAAAACAATACTCCTTTTTAAAAAGTGCATAACAAATCATAATGAGAAATGGCCAATGTAAGACAACACAGGAATTTATATACAATAGAACTTTTATAAACAAAAAAAATATTCAATGAAATTAAATGCAGAATTCAAAAATTTGTTATTATATTAGAAATTTCATTGGTGTTCAGTTAATACAGAGATTTCAAATCTTCGTTAACAGATAAACAAATTTATAAAAGGGTTTTTTTCTCCCATTTTTTAATTTACCTATACAAAATGCATGTTAATTAGAATTATGAAAATTAAGTAATAGATCAAGTAAAACTTCTAAAGAGCAATGAATTTTAAAAAAATGGTAAGCATATTAAATTTTTGTATAAAATAAAAATTACACTCAAATTTAAATTAATAGGCAATCCAATAATTTGTCTAGTATTGCATTTCAACAGCTCTTCTAAAATTCTTACTTTTTTAGATTAACCAACCAACAATCATATTAGAAACTAAACAATGAGATCATTCGACACACAGAGAGTGGTGAATTTAAATTCATTTGTGAAATAATGTGTAACTTTAGTATTAAATCAGAAAGAAGAAAATAACTATTTTCTACAATATCCTTGTTATAAAATTGCTGCTTTCTTAATGTTAAAAAAAAAAAAATAGAATCAAACTAAAAATTCAAAAAATATTAGAAAATTATAATTTTATTAACCAACTGAACTGTAAAATGTCATCTACAATCCAATAAAAGATACAACTTTAAAAATTATCCATATTCAAATTAAAACATCAATAGGAATCAACTGAAGTCTTCCCAAAATAATTTAATACATCAGAATAAAACTTACTTTAGTCCATTTAGTTGAGTCCTTTTGCTTATTTAACAAAATCTCAATCAAATTCTGAATTTCTTCAGTGTCCAATTCAGCATCCTTAATGAGAGATAGAACTTTGCTAGCAGTCAAAGGTGCAACATCTGTTTAAAAATAAAAATATTTGTATGAATTACTTTATTTAAATGGCAAGTAATTATAAATTGAAAAACATTAAACTTCATACAATAAAAGCTAGATGTTAGAATGAACTATGGCATTCACACAAGGTATAAAAATTAATAATTATCCAAGTATTAAATATAATCCAAGTAATATTTCTATCATAAAAAAAGAAATAAAATTGTATTTCTATTACACCTTGAAATCCAAGATTAATTTAAGATTATGATGGCATCAGGAATGCTACAAAACTGTAAACAGAAATATTTATATAAAATACAACATCAGATTAATTATATATCATGGTAAATTTTTTACAATTTATACATGATTCTATTATGTACAAGTTTCACAAATTTACTATTTTAATTAAATATCTTTAGCCACCACTAAATTTGAAGTATTAAAAAAGAGATACAAAAGATATTAGTACTTAATTTAAATGAGTTTCATTCTGAAAAATGCAATATTGAAAGCATTCAAGAGCAGATTATCAAAAACATTTAAACCAATCATACTGAAGCAACAGGATCCCTCCCCCTTTTCTTGTGAAATATCTCTATCAAAAAACTTTAGGCTTCATATAATTGTTTTATTCAATGATATTTTTATAAAAAATTTAAAACAGAAATGAAAATAAAGAATTATTTTGAATTTTGAGTTGATTGCTAGCATTGTTACATAAAAAAAAAAGTTAACTAATTCATTGTAAAAATGTAAACTTGTTTATTAATGATTAAAAAAAACTGTCAAACTGTTTACTTTTATAATTACTGCAAAAAACATTCAATTGTTAAGATGCATAATATGAATAATTATTATGCATCTTAATAATTATTCATATTATGCATTATTATTAATTATTTTACAATAACTGCAAAATAATTAAGCAGATATTTTGGAGAAATTTGATACTTAATTTTTATTAACATTTACCTTTCTCTACTGGCTCTTTCTTCTTCTTTTTGCTTGAAGTAGAAGCTGAAACTGAAGCTTGCGGAGGATTGCTTGGAGCAGATTTTTCAACCACAACTTCTTCCTTGGGTTTCACAGCTTCAACAGGTTTTGATACAGCCTTAACTTTCTCAGCTTCCTTTTCAACCTTTGCAGACTTTGCAGAGGCCTTTACCTTATCACTTTCTTCTTTCTTTTCTTGTTTCTCTGCCCCAACAGCAACCTCTGCCTTCTTAGTCTTATCTATATGATTACTTTCCGAATTTTGTTCAGCAGATTTTTTACCTTTCTGTTTAGGTGCCTTAACTTCAACTGGTTCAATTATTTCAATAATAGGGATCTCTTTCTTTACTTCAACTTGAGGAGGCTCCGAGGTTGGTTCTGGTTCAGCTTTTTCCTTTTTCTTAGCCCAACTTCTCTTGAATTTCTTTTCTTTTTTAGTTTTATCTGACTTCTGACGTAATTCCTCTTCTAAACTACGTCTCTTCTGCTCTTCAAGTACTTCCTCAAAAGATTTTTCTTTGATGCTGAACTTATAAATCAAATAAATAATAAAAGGTACAAAAGTACAGACAGCTAGGATCATTGCCATCTGTGGCGAAGAAATAGATGAATATATTGCTTCTTCAGCGACAGTCATTTTTGCAATAAATTATAAAACTATCTGGAAGGAAAAAAAATAAAGAAAATTAAAACATTAATTTTTTTTACTTCTAAAATGATTACTTTTCAGAAAATATTATTTCTTTCGCACTAATTATCAATATTTCAAGCAATTAACTACAAAAATATCACAAAATACACAAATATTAAATTACATAAAATTCAAGGAAAACCATTAACCATAAATTTACAAAGAATGGGGAAAGTGGTTAAGGCTTTTCTCAGTATTTAAATAGATTTAAAAAATTTACTTTATTATGAAATGTTATTTATATTCATTTTATAACAATATAAATAAAGATCAATTTCAGCAACAAATTCAGAAGACAGTTATGAATTTAAATTATCAATCTTTATTATTATTATTCTTTCTTGAAAATAAAATATTTTCTTCATTAATTTATTTAAATTTAAAAACCATGAAAAAATGATTTAATATTACAAAATTCACAGAATTATCCCATCCTAAAATTACACTTGTACAAGATTTATATTCAAGAAGTCTTAGTCAATTTCTTTAGAATTCTCTTAAATTCTATTTCTATTTGATGCATAATATTATTTACAACAAAATGGAATAATTTCAAACAAAAATCTGAAAGGCATAAGTCAGAAAATTTTTA
This sequence comes from Argiope aurantia, assembly GCA_026543865.1. NCBI lineage: Eukaryota > Metazoa > Arthropoda > Arachnida > Araneae > Araneidae > Argiope > Argiope aurantia. The sequence continues at coordinate 509,886 of JAPMOR010096039.1, read as the reverse complement.
ATTTAAGCTAATAATTTTAGGTCCTTTTTTAATAAATAAATTTTATTTAAGTTTTCCCACAGCATCATTATACAACTATAATTAAGTAAAATGGCACAAAATGTTTCTTCCCACTAAAGAATTTGTCATTTTGAAATAAATTTTCTAAATAACCATTTAAAATTCTTTTAATTATTATTACTATAATATATAATTAATATAAAAGAAATAAAAACTGTATTGGTGAACTTGAGATATCAGTCTATTGTATTGTATTGTAAATTTTGTTTAAATATTCTTGAATAGAAAACAGTTATAAATATAACACAAGTATGATTCATTTAGCTATGTTTCTTGATAAAACATTTTATTTTCGAATATCATCGATAACAGCATAATTTTACAAGGTATTAGATGCATTTTCAATTGTATATATATATATATATATATATAAGCATATAAAAAAAATTTAAAGAAAGAGCAGTCTTAAACATACATCAGTGTAGAAAATAATTATAATAACAATGAAATTTAAAATATATATATATTCACTAGCGGAAAATTACAGACCAAGCAGCTAGCTAGGGTTGATAGGCTAAAAGGAGGGAGGAGAATAACAAGCCAAAAGAATTTTTATTTTCCTAGTTGCCAAATAAATAAATTTGGGGAAAATATAGATTCTATAAATTGTAAAATGTTAAGATATTGGTCAGGTTCTTGTATGTTTCTTTACATTCACTCTATTATAAGAAATATCTTATAAGCACTGAAAATCTGCTTCAATAATACTTTATACAAATACGGATGTGAACAGTCTGGAGTCAATAACTAAATAAAAACAAATATATTTTCACAATAAAATAAAACATTATTTTAAGAATGCAATAAAATGCTAAACTAAATTGGCATCCAAGAAAGACTGTAAAATACTTAAATCCACTACTGATTTAATAATCAAGAAAGATATTAAAATGGAATTAAGTCTTAAAATAAATACTACAAAAAGAATTTCTTTGAAAACTTTTCTGTATTTTTTTAAATGATTTTTTTTTTTAATCTTCCTAACTCTAATAATTCATAGAATGCGATCATTTTACTTCAATGAACAATGGGTATTCAGTACCATATTTCTGAATTTGTTAAATGTAAGCTTAACCAACCTAGTTCTTTTCAATCCTTCTGTCTCAATTTGACCTCTTCCACCATGCTAAATTAGATTCTGTATTTCTAGTCACTTTACAAATGTGTGAAATACATTCAGCATAAATGAACTCACAGAAAGAAAGATTGTATGAATAAATCAACAGTGTAAGAAAAAAACCATATCTGTTAACATCAAAATACATTTTAAAGAAAGATAATTTAGTTATAATACAGTATGGATACAAAACAATAGGACTTTCTTAATTTCATAACCAAAAGCCTAAAAATTATGACAGTCAGACTGAAAAAATTATTGAAAAATAAATTATAAATGTAAATAGAAGCATTTATGAATTTTTATTCAATTAGATTTGTTAATATTTTATCAGCTTAGAATGAAATAAGTTTAAAATGGAGCCAAAATAAAAAGAACAAAAAAAATGTATTATGGTAGTCTACTTTGAAGAGTTATATGTCTTGTAAAAAGGATTTCTACTAATAATAAAGATGTGTATGTATGTTCTACAGACCAGTTACCAAATTTTACCCATTATATATCTTAAAAGATGATATTTAAAGCAATTTTTTTTTAAATTTGAATTTTTTGGCAATTTTTTAAATTTTGCCTAATTTCTAAACATTGGTTACATTGTCACCCTGAAATTCAAAGTGCTATCCCAATTTCATTGAATATTTAATTGCATGATTTTCTTCCATTGTTGAAAACTAAGGAAGGATTTTATTTAATATCTGAGTAGTTCACAAGGGAAATGAAGTGAAGTTACAGCACGATAAAATTGAGAATGCAAATGTACCACAGATTTACGATTTTAATAGCAATATGTTACGAGACTTTCCATTAAATTTCAAAAATTGTGCACGATGAAGAGAGCATATACAAGAGAAAAGAGAACAGATATAATGTCTGATAATTTGATGGAGTCATGAACATTAAATTATATCTAAATAATTTGACTGAAATAGAATATAATTATTATCCTTGATGGACTAGGTGGTCAACAAAGGTGAATAGTACAAGGAATAATATTGTGCGAAAGGTTCCAATATTTAACTTTTGAATAAACTTTATGAACTACAGATAAAAACAGTTGCAGAGAATAAAAACTGAGATTTTAATTGACTGTAAAAGTTCTTTTTTATATAAAAAATTAAAAAATAATAAACATGGCACAACAATCAACAAACTTTGGATTGTCTCTAAAATGAATGTTTCCATTAGCAACCAAATGAATATTTCTACAAATACATATTCATACAAAATTACTTTGCATATCTAAAAGATCATAGGCAAAACTTTGTTTTTCAAGCAGCATAATTCAGTAAACTTCAACTACTTCACAATGGAAAAAGTTACATAATTTAATATTTTAAATAATGATGCTGATTTTTAACATATAGATACATATACTATTTTTTTCGGAGGGGGAGGGTTATCAATATGAGCTAAAATTACTACAAAATGTGGTAATAGCATTTAATATCAAGGCTTTTTTTTTTTTTACTAAAAGTCTTTTAATAATCGAATTTTCTAAAAATAATTAGAGATTAAAATAATATTATAAAAACTACAAATGGCATTTTTATTTAAGATTGAGATTCTTTGCACAGAAAAATTGCCGCACATATGTAGTATGAAAATGTATCCGTATAAAATGCGTTTCTTAAAACCAGTAATAAATATACATCAGCACACAAGGAAATTTTCAACTAATGTATATAAAATAAATATTTTAATTCGATTAACAATTTTTGTATTCTATGAGCAACTGGCAGCTTTCATTGTAATCGGAATATTTCGAAGGAAATTCAAGAATTAAAAAAATAATAATAACCGATCATAAGTATAGTGTCATTAGTAAGTGGTCAGTACCTAATCTAGAGCCCGCATACCTAATAACCAGCTGGTCGCACCCACGTACATCCAACGTGGCCAAGGCCAGAACATCGGGCTTTCCACTTGCCACGTTACCAGCAAAAGCCGCCATAGCGATCGCAATTCAATGACCTACTGTCGATGCATTTAATAATTATTCATCACTCATCAACATCCAACATTAATATAAGAAAAAGAATTGTCTAGCGTTTGTTGGAATGAAACTGAAATGACACATCATCATTGAAAAAGGAGCAATGGGTTGACATCTAAACCGGACACAGCATTTAAATATATTATAATAATAAAAAAAGCAAAACAAACTTCAGTATACATATTTCACTAAATTTCATTCTGCACAAATCATGCAAATTTATTCCAACGCACTTCACAAAGTGACTATTGGCAGTGATAAGAAATTACGGTAACATATTTAAAGAAATAGATTGCAAATTTTCAAAATAAACCACTTACCGAAAAATTGAAAATTTCAAGAAGTAAAGACAGAAATCGTTCACAAAAAGCTTGCGATAAATATTTAAAACTTAAAATGCAACTTAAAACAGCTACATTACGACAAGGCGCCAGAAGGCATTAGGTTGCTATCAGTTTGTGAGACGATGAAACTGATGTCGGTCTCATAACTCATTGCTTAGAGGTTAATGCCATATGAAAAAAACGAAAGCTGCTATTGGTCGCTCGTAGTCACGTGGTTTACAAGAGGGATGTTATTGGCCTTTAATGTGCCTCGGTGATGGTGACAACTTTGACAGTACTGTATGCAAGTGTCCATCCCCCCTTTCCTTTCTGGGCTAGTAGATGTGTTTTGTTATCGTTTTAGCTTTGGCGATAGAATTGTACGATCAAATAATTTAGACACAGACACGTTTATATTCCTTTGAAATTCTGAATCTATACAGAGAAACCTACTAAGAAAGAAATATTAAGCTAGAAGAGAACACTTTTTTTCAGTTTAACGAGGAAAATTCTGCTATGAGTTGCGTAAGTGTTCTTTTCAGCGGTCTGGTCACTTCCTTTCTGAGAAAAAAATAAAAACGAAGGAAAAAACTTTTTCTTCCTCCTGCGCATTAACGATTTTTTTTCTGCGGATTTAAACGGTAATTTCATTCTCATTTCCTGTAAAATAAACTTGCCACATTTTTCTTTAAATAAAAATAAAATATTTAATTATTTTTTTTAATTTATTGCTTTAAAGTTAATTTTAAAATAATTTGAGTTTCTAGATAATTTGTCAAAATTATTTTTAAAATATAGTTCAGTTATAATATTACTCTAAAATTAGTTTGTAATATTTAAATATTTTAAAATTCTTAGTAGTATTTAAATTTCATTTGAATATCAGAGTTCAAATGACAATATTCTCGACAAAATTTCGAGAATTTGTCTCATCTTATTTTAAACCTATTGTTTGTATTAAGAACAAATTTTGAAGTCGACACAAATTTTTTGTTAAACGAAGTATTTTTGGGTTTTTATAAATAATTTTCTAAAGGGGAAGAATGGCCCTTAAAAATCCACTTCAACTATGTTTCCTTAAAGTTTCCAAATCACTTTTCTCTCGATTTCTTCTTTGTCCTATCTGTTTTTTTTTGTTGTTGTTGTTGTTGTTTGTTTTTGCTTTCTTTCTTTATTCTCATTTTGAAATCAAGAATATTATTAAATATGTTTTTTGAAAAATATTATAATATTTAGCTCGAGATTCTTCTTAAATTCTATAAAGCGACATGTGTGATACAAAAAACCTTCAAAACTCTCTCCAGAGAGATTATTGGACCTGAAGCTATCAAATATGACACGAAGTTACTTCTTAGATACTAAATACTACAAAAAAAAACGCTTTATCGTAAATAGTTACAATAGAAAAGATTTTTGTTTTAATCTAAGAAAACACTAGAAAGTAATTTTTCAAAATTAAATTTTTATGTTTTTTTTTCCAATAATTTTGGAGCATATTATCGAACAAAAAATATTTTCATATAATTTTAAAATGGGGGGAAAAATCCATTAAGAGAGGCCGATTTTATTTCCGCGCAATTTTTAATAGCAATTATTTTTTATTTAAATTTAAATAAATTTTTCTATTGGATAACTACGTATAACAATAAAAAATATAATAAAATAAAAGAACAATGTGAATATTTTAAAGCGGTTTTTGACCGAGCAAAAATAATTAATAGAATTTTCAGCTTATTATTAAATGAAATATTTCTAAGCATAATAATATTTTCACAATAGCTTCCTTTCTGTCATTAGTATGATGAAAAAATAGCTATGCTCAGAATGCAAACGACTGAGGCAATCAAGCCAAACGAATCGACCGAAAACATTATCATGCTACGACGCTTCAAAGTACATGTTTGTATTTCGATCTTCTCTTTTCCCACACCCATGTAAGATACAAGTTAAGATTTGGAAGAGACAATGCTAAAATATTGGAAATTAAAATCATTGCTAAATGCACCTTTCTGAAGGCGAAATGCTTTAAAATAATTTAATGGACCAAAAAACGCTTCAAATTCAAGAGAATATTAATATTACATACCCTCGGATTCCTTAAAGAAATCATGGACAGACAAGAAATTTTGATAAAATGAAAAATATTTATTACTCTCCATTTGAATGAGCGTTTCAATTTGTAGTTCTTTAAAGACAAGATGGGGTGTATTTTTTTTTCACTCTAAAATGTTTAAAAATTTAGAAGTTGTTTCCAAGATGAATGGTTTCAATAGATTTCATACATTAAAATAATAATAATAATTTCAATGAAAAAAAAATTGGCACTCTTTTATTTCAATTTTATAAATGGTCTATTATTTTTGCAAATATTAAAATACTATATGTGTGTTATTTTAAGAACATTTAATTAATATTTAATTAAAGATTGTTAAATACATTTTCATTACGCATCATGATTATAAAAATATTACCGAGATCAGGTATTGTCTGAGAAGCATTTTTTAATATCTCGTTCTTTGAACCAGAAACAAAGAAGTTGACTTCGGGATCGTTATCTAATAAAAATACAACAGACAAGTAACACGATTGCCAGAAGTTTGAAATATTTGAACACAATCTTAGAAAGAACTGATAATAATAGCGATTCATTCGCAGAAAATTTTTTCTATGTCAGAGTTGCTTTCTAGTCATAAGATAAAATAAATGTTTGGTTTCTTTCAGATATATTCTTTATTATATATATTAAACTTATCAACCTTTTTTCGTCAGTAAAAAGATTCAATGTTATTATCAAATCAATCATTACGTAGCAAAAAAAAAAATTATGTTTAACATTATGCAACAAAAAAAAACAATTATCAACAATTATTACACTACTTGATGTATAACAACTTTTCGAATAAATATATTAAATTCTGGTCGCTTTTGATACCAGTTGGTTAACGGGATTAATGTCAACTGAAATTTCCAATTAAATATTTTATTTAACTTGCACTTCTATTTTTCTTCAGCTAAAACTCGAAATTCTGATAAACGTGCCCTTCATAATATTTCAGAAGTTTTATAGCTTTCTGTGGATTGTGCATTTTCTTAATTTTTTGTCCGTATCTTTAATATTCAATTTTATCACGGAAAAGAACAGCAATATTAAAAATCGACAAGCTTTACAGTTTTTTGCTTGGGACAAGAATTAAAACTCCATTGCAGGAGCAATAAGATTTTTTTTAAAAAATTTCTAAGCAATCTATTTAAACTGAAACTGATTTAATGGTAAAATAAATCGAGTTTTCATATCTTGGTCATCATCAATGGACTAAAAAATATTAATAAAATTAATGAAAACACGTGGGCACTTTAAGTTTAACAATGAAATATATTGTTGTAAAATATGCTTAAAATATCTTTTTTTAAATTTATTAAAAATAGAAAACTTATATGACAAAAAAATGGCATAGTTAAAAAGATAATTTTTAGAATTTTAAGACAATGTAAAAACTATTTTTTCACTGTAATATTTAAAAAAAAGCCGCAATTTCGCTTAATTTTTAATTAATAAGAAAAAAATTATTTTTAAAAAATCTCAACGATATGCATATTTGCATTTTCCCAAAGTATACATATGTACCTAATTTGATAAATCAAGGTTAAATGGCCTGGTATATTAAAGGCAAAGATCACACTCATATTCTTCTTTATTAGTACAGATTTTAAAATTTAAATAAGATTTTTCTTTAGGAAAGAATTATGGTTAACATTGCATAAAATACTTTTTAAGCAATTATCTTTAATTTATATATTACTTGATGAATAACAAATTTTCCAATAAATACGTTAGATATTAAATATATTATATAAAATTTATTAGATGTCTTTTTAAACTTTACCGATCATAATACTAAAAACAATCTAAGGGTAGAATCCTTTTCATTTCGTTTAATAAAAAAATATTATCTAAATATCTCACTCTTAAATATTCTTCATTTTCCTCTTTTCTACTAGTTGCAACTTTCTAGTTCTAGATATGTTCTATTTCCTTACATAATGATGATTATCTTGAAAATTGATGATAATAGGTCAGACTGAATAGAAGTGGATGAAACAGAAAAATGCCATTTCGTTTGACTTTTGCTTAGGAGTATCAATCATGAAAACTATTATAACTATTAACCTTAGTTATACGTTTATATTTTTATTAAACTGATTTATTTCTGCCAGAAAATAAGCGCACAAAAAAGAAATTAAATAGAAGTAAACCCGGATGTGTTCCTCAAAAAGTTCCAACTGAAAAAAGTTAAATGTTAATACAAATTCATCATTTTATTATCATATGAAAAATGAAACTAATATTTTCGAAGAAATCTTTTTTCAAAGGGTTTTTTTTTCTCATACTTTACAAATTATAGTTAATTCTTTTTTTTTTTTTTTTTTACAAATTTTTTTTTAAAGGTAAACAGTCAAAGATAGCGGAAAAGATGCCATATCAGTGCTTATAGGCTCCAAAAATTGGAAGGTTTCTTCTTTTTTTTTTTGTGGTGTTTTCAAGATTGATTTTATTGTGGTCCTTCATTTGACTTCCAAGAGCTATGTGCTCGAATTTATTCAAGTTAAAATAAAAAACGCTTTAAATTTCTGAACGAATTTTTAAAGTTTTCAGATTTGCTTATAGATTATTAAAAGCTTTTTTTTTCTTTTTACTTTTTTTTTTTGTATACAAAGACTACGACGAGAAAGTATTGTAATCTTCAACATATCGAACTCAGGATTTTATCGAATACCCGGGTTTTCGACTTCTCTGAATCCGAAAACCACATTTTTGGAATTATGTATAGTCATCTGTGAACCGATATCTCAGCGGGACTGGTCTTCCAAAAACCTTCTGGCATAATATCTAATAAAGGTGAATTTGTGTTTTAGATGCGTTTTTATCAAACAATTAAAAAAATTGACAAAAAAATAACTACAATTGTAATCCCAAAATCACATATCAAATTTGATACATTTAATTCATTGCATTTTCGAGTTATCGCGTATGCATGTTCTGAAAATATGGCTCAAAAGTTGATAGATGTCTGCACTATAGATGTTAAATCTGTATACCGAATTTTATGCACTTATCTATCTTTGTTTAGTAGTTATCATGTTAACGTATGTTCGAACAACCGGACAGACATACACCCCTTGAATGGATTTTGCTCAAAATTAGATAGATATTTACAAATTAGGTATAAAGACTGTATACCGAATTTCATCAGTCTTATTCAAAGCGTTGTGGAGTTATCTTTGTCACGGACAGATAGACATAATGTCAGAAATATGTTTTTCGAACACAAGGAGGTCTGAAACGTGAAGATAGGTAAAATTCTGAATTTCGAATTTATTTAGCATTTACAATTCTTTTTCTATACTTTGTATGAGCCTAGGGAGCACAAAACGCATATGCGGGACTCATAAAACAAAAATTTGAGCACACGTGTCTTTCGCGTATTCACCCAAGATCTGCAATTATCATGCTCTGGAAGGAGGGGGGGGACTTTTATTAGAGAGCAGGCGAAATTATTCCTTCAAACCCTTTATTTATGTCTTTATTATTATTATTTTCTTATATATGTAGTATAGAGAAAATATTGCAATCGTCAAAAAATTCGAACTTGAAATTTTGAAGAATTTTTCAAGTTTCAGACCTTTCTGAGTTCGGAAAAACATTTTTGGCAGTATGTCTGTCTATTCGTGACAAAGATAGCTTAAAATCGTTTTGAGATAGATGAATGAAATTTGGTATAAGGTTTTTACACTAAATTTGTAGGTTTTTTTTTTAATTATCAAATTATGAATAAATTCCGTTCAGGGGAAGCCTGTATGTCCGGCTTTCGAACATAAGTTAACACAATAACTATCAAACGAAGAGAGCAAAATGGATGAAATTCAGTACACAGTGTAGTACATGAATTCGTATAAACCAGGACCATTTATATTGCCTTTCTGTCCTAATATTCCAAATTAAGATATTTTTTTTATTTAATATTTACTTAGGCTATTAAAACTGCTTATATTGTCCATAATTATCATATTTTTATATTATGTTATTTTTTTATATAATTATAAGCATTTGAAGGATAACATAATGACAAATTTAGACAACAATGAATTTACTTGGGGGTTACTTTTCAGACAATAGGTTTCAATATGTAGCGAGCAAAATTTTGAATGTAAATATAAATAGTTTTAAACAAAATGATAAAAATTACAACATCTTTTAGCACAGTTTAAAGTATTTAATAAAAAAAAGTTTGACTATTTAATCAATAAGCCAAAATTGCAAAAATATTGTACTCACAAATCTAGCGATTATGTAAACATAAATAATAATAGTAAAAAAAAATAAAAAAAAAAGGAAGGAAGGAAGGAGGAAAAAAGATCCTAAAAATAATGTTCAGAAATTTAAAAGATACATGTTTTTTATTTGAATAAGTTCAAGTATACGGCCCTTGTAAATCAAATAAATATCTGTTCCTTATTTCGATAGGATCATAATTTTTGCATTTTCTAGAGTTCTTTATCTCCAAATTCGTCGCCAAGCTCGAGGGCTATTAATTTGGCATTCATTCAAATCCTTTAAAAATACCTATAAACCTTCCTTTCTTACTATAAGACTAACTCAGCAGGAAAACTTTATTACAGATTTGTAAAAGTATGCCGGTTTCGTAATGGTTTCTAGCTAATATAGGGTTAATAAAACGAGTTTGAGTTTAGCCGAAGTGATTTTTATATATACTGAACAAAAAATCTATGCATTAAATGTGAATGTTCTTAGAAAAATTCAATTCGTAAAAATTTTAATATACAGAATGATATATTATAGTTTCTTCATTTTTTTTTTACTAAAGACAATTATGCATAATTAATTTTTTACGGTTGAAGATGACTTGAAAATTTAAACTATCACAGACTAATATATTGAAAAAATTTCAAATATGCATGCAATATGCAAATTTATTTACAATGAACTGTAACGTATGTTTATATGCAAAATAAACAAAGATATTTATTTAATTAAAATTAAAGTAGTCACTATTCACTTTTTTAAGATAATATTCCATAGAAATCACTTTAAAAATCTAAGAACATTCTAAAATATTGTAGCATGACAAGGTTTTGGATAATCTTTATATCATTAAAATGAATTTACTCTTAATTATATCAAAGATTATAAACTCATAAAAATGATTGTATGTTATATATATATATATATAT